>CM046877.1:641104987-641581190 GCA_025667525.1 Glebionis coronaria
TCCTTTTATAAATTACAATTACATCACAAACATTCAACGAACCAAACGTGGTCTAAATGTAATCTAAAGTCAAGATATGAATTTTTTATTTAAACGATTAAAAATTAAAATTTTCTAACTTTTCATATAAATTTCATAAAAAGTTTTTATATAAATTATATACATTTTTATATATTTTTTCTATTTAAAGGAGTAAAAACCGAAGAAACAATTTTTATACAAACTTTTTAAAAATTTATAAATTTCCTATTTAAACGAGTAAAAACCCAAGAAAAAACAGTTATAAAAAAGTTTGTAAAAAATAATCGAACGACCCTTTAAATTTCACAATTTTTAGACAAAACTTCAATATATATTTGATCAAAATGTGTTTTTTTGCAATAATTGATAAAAGCAAAGCAGCCTTAGAGCATTTGGAACCGTCGCATTTTACCTGCCGCCGAGCTTTGGCGCGAAAAATGCCCACGGTGCCACACTCCGTGGGTTGGCACCGAGGTCCTCGCGCTGTGGCTACCAGCCCACGCGATGGGTTATTTTTTTTATTTTTTTAATGAGTTGCAGATAAAGCGAGGAAGAAGATAAAAGGTGGGCTAGAGTTTTAAATGGAGGTGTCTATTTTTTCCCCAATATTTCAATATTTTTTTAAGTGTTTTTTTTCCAATATTTTTATATAAATATATTTTCAAGTGTTTTCTTAATATCTGTTATTTTGTTCTAATATTTTTCGGGTGAAATTTTTATTTTTAAATATTGTTTGTTATTTGGACTTATAGTATGTATTTAAGTAAAACAATAAAATAAAAAGGAATGGTACAACAAAAAAATTTATAAAATTATTTTCACATTTGTCAACTAAATGTGGAGGATAATAAAATGGTGAGAAAATGATTCGTCGCAAGTTGCAACTAAGTAAGCCTGCCAAATTCATCTTTTGCGACATAGGAGGGGAAACCCAAACTCCATTACCACATGACTCATGGGTTTAAGAAAATTATGTACCCTACACGATCTAGATTTGAGACAGGTAGTCGAGTGCCTGAAATATCTTGGTTACTCCCTTTTAAACATCACAGTTAAGATACCCATAAATCCATTGTAACAATCGCGAATTTTGAATTATTTAATTTATGATTAAAAGCGATGTTTTCGGGTTAGACATGTACGTCTATTGAAATCTCCGATTGTTTTTGCGTAAAACGTGTACAGTTGAAAAATTTATTTGCGTACTTTATCTATCATCCCGTCAACAATCCGACGCTAAATGAATTAATATCAATTTATTTTAATAGTGACCCAATAACAAAAATAAAAATATAGCAAACCTCTAGAAACAATGGGCGAACCCGGGCCCCTTCTTGCTCCCCTGATAAAAACGCTCCGATCTTTTCCTAAATTTTTATGTTCCCATCCTCGTTAAGACACAAGAAACTTTATTATAACCCAACAAACATCTATGGAGTCAACCTTGGAACTCCAATTTTTGTCCTTCCCTGCCGAATCCCACTGCCCCAAACTCATCACCATTTTTCATTGTACTTACTTCCAATTACTATCTAACTAAACAAGTTACTACTAAACTAAACTAGTTCAAGTACTAGTTACCTTATGATTTTTCTATATAAAATCTTGTGATCTCCCTAGTTTAATTTCATTGTCTAACACATACACACTTTGCAACCTATCTTCTTTCTCTCCTCCGACCTTTGATATAATAACAAGCAAACCTCACTCTCTTTTTAGTCCCTTTGATCCTTCGACTACACAACAACAACACAGGAATTCAAACACATCCTCCTGTCCTTGGTTTCTTTTAGGCTTGATAGCATACAATCTCAACTCACCGTGACTAAAACCCTAGTAGACATGAAAACCCTAACCTAACCTGACTACTTGGTTCTCTTTCCTGTTTCGGTTGACATTGGCAAGACAAAGGAACGAATACCCACGAGGTTTCTTTTCTCCCTGTTGTGCGACAAGTCCAAATAGCCAAACCATTTTAATTCTTTCTTTTTGGTGGTCGACGTACAAACAAACAACCCGTTCATCTCACGGTGCCCTGTTTGTTCTTCTTCTTAGTTGACGAACACCACAACAAACAGCCACAACATTCATGTTTTGCCTCCTCGTACTTTCGATCGGTGGTGCCGGGTTACAAATTTTATTAGCATTGGAAGCCGTTTGTCTCGCTGAGATGTTGAAACAGAACAGGAGTTTGTTGTGTTCTAATGTCAAACCACATACACCATAGCCCAAAGTGTAGTAAGTTGTCGGTCTCATTCTCTTTCATTTTTACGTTTTCATGCAAGTCCCTTAGATTTTGTGCTTGAGGTAACGATATATGCTTATAAGTCACCTATATGAAACCCGACTCTTTGGCGGTTCCTTCTCTCCGTATAGCATAACGCAAACAACCCGTGTGTTGCTAGAACAAGAGTTACGAATATATTGAAGAAGAAACATGTAGATGTCATACTTAAACTTAAGAGATAAAGCTATAAAGTAAATGCATATTTTCTTTGTGTCTTGTCTATTCAAGTACAACAGTAAAGCAGAAATTAAACGAAAACCTTATCTACGTTATTATTTAGATTTTGGCTGGATTATGGATCGAGACCCATCATGAACTGTAGAGTTCTCAATATAAACATTGGCTTAACTTTGGCTAATGTAACCATAAAAACCAGATTATTTTTATAGCATTTTAAAAAGGCCATGACATGGTTTAACTAGGAACTCAAATCATCAAATTGCATCAAGTAAAAAGAAGTGATTGTGGTTTAAAAATCTAGAAAACATACGTTTTACATAAACTTTTATAGACCGTCCAAAACTAGCTAACTTTTTGAAATTTCATGACATATATATATATATATATATATATATTTCAAGCTCAGTTGAAGAAACAAGGTGCAATACGATCTCTTTCGAACCATATTTCACCCTTGAAACAACCTTGCCTTTGGACAGGCAAATGACAAGAGCTGTAGACGGCCATGCCGTCTACATGGACATACTTTTGGTTCGAGCCAAAAGTCGTTATCGAGAACCGTGGATGAGATCGAAACTGACCCATTAAACTCGTAACTTTTAAAATAGTTTCACGACCCTTACTTCGAGCACGATTTTAACCTATCAAACGACATCGATTTATAAAACTTAACACTCGGGTCTATAGAAGACCCAGCTGGCTACACAAGAGTACTTGCGGTCTACTCTGCGAGCTACTAACGAACCCGCTATTTAGTCCGAAAAATTGTCGATATCACCCTCGTTTTCGAAATGTCTCAGTTCAACAGTACGATTGCTTTTCAAATTTAGATTTCAAATCAATGTTTCATGTCTCCCGACATGAAACATTCTCTAAAATAATTAAAAATCAAAATATTTATTAAACTTATTTATTTAATATATTTTTAATAATAAAAATATAAAATCTATTTAGATTATTTGACCCATTAAATGACCCAGCTAAATAAATTGTCCCGACCGCGAAATGTCCAGTATTGCTAAATATATCCCGGTTGAATAACTACACTTTTATTAAAAATGTCAAACTTTTGTAAGTGTTAACAGCTATCGACTTATTTAAATAAACTCAAGCACATACTAGGGACAAGCATGAATGCATCCATTTTCTGTTACATATTTAGTTAAGCATACATTAATAATATCTAGGTTGCGGGTAGAGTTTGACAGTGTTTTGCGTACTCCGCTTCCGTGCCTGCACCTTTTCTTGATATCTTTGCAATTACTTCAAGGTGAGTTTCATAGCCCTACTTTTACTTGTTTTAACTATTTTGGGGTGAGAACATTGCTTGTTTTAAACGGATGAACATAAGTGCTAAAACTTGATACGTTTGCCTACATGATGTCTAAGTAGCGATATCCCTAGATGCTTTAGCCCACTATCGTGAACCGTTAATTACTTTGTGTAAGCGCGAATGTTATGGATAGATCTATCGGGACTAACCTCCCTATCTAATTTGGTTGTGTGGCCAAAGTTAGATACACTTACATTTGAGGATTTACAAATGCTTCGGGATAGGCATTTGCTCGGGCTCTTATTATATCTTGTTGGTTGAGGTTAACGCTTCGGTGTCACGAGCTTAGGCGTAGGAATACAAACGTATACTATTTTGATTATAGCCATGTTTTGGTTATATACCGGTTGCCTTGAAAATCTTATGGTTCATCACACTATTTAAACTTTAACCTATGAACTCACCAACCTTTGTGTTGACGCTTTAGCAATGTTTTTCTCAGGTATCAAGACGGAGGAGTGACGTGGTTGGGCTATGGAGATAAATAATTTGTCGTGACTATCTTTTGAGAATGTGAACACTTATGTTATGTCATCAAAAATTAGTTTATTCTATAATATTGTATCAAATGCTTCCGCACAATTTTATTTAAGTTTAATGAATTTAAAATGACTTTTAATGTCGTTCTTTATAATCTATGTCTCATGATAGTCATGATCGTCGCACCCCAGTGGATCAGTACACTCTGATAATTTGGGGGTGTGACAGATTGGTATCAGAGCTGTGGTTATAGAGAATTAGGTTACTTTTATAAAAATCATTTTTACAAAACTTGTGTCAAAAATGAAATTTTGAAAGAGTAATACTAAACTATAACCGTTTCTCTATCTCCATGGGCCACTTCACTACACGTCTTTGATACAAGTAAGTTGCGACCTCAAATAGTTTATGAATTTTGTTATGCTAAGTTTTGAACTTGATTGCTACGTGTTATTAGCATCGAGTATTCCCTTTCCTTGTTTGAATGATCTCTATGTACGATGTACTTATAGGAATGTGTACTAAAATGATTTTTATGTTCAAATAAAATACTCGACATCCTTGTATGGATTATTATACTACTCAAATGGTTTGTGCCATACTCATTTGGTTTGTGCCATATTTATTTGGTCTATGCCGTATTTAAATGGTTTGTGCCATACTCATTTGGTTTGTGCCATATTTATTTGGTTTGTGCCATATTTAAATGGTTTGTGCCATATTTATTTGGTTTGTGTCATAATTATTTGGGTTGTGCCATACGTATATTTTGGGATTAAATGTACGCATACTTATGCCCTCACATATTTTAAATAGTCTGCGGGACTATTATCGACTACCGAAACGTTTGTGCGTTTAATATCACTATACGCCGAATTAAAAATATCGCCACGATTCCTAGAACGAAAAACTATATGAATATATTTATCTACCATGTGTTTGGTAGTATGTTAATTTGTATTAATACTTGAATCAAGCGGTGCTATTATAAAAGTTGAGAGGAGCAACTATTTATTGAGTCCGGTAAATTGTTACTCCACTAAACATTTATAATAGACTCGGTTGAGGAAAGTGACCTACATTTATTAACGGTTTGGAAAGTGAGATTGAATACGTAAATTATCGTATCTAATTATTGTTTTGCTCATTTTGAGCAAGCCCAAGGAACGTTGACGCCGTCACTATTTATAAGACGACGTATACACAAATATTAACTTGTAATGCTTCAAAAAGTACTAATATTCAAAGAATGAATAATATTTCTCAATATGAGAACTGTACCTAAATACGCCAACGCGTAAGTCGAGTGGTTACCAAAAATAAATTTCATGTGATAAATTATGCTAAGACGAATCAATAATTTTTAGTCCATTGATTACGACTAAGTTATCATGAATTTACTATACATTACAAAGTTATGATGGATTCCTAGTTAAAAAGATTGTGCCTATTTCTAAATCAAGGGGAATTTTGCGTGTCGCGAAGTTGAGAACCCCAGTTTTGAAATGTTGCCATCTCTTAAAGATTTTAAATTTGGAAATGTTAATGATAAGTCGTGAGTAAACCCGAAACCAAGACAAATCATCAAAAATGTTAAGAGGTATAACAATGCTTAGCAAGGTCTCAAGACTGTTCTTGTTTGATTGGGTTGTGAGACTAAGTTAAGTGCCAATCGTTACACAACTTAGGGTGTCTGATGAGTTTTCTTGAAGATGGGTAAGACTCATGAATTTAGATGTTGCGCGATAAGTTTGATCGTTAAGTTATAACATGATTGATGAGTTATGTGTAGGTTTAAATCGACGTTAAATTATGTGAGTAATATCTAGTAGTTACGAGTACAACGTAAGACGAGAACAAAGTGACCGAGACACTTGACATAGAATAGAGCATAATCAAAACTCAGAGAAATTCTTGTAATAGAATTTAGTATTGGATTAAACAAACTGAACAATTTTGGAATAAAAACAAATCGAACAATTCTTGTGATCAAGTTTTTGTGATAAAATTTTAGTACTTGATTCGTTCAAATCAAATTTAGCAATATTTCAATGGGTAAAATTTGCCGAAAGTGTACGAACTAGCAAAACCAACTTAAGGAAAGACATACGGATGAATAAGAACTAGTAGGGGCTATGTTATCCACAAGCCGACTAAACCTCAAAAGCATACTTACTCATCCGAGTTACAAGTAGTAGACGTTTAGCAAGGGAAATTTGCACAAAAAATAAGCGTCGGAGAAAACCTAAATTGATGAAAGAATTGATTAAGGATAATTGTATTTATCTGACTGTGGTTTATTACCACTAAGTGAAGGTACATGAATGAGTATGTGGAAGACCATGTTAGAAGACCCTAACATTCCACGATCGCTTATGATTTTCCAATTAAGGGCTACTTGGACCTTTAAGTAGGCCTATGGAACGATTGTACAAGAACTTATTCTGAATATTTATAAGACATCATACTGCTATTTCCCGTTTAAAGAACCTATGAAACAACATACCTTATCTCTGTCTACCTAACGACCGTTATCTTTCATTGGCGACAAGTGAACTTTGAAATTTGCCTCTCATTTCGTTTGTCATTTTACCATCCAGACATGACAATGAAATTACCCCCAACCAGGGAGTAAATCACGACCGTTACAAATGAAAAGCAAGAATTCACCAGGTATGAAACTAAATGTCACAATGGGAAAAACCTTCAAAAAAAAAAATTCACACTATCCTCGATGTTACCATACCATTTTCGACTCCTATACCTTTACAATTACCCAAAACGTTCAGAAAAAGAAACCGCTCATTTTTACCACCACCGAATCCTAACACTACTACTTATCCAAATAGCGGGATTATCCAAGAAACAACTGAGCGTGATGCAGAAGTTGGGATAGCCCGACTAGAGGATGTAGGACGTGAAGTAGATGCCCTTGGTGCAAATGATGAGGATAAGGATCTATTGATAGAAAAATCGCGAAAGTCTCATAAAGTTGCGGAGACCGCGAATGTAATGAGAGCGGATGATGTTGAAGCCAGGGAGGCTACAGATTCGAGCTCAGATTTAGGAAATCCTATGCCAGCTAGGCTCTGGGATGTAGCACCTTTCTAATAAAAATATGATGTTTTGTAATAAAATCTCGACGTTTTGTCGAGACTAAAAGATGTCATTCATTGGTTTGAATGAGAATGTGTACTCTAAGCTTTGAAACTATGAATGGAACGTAATTCAAGGATTAATGTACGACTTTTATAATATGATCCCTCGATAATTATATTACAATAACTGTAAGGAAAACTCAGTTGATTTGGAATAATCGTTGATTTGATAACCATGAAGGAACTAACTAACGATTTGTATATCCAAAGAATTTTAAATGTCACCTGTAAAGTAAAGATAAAACCGCGAGAACCTTAAGGAAATAATTCACCATCAATTTTAGAACGCCATTAGGACAGTCCACTCATTCGATGTTAGTATCCGTATGAACGATCAAACCCTGAGCATGTGCTCAAGAATTTACGAAACAAGATTTACTCCAGATTGAAACTCTTGTGCCTCGAAAGATCTTTTTAAAAACCAAGCGGACTTGCGTTGGTTTTAAAAGAAAAGGACTCTACGAGAAGAAGTAATCCCTTGTCGAGAAGCAATCCAATGTTGGACTAAGTAAGGCAGGTTGAAGGGAGGACTATCCCTCACCATCCGACTAGTCCAAAGAACCTATCCTGGCTAGCACCGTTTGCTAACCAAGGAAAGGATTTCCAAGCGCCATTCTGCCATAAGTGTGAGTACCATCACAAAGGTACTTGCTTGAACCACGGTAAATGCCGTGATGAGCTTGGACATTAGAAATAAGACTGTCGGATTGTTAGGACACATGAAAAGTACGTGAAAAAGTGTTACCTAGAAAAATGCCGAATAAAGTAAGATCGAATCCTAACGGAAAAGAAATTTCAAAAAAAAAGGAAGCTCCTATATGAAGAGCACGAAATACCCCAAAAACGTCATGTACCGTGTATCACTTGGGGAGAGCGCCCAAAAAAACATATAAGCATAACCGAAGGTATTTTGCCCTGTCATATGTAAAATTTGGAAAATTACGTGCAATATCAAATAATTTATTTATATGCAAATTAAGTAACTTGAAATCCGTCGATGTTACCACCAACAAAAACTAATTATGTAACCGTACTCTAAAAATTTTATTTAATTGTTTTCAATTGCCTTTAAAAGTTACCTCCTATATCTTGCAAAGCTTTTACTCAAGAAAGAGTTTTTATCGTACAAATTTTTTATATATGTCGGGGAAAAGTTAACCAAATAATTTTTTTTAGAAGAGTTTTACATTTTTTGGAAAAACACTACAAAAAAATTACATTGAAGGAACCATCACCGAGAACTTTATTATTAAGAATGTTAGAAAATTTGGTAAAACGTTTTGGTAAAATCAGTAAAGGTATTACTGATAAAACGTCACGATTGATGACGAATTTTTTTTTTGGGTGAAGATTATCATGCAAAGTTTTTGAAAAATCTAGTTTTACGAACAACTTTATGTGGAATACACAAACTATTGATAAACTCGACGAGAACAACTACGAATGATTGTGAGAATTATATTGTTAATTGTGGAGGTGAACAACAGTGACAAATGAAATGAACTTTGGACTAATTTGTCGATAACGGTAACAAATGAAATAACTATGAATTATTTTGTTAATTGTGAAAGTGAGCAATGGTAACATATGAATACACTATGAACTACCAATATACAAATTACAACCTCGAAGAGATAATTGTTGATGAAAAGGAGGATGCAACCGTTGAACCTGAGACGTACGTAGCCTGATCAACTACGTATGATCGTGGTTGAACGCGAGTATGCTCATAGTAGTCATCGTAAAAATCAAATTATATCAGTACTAGTAGAACATATTCAAGTTTCCCTATTCGTCAAAGAAAAATTTATTTTGTGCTATGAATGTTGAATATTCATATACCATCGTTTGAGTTAAAAGCCCGCATACACAATATAAGTAAATCTGTTACGGCTATCTTCTTCTCTACTATGACGTATGAGACCGTGTAAGACGCAAGAAATATTACGAGCACTAGCGAAGTAAAACACCAAAAACCCCCCAACAATTAGACTCAAATAAACTTGAGTTGGGAGAAACTCATTAGGAAAAAATATATATATATATATATATTGAATAACGAGTTGGAGGACGAGGCGCCATTTGAGTAAAACTCAAATTTAACGGATATCGCAATACTACCATATAATAGTTAAAATCAATAAAAATTTATGGCCGTAAGAACGATGAAACACCTAAGTGAGGAAGAACCGTAATTTAGCGGATATCAAAAACTCGTCGTAATTTAACTAATGTTAAGGAACGATTGGGTCGGGATAAGCATACTCTTGTGTACAAGGACTTGGATATCGAAACCACCCAGACAAAAATCTATTTTACACCATGCTCATGGAACTAAGAAAATTTTAAATTATTTTACCTTACCTACGAAATAAAAATCCCTACGTGTCACGATTTGGTTTAATTTTGCACGAATCACCTGTCTTACCCTCCATGAAAAAGTGATGGACGGAGAGGAACGTAAATTAAATTAATTGACAAATGAGACCATTTAAAATGAAGGTGTCACATGGAAGGAAGAAACGTCTTAACCACCGTACATTAGGACGACTATTTATTCTAAGTCTTGGAAAAACTGATTTGAGAAACCTTAACACATACACTACTTATCACTACCAAGCAGACAGTCAAGGTGAACGGGGTTAACCAAAATATGTGGAACGAATCTCAAATGTACAATATTATCCATAGGGGGGACTTGATTAAATACTCAAGATTTATATTAGCACAACAATAGGCATCTATGCGAAGAGTGACAACGCACGACCCTTTAAAGTAGAAGTAATACGCGAGACGACGTGATAAATAATCAATGAGAAAGGTCACTTAACAAAACTGATATCGTCAAGAAAATTCGACATATAAGAAAGTACTTACTACCAAACGGAAGGAATTTTTATTCGTTATAATTCTTATAATATTATAGTAATTTTAATCTTAGCAAGAGGCTAAGGAAAACGAAGACGCTGAACGCTAAGAAAAGTAGATAAAATCTAATTTATCTCTTCGTTTGTCAAAGACATCGAAGTGCGAGTTTTCAGGAGAAAACTCAGTTTAACGGATATCGAATGTAACAATCGCGAATTTTGAATTATTTAATTTATGATTAAAAGCGATGTTTTCGGGTTAGACATGTACGTCTATTGAAATCTCCGATTGTTTTTGCGTAAAACGTGTACAGTTGAAAAATTTATTTGCGTACTTTATCTATCATCCCGTCAACAATCCGACGCTAAATGAATTAATATCAATTTATTTTAATAGTGACCCAATAACAAAAATAAAAATATAGCAAACCTCTAGAAACAATGGGCGAACCCGGGCCCCTTCTTGCTCCCCTGATAAAAACGCTCCGATCTTTTCCTAAATTTTTATGTTCCCATCCTCGTTAAGACACAAGAAACTTTATTATAACCCAACAAACATCTATGGAGTCAACCTTGGAACTCCAATTTTTGTCCTTCCCTGCCGAATCCCACTGCCCCAAACTCATCACCATTTTTCATTGTACTTACTTCCAATTACTATCTAACTAAACAAGTTACTACTAAACTAAACTAGTTCAAGTACTAGTTACCTTATGATTTTTCTATATAAAATCTTGTGATCTCCCTAGTTTAATTTCATTGTCTAACACATACACACTTTGCAACCTATCTTCTTTCTCTCCTCCGACCTTTGATATAATAACAAGCAAACCTCACTCTCTTTTTAGTCCCTTTGATCCTTCGACTACACAACAACAACACAGGAATTCAAACACATCCTCCTGTCCTTGGTTTCTTTTAGGCTTGATAGCATACAATCTCAACTCACCGTGACTAAAACCCTAGTAGACATGAAAACCCTAACCTAACCTGACTACTTGGTTCTCTTTCCTGTTTCGGTTGACATTGGCAAGACAAAGGAACGAATACCCACGAGGTTTCTTTTCTCCCTGTTGTGCGACAAGTCCAAATAGCCAAACCATTTTAATTCTTTCTTTTTGGTGGTCGACGTACAAACAAACAACCCGTTCATCTCACGGTGCCCTGTTTGTTCTTCTTCTTAGTTGACGAACACCACAACAAACAGCCACAACATTCATGTTTTGCCTCCTCGTACTTTCGATCGGTGGTGCCGGGTTACAAATTTTATTAGCATTGGAAGCCGTTTGTCTCGCTGAGATGTTGAAACAGAACAGGAGTTTGTTGTGTTCTAATGTCAAACCACATACACCATAGCCCAAAGTGTAGTAAGTTGTCGGTCTCATTCTCTTTCATTTTTACGTTTTCATGCAAGTCCCTTAGATTTTGTGCTTGAGGTAACGATATATGCTTATAAGTCACCTATATGAAACCCGACTCTTTGGCGGTTCCTTCTCTCCGTATAGCATAACGCAAACAACCCGTGTGTTGCTAGAACAAGAGTTACGAATATATTGAAGAAGAAACATGTAGATGTCATACTTAAACTTAAGAGATAAAGCTATAAAGTAAATGCATATTTTCTTTGTGTCTTGTCTATTCAAGTACAACAGTAAAGCAGAAATTAAACGAAAACCTTATCTACGTTATTATTTAGATTTTGGCTGGATTATGGATCGAGACCCATCATGAACTGTAGAGTTCTCAATATAAACATTGGCTTAACTTTGGCTAATGTAACCATAAAAACCAGATTATTTTTATAGCATTTTAAAAAGGCCATGACATGGTTTAACTAGGAACTCAAATCATCAAATTGCATCAAGTAAAAAGAAGTGATTGTGGTTTAAAAATCTAGAAAACATACGTTTTACATAAACTTTTATAGACCGTCCAAAACTAGCTAACTTTTTGAAATTTCATGACATATATATATATATATATATATTTCAAGCTCAGTTGAAGAAACAAGGTGCAATACGATCTCTTTCGAACCATATTTCACCCTTGAAACAACCTTGCCTTTGGACAGGCAAATGACAAGAGCTGTAGACGGCCATGCCGTCTACATGGACATACTTTTGGTTCGAGCCAAAAGTCGTTATCGAGAACCGTGGATGAGATCGAAACTGACCCATTAAACTCGTAACTTTTAAAATAGTTTCACGACCCTTACTTCGAGCACGATTTTAACCTATCAAACGACATCGATTTATAAAACTTAACACTCGGGTCTATAGAAGACCCAGCTGGCTACACAAGAGTACTTGCGGTCTACTCTGCGAGCTACTAACGAACCCGCTATTTAGTCCGAAAAATTGTCGATATCACCCTCGTTTTCGAAATGTCTCAGTTCAACAGTACGATTGCTTTTCAAATTTAGATTTCAAATCAATGTTTCATGTCTCCCGACATGAAACATTCTCTAAAATAATTAAAAATCAAAATATTTATTAAACTTATTTATTTAATATATTTTTAATAATAAAAATATAAAATCTATTTAGATTATTTGACCCATTAAATGACCCAGCTAAATAAATTGTCCCGACCGCGAAATGTCCAGTATTGCTAAATATATCCCGGTTGAATAACTACACTTTTATTAAAAATGTCAAACTTTTGTAAGTGTTAACAGCTATCGACTTATTTAAATAAACTCAAGCACATACTAGGGACAAGCATGAATGCATCCATTTTCTGTTACATATTTAGTTAAGCATACATTAATAATATCTAGGTTGCGGGTAGAGTTTGACAGTGTTTTGCGTACTCCGCTTCCGTGCCTGCACCTTTTCTTGATATCTTTGCAATTACTTCAAGGTGAGTTTCATAGCCCTACTTTTACTTGTTTTAACTATTTTGGGGTGAGAACATTGCTTGTTTTAAACGGATGAACATAAGTGCTAAAACTTGATACGTTTGCCTACATGATGTCTAAGTAGCGATATCCCTAGATGCTTTAGCCCACTATCGTGAACCGTTAATTACTTTGTGTAAGCGCGAATGTTATGGATAGATCTATCGGGACTAACCTCCCTATCTAATTTGGTTGTGTGGCCAAAGTTAGATACACTTACATTTGAGGATTTACAAATGCTTCGGGATAGGCATTTGCTCGGGCTCTTATTATATCTTGTTGGTTGAGGTTAACGCTTCGGTGTCACGAGCTTAGGCGTAGGAATACAAACGTATACTATTTTGATTATAGCCATGTTTTGGTTATATACCGGTTGCCTTGAAAATCTTATGGTTCATCACACTATTTAAACTTTAACCTATGAACTCACCAACCTTTGTGTTGACGCTTTAGCAATGTTTTTCTCAGGTATCAAGACGGAGGAGTGACGTGGTTGGGCTATGGAGATAAATAATTTGTCGTGACTATCTTTTGAGAATGTGAACACTTATGTTATGTCATCAAAAATTAGTTTATTCTATAATATTGTATCAAATGCTTCCGCACAATTTTATTTAAGTTTAATGAATTTAAAATGACTTTTAATGTCGTTCTTTATAATCTATGTCTCATGATAGTCATGATCGTCGCACCCCAGTGGATCAGTACACTCTGATAATTTGGGGGTGTGACATCCATAACCATAGCCACCATATTTGGGTGGCAAAAGTAATCTGATAAAAAAGAACACTGAATCCACTTTCGCTTATTAAAAAAGCAAAATCTTCTTACAAAATCTTAATTGTGTGTTCAAAATTTGACAACTTACTTATACAAGTTATCACTTATGAGTAGTGGCGGCAATTTCAACCTATTCAACCAAAAGTGGGTCAATTGGGTTGGAATTGTTGAGCAAAAATAGAGTGATAGGTCAAATGGGTCAACCTTTTTTTTGTAAAATAAAGTTTGGGTCAAATGGGTTTGAGAATAAGTCAAATAGGTTTAAGAATGGGTCAGATGGTTCATACTATCAGACCAAAAACCCAATAGTTTAAAATTTTAGTTTTTATTATTAAGTCACTAAATTTACGTTTTTGTCAGTAAATTTACGTTTTACGTTTTCGTCAGTAAATTTACGTATTCGTCAGAAAATTTATGTTTTCGTCAGTAAATTTACGTTTTCGTCAGTAAATTAATGTTTTCGTCAGTAAATTTACGTTTTCTTCAGAAAATTTACGTTTCCTTCAGAAAATTTACGTTTTCATCAGTAAATTTACGTTTTCGTCAGAAAATTTACGTATACGTCAGAAAATTTACGTATTCGTCATAAATTTTACGTTTTCGTCAGAAAATTTACGTTATCGTCAGTAAATTTACGTTTTCGTCAGAAAATTTATGTTTTCATCTTTAAATTTACGTTTTCGCCAATAAATTTACGTTTTCGTCAGAAAATTTATGTTTTCGTCAGAAATTGACGTTTTCGTCAATAAATTTACCTTATCGTCAGTATATTTACGTTTTCATCAGTAACTTTAGGTTTTCAACAGTAAATTTACGTTTTCGTCAGTAAATTTACGTTTTCGTCAGTAAATTTACGTTTTCGTCAGAAAATTTACATTTTCGTCAGTAAATTTACGTTTTCGGCAGAAAATTTACGTTTTCGTCTTTAAATTCACGTTTTCGTCAGAAAATTTACGTTTTCGTCAGTATATTTACGTTTTCGTCAGTAATTTTACGTTTTCGACAGTAAATTTACGTTTTCTTCAGAAAATTTACGTTTTCGTCAGAAAATTGTTTAAGAAAGTGGAGTGATAACAGACTATGATTTTACTACAATGTTCACGATTAGGCAGTGGTTTGGACTCTATTTGATAAGGAAATGAACAATATATGGGGAGTTTTCTTGAAGAGGTGGCAAACTGGGCGGGTTAGGCGGGACACATGCAACGGGTCATAACGGGCACGGGTCAAACTGGGCACATGTCAAAACAGACTCGGGTCAAATGGGCTTTTTTTTGCCATATCAGAAAAAGGTAACCCCTTTCTGCAATTGTTTACCAAACTGGGCGGGTTGGGCGGGACACATGCAACAGGTCATAACAGGCACGGGTCAAGTTGACAAAATTGTTTAACAAAGTGCGACTAGGGTTCAAGTGGACAAAATTTGTTTTCTTCTGCAAGCCGGGTAAAACAAGTTCAAATCATTTGTTTGTTTTCATAACTTCTTTGACCATCTCAGCAGAAGAGAATATGCGGATCAGGTACAAAAAAAGGTTCCAAACAACCCATAATTTAACTGTACTAAACACAGTTTAAGCTGAACTTTAAAAACAGTACCGAACACCCTTTTAGTTCGAGTTACAAAAACTGTCGAACTCACAAACACCCTTTGATTCAGGTACAAAAACACCCCTTAAACTCAACTGTAGAAGAACTCCCTCTATTTGGTTAATAAAACAGTCCTAAACACCCCTTAAATCAGCAGTCCCAAACGACACTTTAATTCAGCATCGGAGCTCAGTCAAATATTGCTAGACTAGTAACATCAGAAACTTATAACTTTGAAAGGTTCTGATCATATTCATTCACGAAGAGCTATGTGGTTAGAATATATGAATAGCCAGTGTACGCACCTACAAGCATAAACTAAAGCTAGATCATTAAGTGACGATCTTAATAGAATAATCGCCCGACACTTTATATCAGGCAAAAATTTCTAATTGACGTTTTGCTTCAATAACTGCCAAAGAACAAATTTCCTAACCTTAAAACTACCTGAAATCATAACTACATTCTGATCTCACATATGTACACCAGAAGAAATTATCAATCTACATCTTAAAATTTTTACATTCTCAACTCACATCTTTGCACGAGAAACTGAACTCGTGTGATCGTTGATGTCATTGGCAGGTCAAAAGACTCAAAACCGCCCATAAAATATTCTCATTTTACCAATCTTTTTTGGATTATGATTTACTTAAACAAGCAAGTGACAAGATTCCCGTTGCACCAGCTAACCGTACTGATAAGAAAACCAGATATAGGGCAACAAGACCTGTTCCAAGCATCCTATCAACCAGCATGTCGTTTTTGAAGTCTATAACAAGTGCCCACACTAATCCTAGAATAAGAAACCCCATAGTGTAGTAAAGACTGTTATCTTACGGAACAGTGAATGACTCGGGTTTTTTTTACCATGGTTGGGCCCACGTAACATCCTGATAACGCAATCTGGATGCCATCCTCACCGTCCAAAGCTAATGCGATATTTGATAATAAATCACCCATGGAATGTGAAAAATTCTCCAAGAAATAAAAAACGAAGGTGGAAAAAGAAGGTATCGAAACACAAACCTCTCGCATACACACCCAAGCTCTACCAACCCATCCAACCCTAGCCTATGAATTACTTACTATATTAAATTTATATTGAGAACATTAAATGTCATCAGGTCCGGGCATGTTTCCATGAGGTTCTAGAGTGGCAATATAAAGTCGCGACTCTCGTTAACAAAATGAAAGAAAGATACACCAAAAGTGATCGAGGTTGGAAGACAAACGCAAGTTTGATATAAAGGAGCTTATGTTTATCGAGAATGTGACATTTATACCCACACACATATTCGGCAAGTAACTCGTCAAATATGAAAAGGTTGAGAAAATGTGATAGCTTTGGAAGAACATTTTGATGTTTCGATAGGCGAAAAGTGGAGCTGAGAACATCTCGGCTCAAGTTGTTACTGCTCTAATCGAAAAACTAAAGACCGTTTATGCTTAGATAAGTTGTGTCGACTTTTGATTACATGTGACGTTCTTTTTGAACAATTGATAATATTGCATCCAAGCTTGTATCACATAAACTTCTGAACGTGTCATAATAATTGTTTAAAGCTAAACGAAAATTAAAAAACTTTTTCTTTGGTTAAGAAAGTGAAATTAGATCAATCAATTTTCAAAAAATCTTATCTCTATCTTTGCTACTTATAAAGGAAAAACCCCAAAACCTTGAATGTTGAAAAATGATTTAATTATGGAATTGTTGAAAAATTAAATGCATAAAAGTTGGATATTAATTATGAAACTGTTGAAAAATTAAATACACATAAGTTTGATAAAATAGGAAATGTTGAAAAATTAAACCGTAAACAATTGTATAAGTTACTGGGTCACGAGTTCCACCACTGGATTAATTCGGTCGAGTAACTTGGTCATGGGTTCCACCAACGGGTCAACCCGGTCGAGTCATCGGGTCACGGATCGACCATCGGACCAACCCGATTGAGTCACCAGGTAAGGGGTTCGCCCATCGGGCCAAACGGGTTCGACCATCGGGTTAATCCGATCGAGTCACCGGGTCACTGGTTCGACAACCGGGTCAATTCTGTCGAGCCACCGGGTCACTGGATTCGACCACCGGGTCAATCCTATCGAGTCATGAGTTCAACCACCGGGACACGGGTTCGACCACCGAGGCAACCCGATCGAGTCAATGGGAACGGGCTCGCCTACCGGTTTAACCCGGACGAGTCATCGGGTTACCGATTCGACCATCGGGTCAATTAATAAATCATTAACTATTTATCGCTAGACAATTATTGGGTCACGAGTTCGACCATCGAATCAATTGATATATCATTAATTATATGTGTTTGGGTAATTCCGCTGTTATACGCAAGTACTCGTCTAGTTAATAAAAAAAAAGGAGATGCTAGCAGGTAAAGTCAACTCCTCACTAACTCATCATACATCTTCCTTCTATTCAATACTTTTAAGTTTTAATTACTAATTTAGTGTAGAGAACATTCTAAAAGTCATTATGTTTCTCGAGTGACAATTGTATCTTTGAATTAAAGTTCGTGGGAGAAGCTCTTAAACCATTAATCAAATGGTTGTTTATCGTATAATATTGTAAAAGTGTTACATGTTACGTTGAAAAAAAGAAATTCATTCTCGCTTACCTTTATAATACAACAAAAAATTTTGATTGTGTCTCAGATTTAAAAGTTTAAAAAGTTCTTGTTATTTAATAAGATAAGATTTCATGTGGGTTTAGCATAAAGTAATCGTGGTCGAGTGCTCGCACAATATGTCAATGTGCAACTAAAATTTTAAAACATTGTTGGTCGGTCTAGAAAATAAAAAATGAACATTACTGAAAAAAATCTCAAAAACAAAAAAGCCAGCAAGTAGCAGTTGGTATTGGTATCGAACTCTATACCTTTAGATGGAAAGCCAACTTCCTTCCAACTCCTACATCTCTCGCTTCTACAAAATATTTAGATTACTAGTATTATGAAGAGAACATTGTTAAATATCATGTTCATATACGGGCCAGATTTGAGCCTGTGCAAAGTGGGCAACTGCACAGGCCCAACATCTCAAAAGGGCCTCATTTTCTGTTAAACTGTATGTAGAGTATGTAGAGAAATGCAGCCCATTGAAAGCCCAAACCAGTTTTTCTTCTTTCTTATGTTATGCTGTTGATCGGGGTTTCAACATATCAAAATCATTCATAATTTCATATCCAATACCTAACTATCCGTCTTGATAAAATATTCAAATTGTTAAATTTATATAGAGAACTAACGTGATATTTTCTTGCACATTTTAGTATGAAAACAAAACTAATTTCGAAGAATACCAAAGCTAGCTCATTTTCTGCTACTTGTCACTCGATCGAGTATGTTGAAAGCCAGCTAGCTGAGTCATATTTTGACTACCCTTATGGTTTTATGTTGGCTATTTTTTTTGTAAATGATTGATTCATTCAATATCACGATGTGAAAGTAGAATCCATGATTCATTCTAAACGATGCGAGCTCGGTTCAAAGGGAGTCCAAAGCTAGACGAGAACATGTTAGCACCACCCCTTTCTCAATTTAGGTATTTGATATATCTGAGGAATCAAGTTTGAGCTTTTACTGCAACTTGAGAACAAAGATGAATTAGAAGTCGAGCTTCCTTTGACGAATCAAGTGACTCAATGTCACTTTGAAACAACTCATCAAACAAACCTTTAGTTGCTGAAAAGACTCCTCGCCGTTTTCCTGTTAAGCAACGTTCAGAGTTTGTAAATTTTGTCTAATGCATAATGGCGAAAAGGTACATATATATGCAGCCCAGTTGCCTTGAAGTGGGAAACAAAACAACTATCTACATGAAGCACGCAATGAACCACATCGTCATGGTTTTGGACCACATCAACTCGAATATCTTCCATCGTCGTATTAAGTTAACCGTCTACTAACTAGAGGTTCATGCTTCTAGTTGCATTCCAAAAGTTAAGGAAGCTTATCTCACCATTACTGCTGTTTCTAATTAGATCCGGATTCAATTGTAAGTTAAATTTTCGTTCATGGGTATAAAATGATGATAACAGGTAAACATATATTAGTAAAAGTGAATTTTAAGAAATATAGCATTGATCTTATATAAGATCGAACGTACCACAGGTTTGTTATGACTCATCATCTCTGCCATTTCGCTCAAGAAATCGCTCATCCCGTGCTTCCAGTTTCATTCATCACTATCAATTTGAAAAAATACATGCATTTCTTGAACTCAATTTAAAATAGCCCATCCAAAAATCCCTTTTGTTTCATAAGATACAAAGCAAAAAAACATTAAGGTACCTGCTGATACACTGAGTTTACATTTTCGTCATCATCACCACTGTCATAAACTCCTACGTCGTACATAAACTCGTACGTCATACATAAACAATAGTTATCAACTTTGGTTTACATATACCGAGTCCCTCCATTAGGACATTATTACGTGAGCTACTTCATATGGAAGTTGTCTATATAGGAGGATGAGGACCTTGGCATGGTAGTTAGAATCCGATGTACGTAACAGCCTAACACCCGACCGCATGTTTTAAATTTCCTTTTTAGCAGATCTTCTAACACATTTGAAACACATGACACGATGATGCACAAGCATACACAACATTTAGGTAAACGAAGTGCATGTTACCCCTGGAAGAAGAGTCTTTGACTTAGGTGTGGTGTTTCCCTTTCCGAATTCCGACCCTTTCCTTGCCCACCCCAGGATGCAAACCTAGTGAGGGGTATTTGTTACAGCTTATATAGCAGGCTTAGTTTATTTTGGAGGACATTGGGCATCACTTAACCAATTTCAGGGGCTATTTGATTCGGCTTATATAGTGCGTTTATAACTTATGTTGTTTTAGGCTTATGTTTCATAAGCTTATTTTTTGGTTCATTTGAAACTTTTTGGCTTAAATAAGCTTATTACGTATTGATAAACTTATATAAGCCGAAAAGTTTCAAATAAGCCAAAAAAATGTTACTTTATAAAATATTAGCCGGGGAAACCAAATAAAAAATAAGCTCAGCGGTGTTTGTTTGACCTTATACGTGGAGTTTTGAGCTTATGTATTTTTTTGCCTTATATAAGCTCTAATTTTTTGGATTATTTTAAGGCTTATGAATTATGATATATAATAAGCCGGAATGAAACAAGCTAATAAGCCCCCACGTATAAGTTTAAATAAATACCAAATTAAAAAGATAGAGTAGAAGGGAGGGTAAGAATCGAACCTCGTACCTTTGGAAGGTAAAGATACAACTCTACCATCCTTTTCATTCGAACCTTTAAAATAACTAAATTATTAAACTTATTTAACTAACATATATTGTTACAGATTTATGTATGATGTAGCTGGAAATAACAAAGATAGATAATTGAATCTGTCGATTCTAAAGAATGCCAGACATAATCCTTCCAACTATCGTTGATTCAAAAAGAATACTGATAATCAGGTAAACTCCAACAATCGTTGATTCAACGAATAACCGATTATGTGGATGAAATCGAACAATAAACCCTAACCTGGATTTAAGTTGATTAACAGAAGACTAAAAAGTCATATTTTTTTTATTAATATCTCAATAATTCAATACAATAAAAAAGGTCATAATTTTATAGGAAAACTAAACTTGGAAAAAAAGATAACAATATTCTTCTCAGAAAACACAAAATCAGAAAAATAAATAAAACATACCATAAAATAAGAAAATTTAAATAAAAGATATCATAAACTAAGAAAACTAAATTCTTGTTCCTCTATCATTCTCCCTCACTTCAAAAAACTCGTCCTCGAGTTTGTCTCAATCGTCCCTTGTACGCGTGGAATCCAAATTTGTATCCTTTCTATTAAATTTCCTTTCTTTAAAATGAATCGACCTCGAACCTTGATCGTCTTTAAACCCAACTTGTCGACCATGATAGTTTGTATCATTGTAGAACAAAGACTATTAACCACAACCACAGTGTCTTCAATGTTGTCTTCTTCCCTACCAAATTCTTTTTCCCTCTTCAATCCTTCTTTTTACTCAATGACATCTTCAATATCTGTATCATAAACTAGCATCGGTTCTTCTTCATATTCATCAAATATGGAAGGTCCATCATAATTATCACTAGCCGCACCATAATCTTCCCATTCATCAGAAGATGAACCATCAACCTCAAAAAACGGATATTCTAACATCTTAATCATCACTAGCTTGAAATAACAAAATACCAACTCATGTAGCTTGAAATAACAAAATAACAAGGATAGATAATTGAATCTGTTGATTCCAAAGAATGCCAGACACAATCCTTCCAACTATCGTTGATTCAAAAAGAATACCGATAATCATGTAAACTCCAACAATCGTTGATTCAACGAATAACCGATTATGTGGATGAAATCGAACAATAAACCCTAACCTAGATTTAAGTCTATTAACAAAAGACTAAAAAGTCATATTTTTTATTCATATCTCAATAATTCAGTACAATAAAAAAAAATCCTACTTTTATAGGAAAACTAAACTTGGGAAAAAAAGATAACAATATACTTCTCAGAAAACACAAATCAGAAAAATAAATAAAACATACCATAAAATAAGAAAATTTATATAAAAGATATCATAAACTAAGAAAAATAAATAATCAGTTTATTCTTGTTCCTCTATCAATGTACCAACTCTTTTAAATAAGCTCTTAAAATCAACAAGAGAAAAAAAAATCATAAAACGAGCGAACGTAAATATATTGTAAATATATGGCAATTAAATTATGAATACCAAATTTAGTGTCTATTAAAAATTGAGCACACTCAAGTTCGAGCCTATTTTTTTCAAAGCTCAGACTCTGCTCATTTATATATATAAAGTTCGTTTCGAGCTTTATATATTAAGCTCGAGCTAGACTAATTTATATGATATTTTGATAAAACAAAAAGTTTAAATGGAGTTTGGCACGTTAATCTCGCACGCTCTAGGTCGATTATTAAATGCTCTCAAACATAGACTCGGCTAACCTATACGATATCTGAAATCTTTGCATAATTTTTAATTTGTTACATTGACGTAGCATGCACAGATCACTTTCCAAAGATAAATGTTTGTAAAATCCATGAAAAATAAATAATGTATAAAATGAAGGAATTTTTTTTTTGAAACAAGCCTTCAATGTATTAAAAAGAAGTGGAAACTAAATAAATATTCGATTCGAGGAATATGAAAACGTAAACTATCGGGCGCAATTTACACATGTATTATATTACATAAAATGATAATTAAAAATTACTCTCCCATATTTTTTCACGAAAAAATCGTGTTGAAGATTCCCTTAATACACATGAAGGATCGACATAAATTACTTGGGAGATAATTAGCGAAACATATAATCTAAGACAAAAAACCGATCTAGTGGAACATATTTTGAATAATCAAAATTAACAGTATTCTAATATATTTAATATTGAAATGATTTTATTTTAATTGATTATGTAATGTTTTTCTAATTATTTAAGTAATGTTTTTATTTAATGAATTTTAGTAATAAAAAAAATCAACAAGATCGCTTTAATTATATAATGTGACTTGTGAGAACAAAATCGTCTGTAGGTCGTTAAAAAAAAGCTAACGTGTCATAATCGAATTAGACCACCAATCTGCCTAGCCTTAAATCCCACTCTCAACATCTAGTCTTTTAATGTTTTGCACATTCTATGTTTTTAAGTGGTCACCATAAGTCTTCCAACCACGATCATTTTGTTGGAGCTTCCATGAAAACGGTGGGTTTGTTAGAGATAAGTGTGGCAGGAGTGGAAGTACGTCCTCCTGGCAAAGCTGGTTCAGGATGGGGAAAGCACAGCGGTAGCTGCAGCCCTGGGGCTGGGAGGTTTGACAAGGCACCCTCAATGGGACCTCGATCAAATGGTCCTCGTTTTCGTCGTAACGATGATTATATGGATTCGAGAGTAAAAGTGATGGTGGCTACACCTGAAAATTTTTGCCATCACTCTTTATCGGACAGTATAACATGTTTTAAAAGTTCAATGAACATGTTAAGTACAAGTTGTCTGATGCCACTCTTCTCATGGTAACTGGCACCATATCAAGCTTCTTCATTCCATAGTTACTCAAAAGAATCGATGTCTATATATGTCTCGAATCTTTGTGAGTTAAAAACATTGAGGACAGACACGGGTCTGAAAAAAAAATATCCCCAACCAATGGATCAAGCAGTTGCACAGTAAGTCAACCTGATGTTTCGGTCAGCTTTTGGAGATTATCCCGACGAGATTTCATGTTTGAGCCCGGTTGAGAAGGTGTGTCACAAGAAAGGAAATGGTAGGAAGAACAAGGTAAGAGGGAAGAATAGAAAAGGTAGGCGAAAATCTCTAATCGTGAAAGGCCAATGGAATACTGATGAAGACAGGTAAGTACCTTTCTACTGGATATTTTATACACATTATACTTGAATAATCACGGGATTGATCAGACTAATAGGTGCCTGTAAAATAATTCATAATCATTTAATGGGTTTCAATTTGAATAAGATCTCCTTATTTTAGGTTGTTAGTGCAATTGGTGAAGCAACATGGGGACAACAAATTGTCTCAGGTTGCAGAAAAGCTTCCCGGAAGGATCGCAAAATAATGCTGAGATAGATGGAAAAACCATCTGAGGGCCAGATATTACGGTATCATCATTTCCACTAAAGCTATCGCGTGATATTGCTTTTATTGAAGCATTTAACTGAAGCATACTTTCACTGCTGAAGTTATTTTAGCTTTTAACTGCATTTGTGGGCTTGTGCCTCAGCACATGGTCGAGCCATCACAGTTGGTGATCACGAATTATCCTGGCACCACTTACTTGGTTCAATGGGCGGGACCTGTAGTACCTTCTTCAGTTTGACATTGATCCATGTTTACTTCCCGAACATCATATGTCCACAAAAGGACCTCAAACGTTGTTATATCTGCATATCCAACATTTATATTACATTAATATTAGAAGCTTTCACGCCAAAGGTAAGCTTTTGTACAGGTCAGTGGGTCGACCGGAATATACTGATTGACAGATTCATATTAACATCTGTATTGTAGTATAGTATTCATTTTGTACTCGATGTAGCAAAACGGGTCAAAAAAGGTAAGCTTTTGTACAGGTCAGTGGGTTGACCGGAATCCTATTTTGTCTATAATTTTGTCTTAAATAAATAAATTATGTGTCACATATGATTACAAATTTAAAGGAACTTATCAAATAATATACTTGTTCACTGTAGAAGGATTCATGCATTGAAAATACGCTTCGGGCGACTTTCAATCCGTTTGACCCGTATACTTTTCGCTAGCTTTTCCCCTAAATTCTAACAATTCGACCCATTCGAAACTGAATTTAACCCTTCATAAGTAAATGAGTCAGAAAGAGCCACCTCAAAAGTTCTAGACTTGGAGAAAGCTATAATTCTGTAACATACAATAATTTTTAACTTTGACGTGAGGGTTTTAGATGAACGGTGTACTTGTTCAATGCAAGGTGAAACGAACACAAGACACCATCCTGTTTCAGTATCTCGCCAGCAGGCGGAATAGCCAACCAAGGCTGCGGTAGATCCAAAAAGACAGCATCTGCTTTGCCACTTAAATCTTTCAGAATCCCTCACCTTGAATATCTCTCACTCCCAGTGTTACCAAATTGCTCAATCCTCTTCTTAGAATTCTCTCTGTTACAATAAGAATAAACGAACATCAGCAAACAGTTATATGGGTTGTCATTCTTTATGATATAAAACATATATACTACAGATCTTACCTAGCAGCCGAAGCCCGTTGGTCATGTAAATCAAACGTACGAATACAGTACACTCGTGGGTTCAAGAAGATTATGTACTTTCCCTGATCTGATTTAAGGCGGGTAGTAAAGTGTCTCGAGTATCTTGTTTACTCCATAGTAAGCATCACATTCAAGATACCCATTGCCATAGGTGGTATAAAAAGAACACCCAAAAGTAAACAGTAAGCATAAGCGGCCTTTACATTTTCGATTAGAGAAGCCGCATGTTCTCAGCTCCACTTTCGCCGATTGAAAAACCAAATTGTTCTTATACAACTTCTGTTCAAATTTTGACAGTTTACTTATACAAGTTATCACTTTTGAGTATGCAGAAACTACCGTGTCAAGTGAGCGAGCACCATGTTTGACAAATTTGTTTCCAGAGGCCATGATGGTCTCATATATTGACGCAACAAAGCACATGTTACTAGTGTTTGTGAAATTCCTTGCGGGGATCCGAATGGGGTGACCGGATCGGATCTTGGTGATGTATGCTTCGGATATCCTGAAACCAAAGCAACGCGTTAGCCTCGTCCAGGTGTGAGAACCCAGACCAAGCTCCAGCGTGAGAGTAAGTAAAGGGTAAAAATCCGAAGAGGAATGAGAGTAAAAGAATATAAGTAAAAAGTAATAAGGGTAAAAGAGTTAACCCAAACCTTGAACCCAAGGGGGGTATTTATATTGTTTGATTCCTAAAAGGCCGGGAATGGTGATGGGCCTTGGTTGGACCGATTGGGGACACACTCCCTATTTTATAGGAAGTGTGTCTGCTGAGTTCTTTGTTGACTATCGTTGACTTCTTCTAGAAGGATGTGTGCGTTCCGGATCGGGTCATGTGTTCCGGATCGGGTCATGTGTTCCAGACACATACACGAACAAGTCCCCCCTAAGTGTTGATTGGGCTAACTTTGTTCGAAAAAGTTTTAGTCGAATCAATACTTAAAGCCCATTTCTTTCGCGATTGGTGTGGGCCGGACCAACTTCTTGGCCCATTTTCCAGCTAAAGCCCATCAAGGCCCAACCACTTTTACCCTACTTCCTTGCGATGGTTGACACGTGGCGTTAGCTTGCTTGGATTGATGACACGTGTGTTTTTACTGTTCCTTTCACGGTCTCCCGTGTTTTTACCGAGCCTATAAATACCTACCCATTCGTCACTTGTTTGTGTGTGTTTTCACTTTTCTCTCAGGTTTTCCTTCTCTCTACCAATCCAGATTTCTCTCTTCAGGTATCTTTTCTTCCTTTCATGGTTACCTTTCCGGATCCATCCTTTATACGTTATGGCAGATGAGAATCTTCCTGGGCCTTCCGGCTCAACCCGTTACGCTCCCAAGTTTGACATGCCTAAATATACGACTACTCTCAATGAGGCTTATGTTAAATATTTGGTGAAGACCTATCATATTCCGGAAAGTTGCAACCCCCAAGTTGCTCCGGAAGGTATGACTATGGATCGTCTCCCTCAAAACCGTATCGGCTTATACAAATAGTTCTTCAAACTATCCAGACTACGAGTCCCCTTCTCCACCTTCCTTTTGGCTATTTTGAAAGACTTTGCTGTACATATCTCACAATTAGTTCCCTTAGGATTAAATCGTGTTATCACCTTTGAAGTATACTGCCGGAGCCTCTCCATCGAACCTACCGCTCCTCTGTTCCGTCTTTAAAATAGGCTTAGTAAACAAGGTCACGGTTCTCTTTGAAAAGAGGTCTGGAAAGGGTTCTCGCAAGTAGATTTTCCGTGACACCCTCACTTGCTTGAAGAATTGGAAATGGGAGTTTTTTTTGTCATAGATCGCAAAGCTGTTCCAGACTTCATGTCATGGAGACATGTTGATTCGGACTTGAATGATTATATTCCCCGGGATGGTTTTAGTGAATCGGATGCTCGTCGTCTTGAAGAGCATGTTGTAGATTTGGCTGCCCTTCTGGAAGGAGTTTTGTATATGGCCGGTGTGTCACTGACTTGGGAGTGTCCAAGATTCTTGTCTCGTTTTATGGATCCGGAGGGGAATGGTATTACCCTTGCTTTCATTCTCTCTCTTTCTATACTTTATCTTTTTCCTTTTTATGGTTGTAAGTTTTTATTGCTTTTGTTGTGTTTTCTTTCTTTTCTTGCAGCTATCACCATGTCTGAATACCTGAGGTTCCCTGTTACTGCTCCGTGCAAAATTGCTAAAGGCGATCGTTTGACTGATGCCAACCGGATTACACCTCATGTCTCCGAGGCCCTTGCGGCCGGAGAGCGTTTGAGTGCTCCCACTGCTGACCAGATCATTGCTATGAGTGAGAGCGAGGCTGTTAAGACCGCTCGTGAGAAGAAAAGGCTTGCTGCTCTTCGTGCCGCGGAGGAAAAGAAAAGGAAAGAGGAAAGTGGGGAAGCGATGGGAAAACCAAAGGGAAAGAAGAAAACTTCTGAGAAGGGTGGTTCTTCTGGTGCTTCTACTAAAGTGAGTAAAGCTGTCAGCGATCTTCATCGGAGTATGAAGCGTATGACTGAGAAGACTGTGGCTTCTGATGGTTCGGCCGAGAGAAGAAAGGTTGATGCGGATGGAGGTGCTGATGTTAATGAAGATGAAATCCTCAATGAGGATCGCATACTCAGTCCCTTGCCTCTTCGGTCGGTTAATTTGAATATTAACGTGGACGATGACTCTCCCGGACCTAATGGCACTGGTTCGGAGAAGACACATGAGGAGGGGTCAAAAGGGGATGGTAAAGACATTGCTTCGGAACAAAATAAGGAAAAAAGCCCCGTTCTTGGTAGTTCGTACTTGGATGGATCAAGCTCCAAGGGTGTTTTCTCTGATGATGTTGAAGAGCCTGTTAAGCAAAGGGAGGGAAAAAGGGTGATGCATCTGGATCATCATCACTCGACACGTAAGTATCATCCTTTCCATGCTTTCCTCTTATCTTACTTATGCATATCATGTCGTCTGTTTCTTTTGTTGAAAAAATTTATGTGTGTCCAAAACAGGCGTGTTTACTGCGGAGGAGGGGGCGACTGGCCCAAGTGCTAGGTACGTTCCGAATTGGAGATTAATGCTGCTAGCCGGGTGGATACCCCTTCGGAGTGTCGCGACCTAATGCTGAATCTTATCCCTCCGGCTGTGCAGCAAGAATTGAGCTCATATCCACCTTCCCTTGCCCTAAGCCGTAGCTGGTACCAACTTGCTATGAGTACGATGGGAATGGTCGAATCCCTTCGAAGGTTGGAGGAGGAATCCCATGACCAAGGCAATCTTATGGATGAGTGCGAGGAATACAAGGTGCTTCTGCAAGCTTCCAACGTTAAGTTGTCGAAACAGATCCAGGCTAATTCTAGACTTTCCTCTCAGCTTGAGAATGCCGAAAAGGTTTGTGCTACTAGGGATTCGGAGCTAGCTGCCGTGGTGGGCGAGAAATTTGACTTGTCAGAGAGGCTCAAAGGCCGTGATGCCCGGATTGCTGATCTCGAGGCAACTTTGCACGTGGTGAATGCTGACAAAGAGAGATGTGCCGAGGAGGTCAAAGCCTTGAAAGCAGAGAGGGATGAGCTGCAGAGCAAGTGCAATACTTCCGAGATGGGGAGGTACAATGCTATCCGGACACTGCTTCCTGCCGTAGTTTCCAAGCTTTTGAACAGCCATGAGCACAAGAAGAACATAACTGATTGCTTCAACAAAGCTATTGAGGCTGGCTGGGCCACAGGGATCAAGGTTTGGAGACCTCTCGAGGAGCACTTGGCCGTTGTTGTTGCCACTCCGGGCTTTGATCTGTATTGCGAGAAGAAAATGGGGCCAATGGTTGATGCCCTTTCGGAAGCTAAATACACTTACATCCAAGAGGTCGCCTCCAATTTGTACTTGCCTATTGAACGTTTGATGGAAATCGAGCCCGCTCCTGCTCCTCCAAAGACTGTGGATCCTTCGGCAGAGACCCTTATTGATGAAGATCTGGTGTCCCTTCAAGATGATGCTGATGCCTCCGGAAGCAAAGACACCCCCGCTGCCTGATTTCCCTATGATTTGGTTAAGACACCTGTTCCTAAACTTAACTTTATTTGGATGAATGTAATATTCGTAGACTATTTGTTTCTGTTGTTTTGTCTTTTCTTATGCCTCTTTTGATCTGGAAGGTTGTAACACTTACACTGTTTCCGTATGTTTACGTTTATGTTTTGTTAAATATATATATGCCCCTCTTATGATTCTTGTTTGTAAATATAATTGCATACGAATAGGCCTCGCCTTTCAGCTTGGGATTTAAAGCGAAAGTAAACAAGATTATTTTTAAACTTTCCGTTTCGGATAAGAATTACCAAATCCTTCCCTTGTTGAAGGGAGAAAGAATTGGATGCGTATGCCTTCCTTTCCGGATAGGACTTTTTCAAAAATAACCAAATTCTTCCCTTGCTGAAGGGAGAAAGAATTGGATGCGTATGCCTTCCATTCCGGATAGGACTTTTCCAAAAATAACCAAATTCTTCCCTTGCTGAAGGGAGAAAGAATTGGATACGTATGCCTTCCATTCCGGATAGGACTTTTTCAAAAATAACCAAATTCTTCCCTTGTTGAAGGGAGAAAGAATTGGATGCGTATGCCTTCCTTTCCGGATAGGACTTTTTCAAAAATAACCAAATTCTTCCCTTGTTGAAGGGAGAAAGAATTGGATGCGTATGCCTTCCTTTCCGGATAGGACTTTTTCAAAAATAACCAAATTCTTCCCTTGTTGAAGGGAGAAAGAATTGGATGCGTATGCCTTCCTTTCCGGATGGGACTTTTTCAAAAATAACCAAATTCTTCCCTTGCTGAAGGGAGAAAGAATTGGATGCGTATGCCTTCCATTCCGAATAGGACTTTTTCAAAAATAACCAAATTCTTCCCTTGCTGAAGGGAGAAAGAATTGGATGCGTATTGCTAGGGTGTGATTTAAGTGCAACGTCTTATCATTCATGCTATTTATAATTGCTGCAAAGGTGCTTCCTCCTTTAATGACGAGAGGAGAAGCTTTTTCATTAAAAGCAAAGGACATAACCTTTCCCTTCTGGAGGGAGTGAAGGTTGATACATTTTGAAATAAAATCTAGATTAAGTGCTAAACTGGACTCTTCCCTTGCTGAAGGGAGAAAGAGCCGTTACAAGATAGAAATGAAATTACAAATAACACCTCCTGAGGTTCATTGCATGCCACACCCTTGGGACCTGTTTGTCTTTCATGGTAAGGAGCTTGTATGAGCCATTCTGGTATGCTTCCTTGATACGGTATGGGCCTTCCCATATAGGAGCAAGTTTTCCTTCTTTCTAAACCCTGCTTGATATATTCTTTCGGAACACAAAGTCTCCTGGGCGGAATGTAACTGGACGAACTCGCTTGTTGTAGTACTGCTCCACCTTTGTCTTGTACTTTTCTTCCCGGATAGCTGCCATTTCTCTTCTTTCCTTTAAGAGGTCCAAGTTTATGCGCAGGGCATCATCATTGTCCTTTTCATTGATCATCATTGTCCGATATGTGGGCATTCCTATCTCAACCGGAATGACTGCTTCGGATCCATATGTGAGGCTGAAAGGAGTTTCTCCATTACTCTGCTTCAATGATGTCCGGTGGGCCCATAGTATGTGCGGTATTAAGATTTTTGAAATCTACGCACATCCTCCACAACCCATCACTCTTTTTCACCATGACCGGATTGGAGATGTACGTTGGGTACTTTACTGGTCTGACTATTCCTGCCGCCACTAGTTGTTCCACTTCTTTGGTTAGGGCCTTGCTCTTTTCGGATCCTAGCATTCGTCTTTTCTGACATACCGGGTCTAAGCTCTCATTGACATTCAAGTTATGTTGCATGATTCGCTTCGTCACTCTTGTCATATCTGATGGTTCCCATGCGAATACATCCAAGTTGTCTTCAGCAGGTTCTTTAATGCTGTTTGGCAAGCTACAGTTAATCCGCCCCCAATAGTGGTAAACTGTTCCGGATAGGCAGGGTTAATCATGATGCTTTCCGTACCGGATGGTAACTCAGCCATCACGGTCTTGTTGTTGGTTGTGGGCGTTGGCGCTTGCCTTTTTGCTATTTGCCTGCATTCCGAGACAATGACTGATCGAGAGACTAGCGAGGCTACTCCTCTTGGAGTGGGAAACTTCATCATGGCATGAATGGTTGATGGTACAGCTTAGAGGATCCGGATGCCTGTCCTCCCTAGGATCACATTGTACGGTGACGGGGCGCTGATCACTACAAACTTCATATGAGTTCTTCGGACTAAGCTATCTGATCCGAAACTGACTTCTAATTCGATCTTTCCCATTGGTTTGACTACTTCTCCAGCGAATCTGACGAGATCAGTTTGCGTGTTCCTCAACTTTGACTTGATGCTTGTTGGAAGCTTCTCGAAGCAGTGTTCGAACATAATCTCCACCGATGCTCCCTCATCTACGTAAACTCTTCGTACCAAATAACCTCCCAATTCGGCCTCTATGATAACTGGATCATCAGACATCTCATCTTCTTCCAATGGTGGTAAAGTGATTGGGGCTTTCATCCAGCTTTCGGTTGCTTCTTTAGCTTTCCTTTTTTCCCTTTCCGGTAATGTCCGGACCATGTTTATAATCTTGTCTTGCCTTGGAGCCTCTTCTCTTCGATTGTCTCGTCCCCTCTGACGTACATCCCGGACAAGATGATTCAACTTTCTAGATTCTAGGGCTAGCTCAATTTGTTTCCTTAGCTGGATGCAATCGTTGGTAAAGTGCCCCTTATCCTGATGATAGTCACAATAACGATCCATGTTTCCACCTCTTGCCGGATTGTTCATTAGACGGGGAGGGGGCAGACGAAGCTGTGTTTCGGTAGCAAGGATTTCTTTTAGGTTCTTTGTCAAGGAATTAAAACTTAGGACCGGGGCAACTCTGTTTCGGTCATGATAATTGTTTCGGTTGTAATCATTCCTGTGATAATTGTCATTCCGGGGTGGTGGGTATGGTGCCCTGTTGTCTCTATCCCTGTTTCTGTTGTTGAAGAAATCTCTTCCCTTATATGCATCTCGACCATCATTTCTTCTATTGTTGTTCCATCCATGGTACTTTTGGTTGCGATCATCCCTTCTTTGGGTGGGAGGGTTGGGCTTCCGGTATGGCTCCGTTCCTTCCCCTTTTGGTAGCTCAGTGTTAGCGAATGCCTCCTCGGATCGAACAAAATCATCCAACCTCTCCATCATGTCGTCCACCGATTCAAGAACTTTGTCCGAGTACCTTTTTGCCAGCTCTGGACTTTTGACCGAATCCATAAATGCCGAAATCTTCATGACTTCCGGAACTCCATGGATAAGACCTACTTCGACTGTCCATCGTTCTTTAAAATCTATTAATGACTCATTTTCCTTTCTCACAATCTTGTTTATCTCATGTGGGCCTTTATGACATAGCTTTCGGATCGAGTATCTCTTAACAAATGCCTTCCTTAGCTCTGCCCATTCATCAATGCTGTCAGTATCAAGGCTTTCAAGCCACCCCTAGCTCCCCCTTCTAGCGTTTGCTGGAACATTCTGCACCAAACCGGCATTGGCCATTCGCCCGAATTGGCTGCTCTGGTGAAGCGATTCAAATGGTCCTCCGGATCTCCCGTTCCGTCGTATGTCTTGACTGTGGCAGGCATCTTGTACTCGGGTCCGGAGAAGTCAATAATTCTTTGAGTGAGTGGGGATTTGACGGCTTCCTTGAAAGGTTTCTTTAAATCCGCATCGGACACCACCTTGCCTCTTACTATCTTAGTGTTGCTGCTTCCCTCATCTTCTTCAATGAAACTTAGTCGGACAGGTTCCACGGCGTTCCGGTTATGCTCTTTGACTAGCAGTCGCAAGGTTGAGATGTGTTGTTCAAGTTGTTCCTTTGTGAGATTCTGATTGTTCGGAGAAGTCAAGTCAATCGGAAGGTTAGGACCTGTCGTAGTGACAGGAGGAGTAGGACCTGCCATTCTATGCAACTGGTAGATAGAATATCAAGTCCCACGGATGGCGCCAAATGTTTGTGCAATTCCTTGCGGGGATCCGAATGGGGTGACCAGATCGGATCTTGGGTGATGTATGCTTCGGATATCCTGAAACCAAAGCAACGCGTTAGCCTCGTCCGGGTATGAGAACCCAGACTAAGCTCCGGCGTGAGAGTAAGTAAAGGGTAAAAATCCGAAGGGGAATGAGAGTAAAAGAATATAAGTAAAAAGTAATAAGGGTAAAAGAGTTAACCCAAACCTTGAACCCAAGGGGGGTATTTATACTAGTCTGATTCCTAAAAGGCCGGGAATGGTGATGGGCCTTGGTTGGCCCGATTGGGGACACACTCCCTATTTTATAGGAAGTGTGTCTGTTGAGTTCTTTGTTGACTATCGTTGACTTCTTCTAGAAGGATGTGTGCGTTCCAGATCGGGTCATGTGTTCCGGATCGGGTCATGTGTTCCGGATCGGGTCATGTGTTCCGGACACATACACGAACAACTAGCATTAGACTAACGTCATAGACAACATATACAACAATACCGTATCTCGTTGAAGCATGATACGAGGGACATATGATTTATATACTCACATCCCTCAAGAGAGTAAAGGGTCTATTTGCAAACTACATGCGGAAAATGTGTGTGGGTATAAACGTCATGTTCTCGATAAACATAAGCTCGTTTATATCAAGCTCTCGTGTGCGTCTTTCGACATCGATCAGTTTTGGTGTACCTTTCTTTCATCTTGTTATGAATAGTCGCAACTTTATACGCCGCTCCAGAAACTCTGCTTGGACCTAACGACTTTTTACTATGTTCACTATATAAAATTAATAATTCAAGTATTTTGTTAAGGGATGGTGTAGGAGTTGGTAGAGGTTTCACTTCTCAATTGAGAGGTGCGGGGTTCGATACTAGCTTCTTATTTTTGAGAATGTTTTTAAAAAGTGGTTTGTTTTCACTTTTTATAATACTTTTTGTGTACTTCAAAATTTACGTTCTAATGTATATTCAATTCATAGTTCATAGATCAACACATACAAAATGAGTTGTATGTAATACTAGAGACCCGTTTAACATCTTATGTAATTTAATGAATTATTTTTAAAATGAGTTATATTTAATACTACGTACTAGCTTATACTATCTTAAATACTCGTCTAACGTCATGTGTATTTTAATATATACAACTAATCATTCAAGTATTTTATACGAGAGTTCGATACTTGCTTCTTTCGTCCTCCTTTTTTATTTTTGAGAATTTTACAAAAAATGGTTAGTTTTTCACTTTCTAGACAACACAAAGTTTTTAAAATAGTTTGTGGGACTTTTTGCTATATCCACATGAAAAGTTCTCGTCTTATTAAACAAAGACAACCTTTTTAAATTTATATATTTCAAACACAATCAAAATTTTCTTTTGTTTAAAGGTTATATGTCAGGTGGAATCCATTTTTTTAGAACGACGTTTTTTAACTATCGCACCAAGCTACTATCTCATAATCATTTTGATTAGTGGTTAGAGAGCTTCTTGCACGAACTTCGATGCAAGGATACAATTATTTACAGGTGAGCAACATGGTTGTTTCGTGGATTTTTGAGTTCTTGTTCCGTTAAGTAAGTGAGGCCTTTTAAACACGAATAGTGGAAATACTTTACTTGTAAAAAGGTCTTAAAAGGCATAATTGTTTCCAAGATACTTTAGCAAAAGGCGTCAAGATAACTAAATCACGAGAACTAACTAAAGGGTTTTAAAGTTTAAACTTAAAGAGTCATCACGCATAATACTATACTAATAACGAAACTGGTTTTGTTTGACTTACTATATTTTCAATTACCAAAGGGCTTTTGTCTCACTCGCACCCCATGGCGTATGTAACGCTATCAACTAATGCATAGACATATTTATTAACTCATCAACACATTTAATATTATTCTTTTAATACTTATAAAAGAAACCGTCTTAAAATAAAAAAATATATGTTACTATGTCAAATTAATAAAACACACAAAACCTCATATAATTATATTATTAGTAAAATATAATTACATATATTATAATATTTTGATTTTAGAAACAAGGTTTGGCGCTTAAAATATATACATTTTGAGGTTCCTAGAACTTTAAGGTCGTTGCACACTTCAAGTTAGGGGTGATCATTTTGGATCGTCAACTGAACCAACTCGGATCGAACCATACAACTTTGGTCTGGATCTTGATCCGAGGTTTTGAACTATTTTGGTGTTTGGTAGTCTATTCGGTTCGGTTCAATATTATCAAAAACTTGTTGTCGGTCCAGTTCGGCCCGAAGACCGAATCAAACCCGACCGACTCAAACCATATCAGACCGATCTTTGATCTAAGTTTCTGAACAATTTCGATCATCGATTCGATGCAGTCATGACCGGTCTGATCTGGTCTGATCCAATCCACCAACCCTACTTCAACTATTGTTATATAAAGTAAAATTCTAAAACAAATGACTTGATATACCATTTAAATAATTTAAACAAAATACTTGTTTCAAAAGCTTAACAAGCTTCTTAGTTTGTCAGACTAAAGAGCTTATGACTTTTGGAACAGTAAGTTAAACAAAGACAATGAAATGAAAAAAAAGACTTTTGCAAGTAACAAATTGTAACCAAAACAAGAATTTAACAAAGCTTATAAACTTCACAACTTTTTGAATTTGTCAACTTCATAGAGCCATGATCAATTTATAAGCTTTAAGTCCCAAACTTTTAACTAAATTAATTTGAAAAAGATTTTGGTGAACTAAAAATTAATCTTGCATAAGCAAAAAGACCAATTTTAAAACTGAGATAGAACACAGAAAAAATTGCAAGACCAATACAACACTTTAATTATTCATAATATCGGGTTTAGAAAATAATCCTGAACAAGCTAAAAAGAAAAACCTTACACGCCTTATATAGGCTACATGAGAAACTTCTAGAATGAAAACTAGCTAAACCCTAATTGTATACAATCTTCCTAAAATGCCCTTGGTAGATCCGTTTGAAAATGCTCAAAAGAAGTTATTCTTGTTGATTTTGAACTTGGTTAAAATTATGTCCATATGATTATTTTGTTGCTTTGTGATGAATGAGCTGTCAAAAGATGATTAGAGCCATCAAAATATGAGTAGGGAACAAGAAAAAGTCTTCATCCGTTGATCTCATTTGGCATTTTTTTGTCTTGAAGCAAACAGTGGGGCAAGGCACAGCTAGGGGGATCACATGGGCGATATGGGGTTTGATTTTTAGGTAGGGTTGAGTTAACAAAACGTTGAATCATCATTCTGGAAATGATCAATAAATAATTCTTTGTGATTAACGGATTTGAGTTTTTTGGGTTCATGATGCTACGGTAACGATTTTGATTTGAATTTAGGGGGATAAAAGTTGTTTGGCGTCAAGTTTATTAATAATTAAATACGTTTAAAAGTAATTAATATCAATAAACTGGGTCACGGTTATGGGTAATGGGCTTGGGTTATGGATTTGGTTGTGGGCTGGTCGGGTGTAGGGTTAAGTGGGTTTTGGTTATGCTGTTTTCACCCTTGTACTTATAGCACATTTGAGATTCATACTCCAACAACTTTGGAGATTTATAACTAATTCCCTTTGTAATAAGTTTACCCAATTGGTAACATCCGTCCTTGTCTTCATTAAAACTTAGCATAAGGACTTGTTTTGCAATTGTTGAAATCTTCAAGGGATTTTTTGACAATTAATGAAACTTTAGGGACCAAACTTGTAGATTCGAGATTTACAAGGGTATAAAGTGTCATTTATTCAAACTTGGAGGACCAAACTTGTACATCCTTCAAACTTTAGTGTCTTTTGTGAAAAGTTTAACACTCGGGTCCGGTTCTTTGTGCGACTTCGTTTCTCGTGTTCGTTTTTGTTGATTCTTGTGATCTTTTTGGCAATTTCACTATATCCGAACCTACAATCACATAATGAACAAATACAAAAGTTTTTGCACGGTTTTATGATATTTTTATAGATTTTAAGCCCGATTTAGACAATAAGACCATGTATAATTGTGGTCTCATGATGGGTCAGCATAACACAAAAAGTTGTCAAGTTAGAGGGTGTTTTTGGTATTATGATAAGTTTTGGTGTTATAAGAAAAAGTTGTGACGTGACATTATTTTTTCCCACAGCTTGAGTTCACGACTCAAATGTACCAGGGGATGTTAGAGAGTTTCTAATACGAACTTCGATGCAAATATACAATTATTTATGAGTGAGCAACATGGATGTCTCGTGAACTTTAGGTACCTGTTCGGTTAAGCAAATGAGGCATTTTTTAACAGTATTAGTAGAGATACTTGAAAAAAGGTCTTAAGAGACACAATTTTTCGAAGATACTTTAACAAAAGGCGTCAAAATAACTAAATTACAAGTTTTTTGATTTACTATGTTTACAGCTAGGATTGATTATTTATGTCTACTTCTTAAATTTACATTCTAATGTATATTCAATTAGAATGAGTTATATTTAATATTTATAGTTATAATATGCTTATTTTAAAATTCTATAATACAAATACTCATGTAATATGTGTAATTAGTCAATGCTTAAACACATGTTTATTAGGTAATCAACACATTTAATATTAAATAGTGTTTTAAGAAGCAAGCCTTAAAGCACATGTTATTATGCATATTGTCAAATTAATAAAACACACACACTTTTATACAATCTACATACTACACCATAGTGTGAGATTATTTTCAGAACTAAAAAAATATACAGAACTGCAGGAATTATTCTTAGCCTTTGATCAAATTAATCTATGGCTGAAATTAAAATAACAGTTTTGTAATTAAAATAATATAACTGATCAGCCTGGAGGGTAAATACGGAACTTCAAATCATAAATTTATCACCAAAAAATAAGGCAGTTATATTTTTTCAAGATCTCTATCATAAGTTACCTTGTCAAAAAGCGATCAAAAGGTAGCATCCCATCAAGATGTTTGTATTCATTTATCTATTTATTTAACTGATATATGAAGAGTTTAAACAAATATCAAAACAAAGATCGGGCAATCGTATTTGAAGGTATGCGACTCAAACTTTTAAAGGCTTCAGAATATATATGTTTTTGTATAATTTTAGGCCTCAAAATTTCCATCTATAATCAAAATATTGATAAAAGTTGACAAGAAATTCTATGTTTAATTCATGGTTATAAATAGCGTGAGACGTGTCGTTGCGACATGTCCAAGCTACATGCTTTAGCGGCTAAGACGAAGCTTTATCGTTTTTAAAGCGTGGCTTACAGCGGCACAACATATAAAAATATTTATTGTTTTATCGTATTTCAGTATTATATTTATATTAAGTTCATAATAAGTATTGTACATAATAATTAAAGGTAGAAAACTCTCACCTTTCGTGTAACAATATTCATTTTTGAGAGTTAAATTCAAAAAATCGCCGCACCTTATGTCGTAGCGCACCTTGACCTATAGCGTTGCGTAGAGGTCACGCCTCAAACTTTAGCGCGCCTTAAGGCGGGCTATAGCGAGCTATTAGAACTATGGTTTAATTAGACAAAATTTCATCTAGAGTTTGCAAAAAGTAATCGACTAAATTTAGAAGCTTTTTATTTTGTCCAAAAACTGAAACTTTCAAAAATAAAAAAGAATGCTAAGTGGAAGTTGGTCTCGAACACTTTCATTTCAAGATATTTTTTCTATCATATTTTTATGATATCTTTTAAATATTTTTTTAGACGAAACTACGTCCAATATCTTTTCTAATATTTTTCAAACAAAATAAGTTTATCTAATTTAAAAAATAATAAAAAATACAAAATATAATATACAATACAATAATAAAAAACATACAAAAAAACAACTGCTCTAGAGCAGTTGGCCACTAGGTTCCTCCTGGAGCTTGGGGAGGGGGTTTAGTCTTGGGTTCAAGTCTTGCAAGAGACAAAAATCCATGATTTTCCTTCTTAGTGCGAAGCCGTGAGTTCTAGGGTTTCCTCTAGTGCTTCGGGTCCCGAGGCCCTGTTATGGATGGTATAACTCGGGGGTCAGATTTCAGTGAGATTGAGGTGCCGTTCTAAAAAAAACATACAAAATTTAAAACGAATAATGTACTATGAAAAGATATTGAAAAGCTACATGAAATCTTAGATAAATTAATTATCTTGTTCATTTACAAAATGTTGTCAAACATGCTCAATGATATTGCGCTGTCATTTCGTTGAAACTTTTTATGTATTTGTTTATCACAGAGTGTGAACTACGCATCCTCCGACCATATTCGTTATATACGTGGTAGCGAACAAGTATAAATGTCGATATAGACGAGAGTCACGAGACCAATGTCGTTCCAGCAACCAAATTTTTGAAATTTAGTGCTGGCTGGCTCACAAACAAGCATTTTGCTTATTCATCTGACTCGCTCTATCATCTCATCGAATGATCTCTCTAATCATTTATTTATTATTTAACCAATATACAAAAATAAAGTCTTAAAATGAGAAAAATAATTGTGAGCGTGTGTATGATTTTATTTGGGTCATTTTTTGGTTAATCGAAACTGAATCGAAATATTCGGTTTTATACAGTTAAAACCGTTGGGGTTTTGGTGGTAGGTAGGGGTGTCGAAAAAGTTGACCCGACCCGAACCTGAACCCGAATAATCATATTCGGGTCGGGTCACTCGGGTCCAAAAGCGTATTCGGGTCAATTCGGGTTGACCCGAATTGACCCGAGTTCTAGTTAGGCTCGGGTTTGGGTTATATATTTTTAACCTTGACCCGACTTGACCCGACCCGAGTTGACCTGAACCCGATCAACCCGACTAAAATTACACTTTTTACATTGTATTAGTACAAAATTGAGCCACTTTTTACACTTTTTCCTTAAACTCGGGTTGACCCGAACCCGAGTTGACCCGACCCGAATTGACCCGAACCTGAGTGACCCGAGTTCTAATTAGGCTCGGGTTCGGGTTATATATTTTTTACCCTTGACCCGACCCGAGTTAACCCGAACCCGACCGGGTCAACCCGAATCACACCCCTAGTGGTAGGGTTTTTTAGTTTTTAGACAGAAGTTGACCCCACACACTTTTGCTGCATAATAAAAAGAAACAGTGCATCAGATGGTGGGTATTGAACCAGGTACCTTTTGATTACAAAGTTAGCACGCTACCAAATAGATGCAATGTGTCCTTAATTTAATTATAAAAAAAGTATTAGTAATAGAAACCTTTAAAAGTACTACGTAAGTTCTTAAGCTATAAATTAGTTCATAAGTCTTTATCAGCGGTTTTAAAAGTAGCCCCTTAAAATTGAGTGTTCCACGTGTCGAAAAAAAACATATTTTATAAAATATTTACTTTTATGTTATTTAAATTAAATGTAAAATGTGTAACATTCGACTCCTATATAAATATGCCAATTGGTACTATCAAATTGTATATTTCTTTAAATGATTACTTTTTTTTTGAGAAAAAATATAAAACTCGTTTGGAGAAAAGTGCAATGGCTTTTTAAATTTAAAGTAAATATATGATAGTAACTTATTTGCTTGTTCAAAAAAGTACGTATTCCTTTCGTCCCGGAATTATAATTCTGGTTACTATCTTCAGACGTTCAAAATTAATAGTTTATTTTCAAAAATAGATACTAAGAAATATATATTAAATTGTCGTATCACCTTAACTTGAATGTATTATTACAAAAAAAATAAATAACGTGTAAATTAATTGGTTAAAAGTAAAATTATCATTGTGTAAAAAGTAAGAGAGAAAACCGAAAGAGTAATGTTTTACTAAAATGCATGTTTTTTTATCACTGAATTATAATTATAGGGTGGAGGGAGTATTTGTTTATGGAGTTATCTTATTTCTCTCATATTTATTGTGTTATACATTTTAAAACTTTTTTTGTTAACCCAGACAAAAAAGAGATCTTTATAAAGACATAAGAGAGCTTGAACCTATACATAAAATGCTCATCACTAGAATCAATGATTCATTCTGGACGATGCTCCTCGAGCTCGGTCCAAAGGGAGTCCAAAGCTAGATGAGAATATGTTAGCACCACCCCTTTCTCGAAGACTCCTTTCTCGCTTTCCTACTCTTTCCAGGAAGGCAACCCGCCTACCTTCAACATAACACAAACAACATGTTAGATTAGACATCAAACTTAAGATCTTTTAAAACTATAAACCAAAGATTCACGTACCAAAGTGGAGCCTCGTTTGTTAAAGTTTGAGCCAACATATACGACGAAATCAAATAAGCTCATAAGCCGAAACAAAATTCTGTTGAAATATGAAAGTTAAGGGAAAAAAAGTGTTCTCTTTGTTAACAGAAAAAATAAAATTTCATACCGGTCTAGCAAAAAATAATCGTCGTTTTTTTCTGAAAGAAAGGTTATTTCGGTCTGGCAAGATACATTCCTTTAAAAAGGCAAAGTAGGATTGGCTAGTATCGAACACCGTTCCATCCACATGTAAAGAATGCTCTTTACTAATGAATCCACCCAATACCTATGAAATATTTCAATTATTAAATTTATATAGAGAACATAGTTAATGTAAAACCCGCATGCTTTTACCATGAGTAGTGCCCTTAAGATCGTACGTCCTAGATTAAAACTTACCTTATTCAGTATTGATCACATTCATGTGCTATTAATCAAGTAAGTACATACGTGTATAACATGATAAGTATCGTTTACGTACGAACTCATGATAAGCAGTTAATAAGTATTTCACGGGAACATAATTAAATCATGATCACCATTAAAACACGAACTAAAATAATCACGTAAATGCATATAATATAATTACGAGCACGTATAAATATATTAGGCACGGTAAATATTTAACGAGAACACACTAAACACGAACACCAATAAACACGAATGAACACTTAACTAATTAAAACACGTAAAACACGAACACGAGAACACACTTATTATTTAGACACGAAAAACATTTGGGTTACCCCATGTGGGCCCATGAACCACGAAATTAGGGACAAGAAAAGGGCCTAGCCCATCATTTTTACTAAACAAGGGGTTAAAGGAAAAAGTCATTCATTTATCACATTTTATTGAAAACAATTAAAACCCTAATTTTGTTCTTCCTCTCCTTTTGTGGCCGCCACCTATAACACACCAAGAGGGGTGTTCTTGTTGATTTTGATCTTGAATATTGTACAAGTGTTCGTGTTTGTTCATCCTCTATTGATCCACACATTCGGTATATCTTTTTAACCTTTCTTTTTAATCCCTTCTTTTGATTTGATTTGGTAAAATTGATTAAGAACATGATGTTTTTAAAACCTATTTTAAAAACATAAAATAAACATGTATTTGGTTAAGAGGTAAAATCAAAAGGGTGTTTTACGGGTGTTTGGTTTAGCCGACGCCTAGACCGTGCCCCAAGGGGGTCACGGCTTATATGCTTATATGTTTGTTTTGTCAAATATTGCAGATGCTCGTTGGCACAAAACTTATACGTAAAAGCCTTATCCTTAACGTCAGCTACATTCGTTGCGGCGACCACAAATCTTATCCCTGCTATCACCTTTGTTCTAGCTGTTTGCTTTGGGTAAGCAGCTTTATAAAGTAACTTAATAATGTGCATTTTATGTTTAAAATACGTCACGATATTCTTATACTTGTGAATTTTTATATGTCAACTGTCTTATAAAGTATATATCTCAAGTATATTAATTTTGAGGAAAATTCAGCAATCAGAGATAATCATAATCTTTGAAGCTTTCCTATTGAAATATTGAAATGTCTGAATGCTTTAAATATAAACTAATATTGAAAGAACTGAATGCTTTAAATAAACATCAACAGTATAAACTCAAGTACTTGAAAAATGTAAATGTTATTTTCAGGATGGAAAGATTGGGCTGGATGACAAATGCTGGTAGAGCAAAAGTCATTGGAACTGCATTAGGGGTAGGTGGGGCCATGTTGTTGACCTTCTACAAGGGAGTTGACCTTCACATGTGGAAAACTAATATTAACCTTTTTCATGGTCAACAACATGCATCAAATATTCAACATTCAAGCAGTAGAGTCATGGGTTCTCTATTAGCCATGGGTAGTTGCTTTAGTTATTCCATATGGTTAATCCTCCATGTTAGTTACGAATTAGTCAATATATATGTGATTTTCACCCACATATGATTAAATGTTGCATATGAATATAACTACTTGATTTCGAATGTCAAGAAACATATATAAACATAAGATTTAAATAACGTGGTTAGGAAGTAATGTTTTGTGTGTGTTGTTATTTGAACAGACAAGCATGGTGAAAAACTTTCCTTGCCCATATTCAATCACGGCTCTTACATTGGCAATGGGTGGGGTTCAAGCACTCGTACATGGGTTATCTACTGAAAGACATTGGAATGATTGGAAGCTCAGTTGGAATGTTAGACTTCTAACGGTGGCATTTTCGGTATCTCCTTTAACATGACTATCATTGCACTCATTGACACAATGTGTTAACATTTTGCCATTTTAGTAACGTGTACGTTTAATCAAACTCTAGTTTTTACTAAAAGATCGACACTTGAAATACCAGTACAAGATGTGAAACATTTTTGTTGCACATTTTATTAATTCATTGCAAATTTCTTTAAAAGTGTTAGGGGGTAATGGGATCTGGATTAATGTTTACTTTAATCACATGGTGTGTGCAATTACGAGGTCCGCTATTTGTATGAGCTTTTAATCCTCTTATGCTTGTTCTTGTGGCTATCGCGGGTCCTTTAGTCCTGAATGAAAGCCTACAATTGGGAAGGTTAGTTATTTTGAATGTTCACAACTTTGTGAGGAAAATAATTTTAATTTTTTTAGGACTTAAAAGAGGTTACAATTCTTTCTGCAGTGTATTGGGTGCGATATTGATAATTTTGGGACTCTATGCTTTACTATGGGGAAAATGCGAAGAGGGGAAGAAGGTGGCCCAATTGCGTCCAATACAAGAATCAAACATAGAAACCGGTGAAGGTGTAGTTGATGGCGAATCAATGCGCTCAAGTATTGAAGTGCTTACAGATGATGGTGCGTGATTCAAAACACTCAAGTGCACGAAGTGGCAATACTAAACCCACACATATCGAGGTTTTGTGACCCCGACGATTTGAAAATGAGCCACTTCAAAAGAGAGGGATTGCTTAAGTTGTTGTAAAATAACAGCTTGAGACTTCGAAGTTTCTTATTTGTTAAATTTTCATGATGGTAAAAGAACATAAATTAAAGAAAAAGAAAAAGGAAAACATATCAGGTTTTAGTTTCACCGCTAGCTAGGGTAAGAATTGTAGTGATAGATCGAGGGGACACTCTTGCTCATTCATTGTTGCTAGAAAAGATTTGCTTTTCTAGTTTTTATGAATTTTTATGAAAAATGTTTCTATTATTCCTTTGCTTTGGTTTATGTTGTTTTTATGATATTTGAAGTAATCTATGTAGTTAGTGTCTTGTTTCGAACACTGACATACATATCATATATTATTGGCGTAATATCCATTTTAAGTCATAACCTTGTCAACTGGTTGGTTTTTTTATAGCATTGGTGACGAATAAATTTGATCCAATCAATGGAGGAGCAGATCTACATAGTTTTCTTGAAGCCATATGCGAACTAGGCTTTACATATGTTTCGAAGGTTTGTTCATCTTTTCTGCAGACCTTTGTATATGTTAGAGGTGGAATCATCAACCCATTTGCTTATGATTTGGTGGATTCTGGCTACGGATGGTATGTATGTGAAATATAATATATTTTGCTTAAAAGAAAACGGATCAAATGGGTAGGAAATCGCCAAAAATTTACGCCATGTTTCATACTAATATACTTTCTATAAGCATGCCAGCTACTGATTGTTTATAAAAGATTTTTGAACAAAAGGGTCTTGGCAAATCCGAACAAATAGTATTTTAGAATAAGCCATCTTCATCAACAAGTACCAAAAACAAGTAACAAGTAACGTTTTTCTTCTTAGACCTATGTGGGTGAAAAAAGAAACATACTTTAATTTTCCTTTATCAACAAGTACCAAAACCAAGTTCTGAGCCTTATCAAGGTACTAACATACTTTCAAGATCGTTGCATTAGATGTTCTACCGACGTGTTGTCTAATCTAGCAACTCAAGTGGGCGTATCAATTTGGATATCTAACGGGAAATTAATTATCTTACCTGCCAGACAAACGTTAACCAGTTATTAAAGTGAAAAAAACAGAACAATAACCCTACACCCTTAGAGATGGCAAGATGGCATGTCGGTTAATTAACCGGTCCTTAAACCTATTGCCAATAGTCCTTGAAATTTCAAAACACAATTCCGACATAATTAAATTAAACCTGTTGAATTATATGCAACTTCAAATGTCATGAAGTCGACTTTTGAACCTGGTGACCTATTTAACTTGACTTGTTTACACTTGAACAAACATTAACTTGCGGGATATACAATAATACTATTATGTAAATGAATTGAAATGTTAAAAAGATGGTAAAACATACACGCTAAAAAAATAATAGGTTGCCAACCCGAGTGACGCCTCGTATAATACTAGTTGGCAATACTGATAAGACGACGTGTTGATTCATTTAACTTGCTTGCAATTAACTCTCAATATTATTATTAGATATCAACGATTTACGAACTAAATAATTAAGAATATATATAGCATATACTATAAATACTCTGTATTGTAAATACGTGCACCGATCTCTTTGTTCACAATTCACCTAGGTTGCTCCATCCATACGAAATTTCTGTTATCAACGGCTTCAGCACTTCTGTTTGGTTACCAAATGCTTCATTACGGCATTTCAAAATTAAACATTACTGTTTAATTTTGACCCGCCAAAAAGTGCTGTCAATTAAAAGGTGACATTCTCTTCTAGTATTAACTACATGTGTTTTGGAGATGCAACAGTAGTAACGATTATGCTAGCTAGCTTTTCAACTTATTCATTAGTAAACGGCCAACAAATTTTATATGTCACTGAATTGAATGCACCTACTGATAAGATGTATAAGTCGACCCAACACATTGTTTGTTCCCTTTTACTGCAGAAAAATGAACCAGATTGAAGCATAAATTGGTCATGTTATTCATTGGCCACACGGTTCATCATGTTAGGAACAACTCGAGTCTCTTAATATCAGTTCTTGCCCAAAAAAGTTCTGAGCTTCCAAAGATCCAAGAAAACATGGAATGCTTAGTAAATTTGGATTTGTATCGGCTTCAAATGGACGCTCTGCTCTATTCAGTTGTGGAACGTTGTACGGACCTTATTTCTCTAAGTTGCACAAGTTTTTCAGATGTTTCATGAGGGTACGTGTATTATTGTAACGAGAGTTTTGTGAATTGTAACCTGGATAAAGATGTAACGTATCACGTGTAATAGCAAAGTTGATCATATATTTTTTGTTCATGTAACATTGTTGATAACAGCAGTCTCCTGGATAACCAGTTTGTTACTTACATTGAAACTGATCGGTATATTTACAAATACATGAGCCTCCATCTAAGAAATGATATGAAATACGATCGTTCGTCCTCAACCTTTTTCTTGTTTGACTATTCATTTTTATGGGAAGTATGATACATTTTGATCCTTTGGCTACCTAGTCGACTACCATCTTAAGATAACGTTCCAACATTGTAATAGCAGACCTAGATTCCCAAATACAGGACACTGTACTATAACATTCAAATATATGGTATTAGAGCAAAGCATAACGACATATATAAACTAAGAGTGCTAAGAACATTTCTAGGTAAGCATACATTAGGACATCCTTTGTTCTTGAACAAACATCATCATAATTTAGAAGAAAGAAAAACTTGAAATGAGATCTTATTTAAGGGACTGATTATTCGTCTTTCTGATCACATCATGTCAGAGTATACAAAACCATTCGAGTGATCAAGCAAAAGTAGTGTTTCCTCGTAAGAGTCCATGAAGAATGAACCATCCACTCCATAAATCCCAAGATTAGTCTTGTGGTCCGACCAAGGTTCGTAAACTTCAAGAACCGTTAGGTCTGAGTCTTCACGCTCCTGGTAACTGTCAAGGACAGGTTCACCCCTCTTCATAAACCCGAGTATCCTATTTACGGATGTATCAATCATATCAAAGTTGAACATCTTTTGAAAAGTAGCTACATTACCATTATCCTCCATGACCACCATCCATACACCACAAACTTCTGTCGTAATGTGTGCTGACACAGCAAGAGAATCTCTTAGCTTTGAAATGGTTAAAAATGCGTAAACCTCGTTGATTAAGCTTTCTGGGAAATGTATTTCATTAAATTCATTAGTAATCAAATCAAATGACATGATGAGATGATCTATCCAAGTGTTGTTACGTGCAACTTCGCGATCCTGAGTTACCCAATAAATAAACCTGTCTATGACAACCTGATTATTCAAATCAAATCTGAGTGATTTTACGAGGCAGATTGTTACTTGGAATTAAATCCCAACGCTTAGAGCTCAATGTAAAAATTTCAGCTGAGCAAGATCTGAAATCCTAATAATGGTAGGATCACAAGTAACGGGACAAACCCCAAAACCAAAGATAGTGTTATCATTCCATTCCGACACGTGAGGGATATCAATACTAATAGATTTTCTTATCGAAGGGTTCCATACAACAATGGCACCTCTTTCAGAATTTAAGTTACCATGTATGCAGAATAAACCGCAAGACATACCAAGCACTGTCTTCTCTCTTCTAAGTTGTTGAATAAGATCTGGAACAACAACAAACGGAGGAAAGTCGTGTTGTACGGCGAAACCTTCATCATTATCTACGAAACAGATACACTTTTCGACCTCGGAAAACCATATAGGGCCGATACGACGTATGTTACCAAACTCATCAAGAACATCGTCCTCCTTATGGTCCTCTTGATAATGTAAATATCTGAACATGAAACGAGAAGGTTGAGTGCGACGAAAGCCGTAACCAGCAATAAACTCAGAGCTGTCGATAAACGACTTCCATTCTTTTGAAACAGATCTGAAACGAATCACCGAGCTATCATCGTCAACTCTTTTGACGATCTCCATTTGAACTTCTAAAGGGATGACGTCTGACATTTTGAATAAAATCAACCAAGAACTTATATGAAACTATGAATAATTGAAAGTTGTGTTTATTGTAAATAAAAATTTAGCAAAAAGATATGGATAGCAGTTGTCATGAACTTTTCATATAAATGTCTAGACAAGGTAAATGAATTGTCAAATTTTGTCATTGAGTATTCATATCACAGTGTCACACTTTTGTCGGGTTGGGTTCATGCATGAATATTCGCCCATCAAAGTCCACGTGTCCCAATCATGTCATGCCACGTTAAAATCCTGTTCAATGTCGTGAACAGGCCTCCGCGATCTGTATAATTGTTTTGAGTGGTGAAATCAGTATGTGTGTGAGTGCATGTATGTTTATTCACAACATTCTCCAACCCAATCTTTCACTAAAATATTATTTTTTTACTTCTCCACTTATATAATCTACACATACAACTAATATATACCTTTTTATCATTTATCCAACCCAACCCAACCCAACTTTTTATACAATATTTTTTTCTTTATATTCAATTAAATTCATTTAATTTATTATATAAAACTATATATAAAATTCAAATTAATTAGGAACTTGGAGTAATAATCTACTGTAGTACATATAACCTTAGTGTATTTAAGCCTACTTAACTTAATAGTAAGCCCAAATGAAAACCATTTTTTATCTAATATAACCCATCAACAATTTAACCTACATAACCCCTTAAACCATTTCTTAATTCTAAGCAGCCATAAAAGCAATATACATATCCATCCATCTCTTTAAAGCCATACGCAGCCACAACTCTCTTTCATTTTAATAAAAGAGAACTAGAAATCCTTTTTCTTCAAGATCTTCTATACAGTCAAAGGTAGGTTTTTTAATTTCCGTTTTGACCTTAAAGATTGATGATGAATTTCTTTAATACTAGTGTTTTAAGATCACGCTGTCAAGTATTAAAAGAAAAATCTGAGATTTTTTTATGTTCTTTTTTCATTTGGATTTATTTTTTTGTATTGGCATGATTTTTTTTCTTTGTGATTTATGTTTATTACATGGAAAACTCATTTTAAATAAATGAAAATATGGCTGGCAAATAATATTATGCCATGTGGTGAGGTTGGATGCACAATCTAAGAATCACCAAGTGAACTGGTCGGTGTGTAGGTTGGGTGGCTTTTGTACTTTGTCTAATTTAATATGCCATATTTATTAGGTTGTACCTGCAACCGGTTGAAACAATGTCACCAATAAACCTAGTTTAAAGCTACATACTAATTGGGGCCATAATGAATAGGCAAGGGTGGTTCCTGGTACTCTTAAAATGATTCTAATACCTTTTAATTTTTTAATTTTTTTATATTTTTTGTAATTTTTTTTTATATTTTTTTAATTTTATTTTTGTTACAAAATTGTGAAACAGAAAATGCGGAATAAAAAATATAAAGTTTAACATGTCAAAAACGTGAAAAAATACGGAATAGAAACTGACAAAAGGTATTCCAAATACTTTTCTATACTTTTTGTCCCCAAAAAAGTATTTATAACATAACCCATAGGCAATAGCTCATAAGTCTGCAGCAAATTGGTTCACGGGTTAAACTCGTTCCACGAGTTAAATAAGTTAGGCACGTGACTAGTTCAACTTATTTACTTTGTATAACCACTTTAAACAATGGCTATTAATTTAACTTTTATATAAAAATATAAATGGATTAAATGATTCGATCTGAACATACGCATGATGAATATATGTTTCAACCTATATAAGATAACCGAGAATAATCATAACCAACATTTTTGACTATTTGCATATGTTTTTATTTTTATTTGTATTTTTAATTATTAATAAAATGATTAGTTTATTTAAAGAATAAAATAATTTTTGAGAGGGTTTTATGAAGAAAAAAAAGTTGTGTTGATTTGGTGTCATAATTAGAGGGGTTGATATTATTTGAATGTTATATTGACGTGACGCTGACGTTACGGTGTTATTTGAGGGTTTTGGTGTTACTACACCAAGGCCTCTAAGGGTTTTTAAGAACAATTTGTTTTTTAAAACGGCACAACAGTTAAGATCCGACCCCCGAATTATATTATCCATATAGGCAGGTCATGCGGGCAGGTCCTCAGGACCCGAACTATTAGGAGAGACTCGCGAAAAAAAAGCCTTAAAACTCACAAGGAGAAAAATATGGAAGTTGAACGGAATGAAGTTGGTATACGTTTAAGAGTTTTGTAGAACCATTTGATGGTTTAATGGATACTTTTAAATTCGCTGAAAATGTTTTACGTTTGAGTGTTTTATGAAGTTTTTTTTATGGTTTAAGACCTTGTTTTAAAAACTTGCAATTATAAAAGAATTTCTATAAATAAATTTAAGATAACTTGTCATGAGATGGTAGAGTGATAACTTTGTATACGAACGGTACAAGGTTTGATTCCTACCGTCTCATGGATGATTTTCTTTTCTATTTCCTTAACACTTTCAAAGTTACCTGGTGACGTCATACTCTCCGAGGCTTTATAAAATGTTGGATTTGGTTTTCGTTTTTTTTTTAATTTTTAGGAAATAAAGCAATTTGAATGTGATTTTTGTTTTCTTTATCCTGTACAAAACAGCTTAAGGACAACATTAATATTTTTCTTTAGGTAAACGTAACTTATTTTTCCCCCCTACTAGCCATTAACTTTTCCAATGATTTAGCATTTTTTTTAGGGTCCCATAATAGAATTTCCTGCGTCCGCCACTGGTACTAGCGCGCTACTCACTGTCCATCTTGTGGCTTGTTAATGTTTTCGAGTACATTCGAATGATATGAGTGAAGCTTTCATCGTTGTATAATTAGCATCATATTCTACATTTCTTGCTATATAAGTTTTGGATCATATATATAGTTGTGGGTGTGCAGTTGCATATTTCCATGTGCAACCACGATGCAAGATTGTTTATTTTTCACTTCATAGACAATAAAAAAAGTTATCCAAATTATTAATTTCTATGATTTTTAGACCGGTGCGACTTCTTAGAATTCTTGATACGTGTTCAAAAGTTAGTGATGTTTTTTGCTCGACTTCATGACGTTTTGCGGAAAGAGGATTAGTTTTTTCTAAACTCGCAGAAATAAGGAGAGATTTAGTGATAATGACTTTTTACAATGTTTACTATATAAATTTAATAATTTGAGTATTTCATCAAGAAGGATATCGTAAGCTTTATTAGGGAGGGAGCATGTATCACATTCGATCGATACCAACCTTGTTCAAGGTCGATACCAACGTTTACTCTTCACTCCCATGAAATCTTCTTGTCTTACTAAACAAAGATAACTTTTACTATATAAGATGTATTCTAAATTTCCTAATAGTCTAGCTGCCGTTAGCTGACGAAAATCGATGTGTATGTATGTTTTGAGTCCTTGTGAGTTGAAAACAATGAGGACAGACACGGGTCTGCTAAAAAGTATCCCCAACCAATGGATCAAGCAGTTGCACAGCAATTCAACCTGATGTTTGCGTCAGATTTTGGAGAATATCCCAACGAGATTTCATGTTTGAGCCCGGTGGAGAAGGTGCGTCACAACTCACAAGAAAGGAAATGGTCGGAAGAATAAGGCAATAGGGAAGAATAGTCAAGGGTCGCAAAACATTGCAGAGATAGATGGCAAAACCAAGGTCTCATCATGCAAAACATTTGAAGTCTGGCAAAGGTTAGATAGCCTGTGGCCTTTTGCCTCTTCAGATGGTCGAGCCAGCATAGTTGGTGAACCAGACTTATCCTGGTGCGACTGACTTGCTTCACTTACACGGTGCGGGCCCTGGAGTACCTTCTTGACTTTGACACTGATCCATGTTTACTTCTTGAACTTCATATGTCCGCAAAATGACATCAAACGTTCTTATATCGCATATCCAGCATGTATATTGCATTAATATCAGAAGCTTTCACACCAATGCAAATTTCAGATCTACGGATTGACAGATTCATATTAACATCCTTATTGTATTATAGCATTCATTTTGAACTAGATGTGGTAAAACGGGTCGAAAAGGGTAAGCTTTTGTACAGGTCAGTGGGTTGACCGGAATCCTATTTTGTCAATTATTGTCTTAACATAAATTAATTGTGTGTAATATATGATTACAAATTTAAATACAACTAATCAAAGAATGTATTTGTTCACTGTAGAAGGATTCATGCATTGAAAATACACTTTGGGCAACTTTCAACCCGTTTGACCCATATACTTTTGGCTAGTTTTTGCCATATATTCTAACAATTTGACCCATTCACAACTGAATTTAACCCTTCATAAGTAAACGACTCTGAAACAGCCACTTCAAAAGTTATGGACATGGAAATAAGCAAGAAAATCATACCGGTGAACTTTGATGTGAGGGTTTCAAATGAACGTTGTACTTGTTCAATGCAGGGTGAAAACGAACACAAGACACCATCCTGTTTCAGCATCTCGCCAGCAGACTGAATAGCCAACCAAGGCTGCGGTAGATCCAAAAAGACAGCATCTGCTTTACCACTTAAATCTTTCGAAAATCCCTCACCTTGAATATCTCTCACCCGGTGTCACCAAATTTCTCAATCAGGTCTTCTCAAAATCTTCTCTGCAATAACAATAAACAAACATCAGCAAACAATAGCCCTTGGTAATGAAGTACCCAGCGACCCACTTCCAGTCCCAGACTCAAGCACGACACAACCCGGAACCAACTCCAAACACATTACCACAAAACTAATATCCGCAATATAAAGAATCCGCATCCTATGACTTAAAACCGACGTTCATAACTCAGGAGTCAAAGCCAACAAGTAAACAAATCCTCCTTTATGACTAGAAACTTTACATCCAAGTGGCTTCCCAAGAACTGACTTCTCATTTACTCTCAATGCTTTCATGTTATCGTGTTTCTCATATACAATAATCAAATCTCCATAACTTATCGTGTTAAAAGACAGTTTCTTTGTGGTGTCAATAGGCAACATTCTATCAAACTGTGATGCACACTATCAACTAAATTTTGAATCAGTCTGTCGGTATAATATATCTGTAACAACAAAATCAAACCTAAAAGTTCTTATTTTCATTACTGGTTTAGGCTATATGATAGCAGTGATTTTTATCAATTTTTTTCATAAACGGATATATACTTTTTTTCCCACAAGTTTTTTTATTTTTCAAGAAAAATAGATTGTTGTCTTTCTGAAGAAGAAAGATCAAAATTTTGTCCCACAAAAATGCAAATCGTCGTCAGTCATAAAAAAACATCTCACCAATCACTAATATTTTTCTAATAAGATAAGAGCTCGATATTAATGAAGTCGCATAATCAAACTCTTTTGATTGAAGGATCAGCTTTTTTCTCGAAAATGAATCATAGTTTCACTTTTAAGTTATTTCGAGAATTCACTGTCGGGCTAAATACAGTTGTTCCATACTTTATCGATGGGTTTTTTCGTAACCTTTGGGACAAAGCTGGGAATACTACTTTGATCCCGGCATCAGAAAACTTCGTCGGTTTTCTGGTTCCAGTGCTTTGTTGGTCTCTAGGAGCATCACCATAGTGCGACCCAAGGTTCACCTTTATCAGGTAACCCAACGACACATCTAACAGCTAAGGCGCTCCCGTAGTAAACATCTGTGTTAAAATGTATGTTTGCAAATATGTACAAATGTACAATATTGCAGCCCATATCAAGCTTGTTAATTGTCCTCCAACCTGACTTTCGGTTAATTACCTTTTTCTCCTGAAATCATCCACAACAATAAGCTCGACTTTTAAAACCGGCCTTGACTGTGGTCTTGTTCTAAGTTCCAACACATTCAAAATCATCTGGGTTATCATTCTTTCATCTTGTCTATGTAGTTGCGACTTTGCTCCAGGAATTCTATTTGGAAACTAAAAAGGTATGATCCTAATGAGATTTTATCTTGTTAGCTCAAAATTAGCTCAAAGTGGAGCTGTGACAGTTGGTACATTTAATACATATCAAACTATGTATCTCTATATAAATTTAATAACTGAAGGATTTAAGAGGTTGGAGTTGTATGAGTTGGTAGGGATCATTCTTTACATGGGTAAGTACTGGGGTTCGATACCTCCTAATGCTTCTTCAGCTTTTTTTATTTTTGATGGAATGTTTTTTGCTACACGGAAATAATCATTCTTTCAAAATAACACCGATTACTATTTGCTAGACCAACATGAAATTTTCTTGTTAGTAGACGAATTTTGGCTTCTTTATACTTTCTAAATATCCGAAGTTTGATGTCATAATCTAACGTTGTTGTTTGTGTTGTAACACCCCATTTTGGAAATGGAATATTACGCATAATCATGGCGTGTCATCAAAGCATACAAGGATAAATGTCTAAGCATTATTCAACCATAAAAGGGAAATACCGGAATCAAACATCGGTACCCCAAAGTAAAGCTCATCACACACAAACATAAATACTGTAAAAGGAAAGGACGAAACAATGTCCATAGCAACTGTATCAAAGTAAAGGAAATGCATAAAGTAAAGAAAGACAGTAAAGCTTCCAGTCCATATGCACCTACGTTTGAGATCTACGAGCGTCCCTGAGTACCTGCCGTTTTGGGAACATGAAAAGGAAAACGGCTGAGCAAGACGCTCAGTGCACGGATGTACAATATAGCATGAAAAAGAGTAAACATGTAACATATAACAGCGGAAGACTAAGTACTGAGTAAACTGGTTAAGTATCAAGAAAACTGGTTTTATAGTTTGAAAAGCCTTATGTTTATCTTGTGAAAACTGTTTTAACATATATAAACCATAGCCCATATAGGTCATGAAAAGGTCACGTGCATAAATACTTGGAGGGGTGACCTCATCATGCTGATTAGAGGGGATGCCTCTAATCAATATACTGATTTGGGTAGGAGGGATCAACTCCTTGTGAAGGGTGCAAGGCACACACCACATTCACCATGATAAACTGAATAAAACATGTAACTAGGATGCACCCATACGCCCCACCTGATATAATAATATGGCCAAAACTAAAAAGGGACGCCACGAGCAATCACTCCGCCGTGGGGAAGTCATAACATCGGTGCCTCCAATGCTATGGTTATGGTACCTCCATAACTAGGTGAAACTGGTCATGCTTGTATATGGCTATAGATTATGCTAATTAAACATAAGCAGTTCAAAAACAATAAAACAAATACTGGGGAAAACAGTTGGCTGCATACGGGGAAATCCTAATAAGGAAAGAATGTCCATACTGAAAGGACGGGAATCCGTACCTCAAGTCTAGTGAATGAACGGAAGAAAGACTCCTACTTCTGGATCACTAACGCTACATGAATACACACGTGTATAAGTATCGATTCACTGATTACGTACTGGGTTTTGTGTCTCAATATAGCTGATTTGGTATGTTTTAGGTCCTGGTTCACTGTTTAAAGCCTTAAACTGTGTTTATCTTGTATTCTGATTTATCTGATTAAGTATTACTGGTGTTTCATGTATTAATATACTTACTGTGTAATAATAAGTAACTTTCCAAAAATAGTAGGTTTCCAAAAATAGAAAGTTTCCAAAAATAGAAAGTTTCCAAAAGTAGAATTTACTGCCTAAAATAGATTAGTTTCTAAAAATAGAAAGTTTCCAAAAATAGATCAGCTGCCTTAATTAAATAAGTTTCCATATATAGAAGGTTTCCATGATTAGATTAGCTGCCTGAAATAGATAGATTTCCATATTTAGAATTAAGCTGGTTACATAAGCTATCATATAAGTCTAAGTGTTTATAAGCTTGTTTCTTAAGTCATATGATATAGTATATAGTTTAATTATTATTTCATGTATTTTAATTAAACTATAGGTTAAGCATTTTAATTAAAGTATAACATGTTTTAATTAAAATGAAATGAATATACTTAGGTTAAAATGTGTATTATTATTATCAATAATATAACCTAAGTCATGTCTAAATTAATTAATTATAGGCATGTTTTAAATAATTAATTAATTATGACTTATAACATAAAATACTTAGGTTAAATTAATGTCATGATAAACTAATAATTAAAATAACCTAAGTCATGATTTAATTAATATTTCATGTTATTAATTAATTATATCCTAAGTTCATAATTCATAAAAATTAACATGTAGCATGAATCATGAATTAACCAACGAACCATGAATCGGGCATGAATTCGACACCGTACCCCGAGCCAAACCCGGGGCACATGTGTCTCCTTGCTGCCGTGGGTCCAACATGAGCCAACCAAGACCAAAAATGGTCTTGGTGGTGGCGGCAATAGCAAACCAAACCCCCCTCGGGTTTGTTTTGCTAGGCGGCTAGAAACAAACACCCCTTTAAATCCTTCCTTGATTTTAATTAATACCAAAACATGTTAGATCAATGATTAATTATCATGTTTAAATCAAAAAAATAATAACATGTTCATGAAAATAATCAAAGATTAAAAGAATTAAAAAGAATTAAAAAGAAGGGTTAGAAAGGTATACCACTATGTAGCTTGGAAAAAGGATGAACAAACACGGATTCTAACACTTGTTTTTAAGATCAAAATCAAACAATCACCCTCCAATGGTGATGTGAAGGTGGCGGCACAAAAGGAGAAAAAGGAGAGGAGAAAAACTCTTTTAGGGTTTTTGTTTATTTTCTTGTAAAAGTGAAATGAAAACATGTTTTTACCATAACCCCCCCTTAACTTGTAAAAGTCCATGGGCTAAGCCCATTACTTGTTGTGTGCCGTGGGTATGGGGGCCCCACATGGGGTACCCGTACCTTTCTCGTGTCCCGATGTTTCGTGTTCGTTCGTGGTTAAACGTGCTCGTGTTTAAAGTGTTTCTGTTTAATCTAACGTGTCGTTTATCGTAACTTAACGCTCGTAATTATATTATAAGTATTTACGTAATTATTTTAGTTCATATATTAAATGGTGATCATGATTTAATTATGTTCACGTGATATATTTTTTAACTGTTTATCATGAGTTCGTACGTAATCGATACTTGTCATGTCATACACGTATGCACTTGCTTGATTATTAGCACATGAATGTGATCAATACTAAATGAGGTAAGTTTTAATCTAGGACGTACGATCTTAAGGGCACTATTCATGGTAAAAGCATGCGGGTTTTACAATTCTTCCCCCCTAAAAAGAATAATTCGTCCCCGAATTATAGATAAAGTAAGCTGAAAAGAAGTGACATACCCGAACTCAAAATACGAAGTGAGGGTAAGAAGCCCGGATAGACTCCTCTGTTTCCCAAGTGGCTTCCCGCTCGGTATGGTCCCTCCAAAGGATTTTGACGAATGGAATCGTCTTCCTTCTCATGACTCGTTCTTGCCTGTCGAGTACTCGTTCGGGTTCTTCTATAAAGGTGAGATCTTCACGTATCTGTTCCAGTGGATACTGAACCATGTGAAGGGGATGATAATTGTACCCTCTGAGTAAGGACACATGAAACACGTTATGCACGTGCGAAAGCTGAGGAGGTAACGCCAATCGGTAAGATACTTCACCGATTCGTTCAACGATATCAAATGGTCCGATGAACCGAGGACTGAGTTTCCCTTTGATCCCGAAGCGTTTAACACCACGTGCCGGCGAAACCTTGAGGAAGACGTGATCTCCCACATTAAAATGTATGTCCCTACGATGCTTATCGGCGTAACTCTTCTGACGTGATCGCGCTTCCTGCAGCTTCTGTTTAGCTACCTAAATCTTCTCATTGGTCATTTCTATAATCTCTGGTCCTTCGAGTGTTCGCTCTCCCACTTGATCCCAACAAGTTGGAGCGCGACACTTTCTGCCATACAACATTTCGAAAGGAGCACATTTGATACTTGCGTGCCAGCTGTTGTTGTATGCAAACTCGACTAAACAGATGTAATCGTCCCAATCACCTGTCCATTCCAACGCACACGACCTTAACATATCTTCCAATGTCTGAATTGTTCGCTCCGATTGTCCGTCCGTTTGAGGATGAAAGGCTGTGCTCAGCTTAAGTTGTGTACCCCAAGCTTTTTGCAGACCTTTCCAGAATCGCGACGTGAAACGAGGATCTCTGTCTGAGACGATGCTGGAGGGAGTGCCGTGGAGTCTCATGATCTCCCTTCTGTAAGTATCTGCGAGTTTACTTACCGGATCTTCCTTGCGTATCGGTAAGAAATGAGCTGATTTGGTGAGTCGATCAACAATGACCCAAATAGCATCGTGCTTCTTCTTGGTAGGCGGAAGACCGGTAACAAAATCCATGGTGATTTTGTCCCACTTCCACTCTGGAATATCCAACGGTTGAAGGAGACCGCCCGATCGCTGATGTTCAATCTTAACCTACTGGCAGGTAAGACATTTGGAGACATACGTGGCTACATCCTGTTTCATACCACTCCACCAAAAGTGCTGTCTGATGTCATGGTACATTTTTGTCGACCCAGGGTGTATAGAAAATGGGGAGCTGTGAGCTTCAGCTAACAATGCTTCCCGAAGTTCTGGATTGTCAGGAACACAAAGTCTCGTGCCCTGCCAAACGATACCGTCTGCGTCCATTCTGAATTCTGTCTGCTTCTCCAAATTCTGAATTATCGCCCAAATCTCTCCATCATCCTTCTACGCTTCCTTGATCCTAGTCAGTAATTCAGGTTCTACTCTAAGATTCGCCCAGTATCCGTGCTGCCCACGTACCATGATTTCGATGTCAAGCCGCTCCAAGTCCCTTATGTTTTGTTCCTTGATCTCAATGCCGTTTATCATCCCGGACTTTCTGCTGAGTGCATCTGCTACTACATTGGCTTTCCCGGGATGATACTGTAGGTTAATATCATAATCCTTCAACAGTTCTAACCATCTCCTTTGTCTCATGTTCAATTCTCGCTGTGTGAAGATATACTTCAAGCTCTTGTGATCCGTGAAAATGTCGCATGATTCTCCGTATAAGTAATGCCTCCATATCTTCAATGCGAACACCACTGCAGCAAGTTCCAGGTCATGCGTAGGGTAGTTTTCTTCATAGGGCTTAAGCTGCCGTGAAGCATATGCGATCACTTTCCCATGTTGCATGAGAACACAGCCCAGTCCCTTCCCCGATGCATCGCTATAGATCTGAAATCCACCTGTACCAGATGGGAGAGTAAGAATAGGTGCAGATACTAACTTCTGTTTTAGGTCTTCGAAGCTCTTCTCTCGTTCTTCCGTCCAGACGAATTTCTCTCCTTTTCGCATCAGTTTGGTGAGAGGCAATGCCAAGCGGGAAAAGTTCTCCCCGAATCTTCGATAATATCCAGCTAAGCCTAAGAAACTGCGGACTTCTGTCGCTGATGTTGGTCTTGGCCATTTAGTGATAGCCTCAACCTTCGCTGGGTCCATAGTGATCCCTTCTGCTGATACAATGTGACCTAAGAATGCCACCTTGTTTAACCAGAACTCACACTTGGAGAATTTCGCATACAGCTGCTTCTGACGAAGAATCTGTAGTACAGTACGGAGATGATCTTCGTGCTCCTCCGTGGACTTTGAGAAAATCAAGATGTCATCGATGAATACAATGACAAATTTATCAAGGAATTCATGAAAGATTCTGTTCATCAGATCCATGAATACTGCTGGAGCGTTAGTCAGGCCGAATGGCATGACCACAAACTCATAATGGCCATAGCGGGTACGAAAAGCAGTCTTGGCAATATCCTGCTCTTTAACCCTTAGCTGATGGTAGCCTGACCTTAGATCGATCTTTGAGAAGTGTTTGGCTCCTTGAAGTTGGTCAAACAGATCGTCTATACGTGGCAGTGGATACCTATTGCGGATGGTAATCTTATTAAGTTCACGGTAGTCAATGCAAAGTCGCATGCTGCCGTCCTTCTTCTTAACGAATAAGACCGGTGCGCCCCATGGAGATGCGCTTGGTCTAATGAACCCTCGTTCAAGAAGTTCCTGCAGCTGGTCCTTCAGTTCTTTTAGCTCTATGGGAGCCATACGATACGGAGCCTTAGAGATTGGCTCAGCTCCTGGAACAAGGTCGATGTTGAACTCCACTTCTCTTGCATGTGGTATGCCTGGAAGTTCATCTGGGAAGACGTCTTGAAATTCCGAAACTACTGGTTGATCCTGAATCGATGGGGATTCAGCATCCATGTCATGAACCGTAGCTAGATAACCTTCGCAGCCATGTGACAGTAATGCACGTGCTTGCAAGGTAGATATGACCTGTACAGACCGTCCGGGTATGAACCCGTTATGAATGTACTCTGGTGCATTAATGTCGCCGAAGATCACCCGATATGAGTGGCAGTCTATGGTAGCATGGTGCCTGGATAGCCAGTCCATGCCAAGAATCATATCGAACTCAATCATGTCTAGGGGAAGTGCATCTACTGCACGAACTTTATCGTCAAACTCTAGAGGAAGACTCTTGTATACATGAGTTATTAATACAGAGTCCCTCAGAGGCGTGGAAATGGTAAGCTTATTTTCTAATGGCAAGGGAAGTGTCCTGATGTTCTTAGCATATGCAGTGGAAATAACTGAATGAGTGGCACCCGTGTCGAAAAGAACACATGCAGCTTGGCCGTACATATACAAAATTCCAGTAATGGTACCTGTAGATTTGTTTGCCTGATCGCGCGATGTCGTGTAGACACGCCCAGTGGTAGGAGGCGGTTTAGTATCAGCATGACCCGAAGTACCCTCCATTTCACCCTTACGGCAATCTCTCATACGATGGCCAGGGAGGCCGCACTTGTAGCACGCGTCGGACTCACGACGACATGGGCCAGGGTGTCTGCGATGGCAAGTGCTGCAAAGAGGATGAGTGAATCCTCCAGCAGGAGTCCTTGCTTGCTGAGGGCCTGCTGATGACAGAACGTGTTAAGAATAAAGTATATGCACGAGTATAGGACGTAAGCGTCATAAGATGCTTACCAGTGTTAGCTGAACGGTTAGGCTGGGAACCCCTGTGGTTCTGGTCCCTTCCGTTACCGTGGTTCCTGGTAGAGATTATTATAGTGTCAGCATGAGAGATATAACATGAAATCATAAGAAGATGCGTAAATAGTAGGACATGCTGTTGTTGGAGTGTCCCGCATTGTTACGGTAATTATCATTACCGTTGCGCCTTTCCACAACAGAACGGTCGTTAGAGTGACCGTTTCCTTTGGGCTGATTCGGCTGCTGCTGAGTTGCCGGCTGAGACCGGTCCCCAGTTTTCTGCCTGGAAGATACAGTTTAAGAGATGATTATAGAACATATAATGATAGGATGCGATCTGGTTAATCGCTAGAACACGAAATGTTTTACCTCTTGTCGGGTCTTTCAGCTTCCCCGAACTCATCGCGTTCCTGCAACATCTCAAGCTTCCTTGCTGCGTCGGCCACTTGTGCTACTATATTAAACGTAGCACATACCAGATTGTTCGCGACCGAGGTGCGAAGTGCCCACCTAAAATGGTGTGCCTGCTCCTTAGGAGTACCAGTCGCTGCTCCCAGAAAACCAGCCAAGCGAAGAAAGCGCTGCATGAATTCGTTGCTATTTTCGCCCGCTCTCTGACGTATCCCGTGGTATTCACGCTTGAGTTTGTCCTGCTCTGCCTTAGGAAAGAACTGTTCCATCACTCTCTCCTTGAATTGGGCCCATGTCAAACCAGCGACCCATTCATCACCTCCTTCTGACTGCGTCAAAGCTAGCCACCAGTTGAGTACATCGCCTTCAAACCTGTAGCATGCCAATCTTGCCTTGAAGGCGGGGTCACATCCCATAGCATTGAAGATTTTCTCAATGTGAGTCAGCCAGCTTTCAGCATCGCTGGGGCTATCAGTCTTTTCGAAAGCTCTAGGACGGAGCTTGTTAAATCTTTCCAACCATACCGCTAGTGTCACTGGGGGAGGAGGAGGAGGAGGTGCCTGATTCTGCTGCTGCTGGTTGTTCGCAGCTTGGACTTCAGCACGAATGTCATTCCTCAGTTGAGGAAGTAAGGCTTGCATGGCAGCCTGAATTGCAGCATTGAGCTGCTCTTGCTCGCGTGTGAGAACCATCTGACAGTATAACATAAAACATATGATTAACAGTTCAAACATAAAATATATAAAAGAAAAATTTTATGCTAAAATTTCACGAGAAAAATTTTATGCAAGAAAATCTTTGTATGAATGCATGATGCAGTTTTATGAAAACTTTTGATGCTCGAGAGTGAACGCCTCCGGTCAGTTCACTCAAAATAAAAGACATATCGAGGGGACGCCTATGGGTCGGTCCCAAATCTAAAAGTTTCGATAAAACACATGCGACTAAATAGGGCCAGTCCTGTACCAACCATTACTTAGTCAAAAACCCTGTAACAATGACATGTATATGTATGCTTAAAAATGATGAATGCATGAAAACAACTGTCAGTTCTAGGAAGACGGTAGTGACTACCCACTAATCACAGGTCATATTTGAGAGCCTACAGGTCGAAGCCTTGGCTCTGATACCATAATTGTAACACCCCATTTTGGAAATGGAATATTACGCATAATCATGGCGTGTCATCAAAGCATACAAGGATAAATGTCTAAGCATTATTCAACCATAAAAGGGAAATACCGGAATCAAACATCGGTACCCCAAAGTAAAGCTCATCACACACAAACATAAATACTGTAAAAGGAAAGGACGAAACAATGTCCATAGCAACTGTATCAAAGTAAAGGAAATGCATAAAGTAAAGAAAGACAGTAAAGCTTCCAGTCCATATGCACCTACGTTTGAGATCTACGAGCGTCCCTGAGTACCTGCCGTTTTGGGAACATGAAAAGGAAAACGGCTGAGCAAGACGCTCAGTGCACGGATGTACAATATAGCATGAAAAAGAGTAAACATGTAACATATAACAGCGGAAGACTAAGTACTGAGTAAACTGGTTAAGTATCAAGAAAACTGGTTTTATAGTTTGAAAAGCCTTATGTTTATCTTGTGAAAACTGTTTTAACATATATAAACCATAGCCCATATAGGTCATGAAAAGGTCACGTGCATGAATACTTGGAGGGGTGACCTCATCATGCTGATTAGAGGGGATGCCTCTAATCAATATACTGATTTGGGTAGGAGGGATCAACTCCTTGTGAAGGGTGCAAGGCACACACCACATTCACCATGATAAACTGAATAAAACATGTAACTAGGATGCACCCATACGCCCCACCTGATATAATAATATGGCCAAAACTGAAAAGGGACGCCACGAGCAATCACTCCGCCGTGGGGAAGTCATAACATCGGTGCCTCCAATGCTATGGTTATGGTACCTCCATAACTAGGTGAAACTGGTCATGCTTGTATATGGCTATAGATTATGCTAATTAAACATAAGCAGTTCAAAAACAATAAAACAAATACTGGGGAAAACAGTTGGCTGCATACGGGGAAATCCTAATAAGGAAAGAATGTCCATACTGAAAGGACGGGAATCCGTACCTCAAGTCCAGTGAATGAACGGAAGAAAGACTCCTACTTCTGGATCACTAACGCTACATGAATACACACGTGTATAAGTATCGATTCACTGATTACGTACTGGGTTTTGTGTCTTAATATAGCTGATTTGGTATGTTTTAGGTCCTGGTTCACTGTTTAAAGCCTTAAACTGTGTTTATCTTGTATTCTGATTTATCTGATTAAGTATTACTGGTGTTTCATGTATTAATATACTTACTGTGTAATAATAAGTAACTTTCCAAAAATAGTAGGTTTCCAAAAATAGAAAGTTTCCAAAAATAGAAAGTTTCCAAAAGTAGAATTTACTGCCAAAAATAGATTAGTTTCTAAAAATAGAAAGTTTCCAAAAATAGATCAGCTGCCTTAATTAAATAAGTTTCCATATATAGAAGGTTTCCATGATTAGATTAGCTGCCTGAAATAGATAGATTTCCATATTTAGAATTAAGCTGGTTACATAAGCTATCATATAAGTCTAAGTGTTTATAAGCTTGTTTCTTAAGTCATATGATATAGTATATAGTTTAATTATTATTTCATGTATTTTAATTAAACTATAGGTTAAGCATTTTAATTAAAGTATAACATGTTTTAATTAAAATGAAATGAATATACTTAGGTTAAAATGTGTATTATTATTATCAATAATATAACCTAAGTCATGTCTAAGTTAATTAATTATAGGCATGTTTTAAATAATTAATTAATTATGACTTATAACATAAAATACTTAGGTTAAATTAATGTCATGATAAACTAATAATTAAAATAACCTAAGTCATGATTTAATTAATATTTCATGTTATTAATTAATTATATCCTAAGTTCATAATTCATAAAAATTAACATGTAGCATGAATCATGAATTAACCAACGAACCATGAATCGGGCATGAATTCGACACCGTACCCCGAGCCAAACCCGGGGCACATGTGTATCCTTGCTGCCGTGGGTCCCACATGAGCCAACCAAGACCAAAAATGGTCTTGGTGGTGGCGGCAATAGCAAACCAAACCCCCCTCGGGTTTGTTTTGCTAGGCGGCTAGAAACAAACACCCCTTTAAATCCTTCCTTGATTTTAATTAATACCAAAACATGTTAGATCAATGATTAATTATCATGTTTAAATCAAAAAAATAATAACATGTTCATGAAAATAATCAAAGATTAAAAGAATTAAAAAGAAGGGTTAGAAAGGTATACCACTATGTAGCTTGGAAAAAGGATGAACAAACACGGATTCTAACACTTGTTTTTAAGATCAAAATCAAACAATCACCCTCCAATGGTGATGTGAAGGTGGCGGCACAAAAGGAGAAAAAGGAGAGGAGAAAAACTCTTTTAGGGTTTTTGTTTATTTTCTTGTAAAAGTGAAATGAAAACATGTTTTTACCATAACCCCCCCCCCCTTAACTTGTAAAAGTCCATGGGCTAAGCCCATTACTTGTTGTGTGCCGTGGGTATGGGGGCCCCACATGGGGTACCCGTACCTTTCTCGTGTCCCGATGTTTCGTGTTCGTTCGTGGTTAAACGTGCTCGTGTTTAAAGTGTTTCTGTTTAATCTAACGTGTCGTTTATCGTAACTTAACGCTCGTAATTATATTATAAGTATTTACGTAATTATTTTAGTTCATATATTAAATGGTGATCATGATTTAATTATGTTCACGTGATATATTTTTTAACTGTTTATCATGAGTTCGTACGTAATCGATACTTGTCATGTCATACACGTATGCACTTGCTTGATTATTAGCACATGAATGTGATCAATACTAAATGAGGTAAGTTTTAATCTAGGACGTACGATCTTAAGGGCACTATTCATGGTAAAAGCATGCGGGTTTTACAGTGTTGTGTTTGAAGGCAGGCGGTTTGCCACCTGGAAGCCACCGAGCCACCCATAAAAATAGAACGGCTACCTCAATCAGATGTGTTATAACTTATAAGTGAGGTTTGAAAACCTCAAATCTTATGATCGTGAAAGCCTATGTGTCTTACTAGTCGGCATTGTTTAAATTAATAGTCCAAAATACGTAAATTTACGAGCCAGGAGGCTCTTTATTATTACTCCATATTTTAGGGCTTTTTATGAATCCAGCTCGTAGATGGACCAGTATATAAGGATCCGGTGATTATCACCCACAACTCAGAAAACGGACGTCAAAGGATCTGATTCTAACTCTTTATGAGGTCGGAGGTTTTTTTCTACCTTTGGTATCGAAAGCAACATCTCTGCCTTAGTTAGATGTATGGTTGTCTACGTCTCAACCTCCCCATACGTTACGCAACAGAATTAAGACTCAAGACACGTGAAAGTATTTTTACATCTTCTCGTTATGCAACAGAATAAAAACAAGTTTTACATGGGGCGATAGTCTAAATCGGTATGGATTCGTATTAGTGTAATTTTACAGTCACGTATCGGTCATATATCCAGGTTGTTTGGCACCATACTTAAAAGCATTTGTAATTGCTTACTACTTGGATATCATGAACCATCCTTTATTGCTTAAAAGAGAAAAGATAAGCCGCGCTGCACTTGTTTTGCTAAGAGGACAGGGAACCATCACTTGGAGTGATGGGTTTTTCGGGTGTCACATCATCGAAACTCACCCACTCACTTACATGAAAAAAAGTGGGGAATCATCACTCCAAGTGATGGGTGAATGTGGGTCCCACAATACACACAATACCCCTTTCTTCTTCCCCAATACACACACAAAAAAAAATAAAAAAAATAAAAAAAAATTCAGAAACAAACTCACGCCAAGTGAGTTGAGTCACGCTGCAGACCCACGCCGTGGGATTTTTGGGTTTGGGGAATCATCACAGCCATCACGCCGTGGGTTTGGCACCCCACGGCGCCACCACTCCCTGGCCTCTAAACTTTAATGACTATAGGTGCTTAGTTCAAATCATACACTTTCCATTTTTTGGATTACAAAAGTAAGCCTTTTGTTGTGATTTATGAGCTTAATCAAGTATTAACACAAACAAGATTTAATTAGTGATGGTATTTTTGACCTTTGAGAATAGTCCATGCTCGATAAAGTTGCTCAACAAGAACAACCAACGCAATCTCATGAGTCTACGATTTAGCACCAAAGACGACAACTTTACTTTCGCATTACCTTAAACACATTGCTTAATAGTTAATACGGAGTACTATATTAACCGAACTACAGAAGAAGTCTTGAAAAACTAGATAAACATTGAATGGCCCATAAACTAATGCAACTAAAATCATACAATAATTAATAAACATCAAAAGAGCTACTACAACTTATTTGTTCCAAACCATGAACGACCTTCTACTACTTGGGTCGGGTAGCATATGTCATAAATTAGCATCCGAGACACATTTCACCTCCTAATAGTAGGGGTGGCGATCGAGTCGTGTTCGTGTCGACCTGTTCGGGTTCGCGGGTTGACGTGTTATTATAACCTAAACCCAAACACGACCCATTTATTAATCGTGTCAAGAAAGTCAACCCTAACCCGCACCTGCATAACACGTGTTACCCGTTTTTGACCCGTTTAACCTGTTTAAGTAAATATGTCAAGCGGTAAATAAGGTTAATGTTTGTCAATCAGACTAATTTATATGCAAAAAAAGGATATAAATATGTAAAGAAAGATGATATGTGAATTATAATGCCAATTACTCTTATTAACTATATAATAAAATATATTTAATCAAAATCTAACATAAAACTAAAGTTATATATTTATTTTTAGAGGCTTATATATACTTAAACGGGTTCACGTGTCGACATGTTTAATACTTACTCAACCCAAACACGACCCATTTATTAAACGGGTTATACGGGTTGACCTGTTTTTGACCCAAACCTATTTATCCTTAACCCAAACCTATTTAACTTCGTGTCGGGTTCGTGTCACTAATCGTGTCGTGTCGATAATTGCCACCCCTACCTAATAGTGGTCCTTGACGACTTTAAAGGAAACATCGATACCAACAACAAACGCGAATGATCGATCATGCCCTCTTTTGTATATAAAAGAAGGTCATGTCATGTCATTAAGCCTTAGTCAGAGGCATTGATGTTTCCCTAAAAAGCTTCAAGGAGCACTATTTTGAGGTGAAATGTACCTAGGATGATGATTTATACAAACAAAGGGATTACATGTGGTACACGGCCTCTTCAGTTCGAGACCCCGATCAGAAGGCGAGAGTTACAGCTCGTTAATATGAACTCCAAAAACCATACGTATCACCATGAAGTTGCGATGGCCTTTAGATTTCTGAGGAAAAAGAACCACCTGCCAACACCAAATTTGAAACAAATATTACAAAATCAGAAAATGAAGTCATTATAATAAATACTAGATTAAATAAAGGGAAAAGTCATTTACCTCATATTCCGGCCAGTGTTGTAGATCCAATTATAAGTGTGTCTTTTAACACATGTAAATTGTTTGTTTTTGGGTGCTCTTATATTATATGGGTGTTGGAAGTAATATATACACGTTGGATTTTATCTACTTTTTTTCCCGCTTTCTTTTCCCGCTCGTTTTTCCGCGTTTTCTTCCCGCTTGTTTTTGGCGCTTTTTATTCCCGCTACAATTTTCTTTTTGCTACAATATACACACGCGATAATTAGGGGTGTCACCCGAACCGGTATCAGCCTATTCGGATCGGGTCACTCTTGTTCAAAAACATAACTGGGTCAATTCAGGTTGATCCGAATTGACTCATGTTCCAATTATGCTCGGGTCCGGGTTTATATTTTTTAGCATTGACCCGACCCGACTTAAAACGAACCCGACCAACCCGACTCGAATAACACATTTTACATTTTATTATTACTTAAGTAAGCCAATTTTCATACTTTTTCCTTTTACTCGAATTGGCCCGACCCGAATTGATCCGAACCCGATTGACCCGAATTCTAATTAGACTGGGTTCGGGTATTATTTTTTTGAGTCTTGACCCGACTTGACCCGACCCGAATTGACCCGACCTGAATTGACACAAACCTGGTTGACTCGACCCAATTCTCACCCCTAGCTATAATTATGGAGGCTCTAGAGGTTGATTTAGGTTTAACAGCTTAACCAATATATCTTCTAAACATAATCTGCAAGTAGTATGGCATTTACGCGTTGCGACTGCGGGTACATATAACATAAGTTTCGATTAATAATATTTTAATTTTATATTTTTTTAACAACGATAACTCTAGAAACAAAAATTGAAAGTTTAAGTAATTTCATTTAAATGTCTAGCCTAATTAATGTGAATATAAAATTGTACATTTAAATTACGAGATGTATTAATTATATATTAATTGTTATTAATTATATATGAGAAAAATACGATGAAGTGACATTTGTAAATTGTGTTGTTTTATTTGTAAATTGTGTTGTTTTATTTGTAAATTATGATAATGCGGTGTTTGAATTATAATATTAATTGAATTTTAATTATATCACTAATTTCACGTGTTGTTGTATTAAATTGTACATTAATTGTGTATTCAGATATTTACAATTTTCATTTTTAGTTTTTAAGCTATGTAGATTTGTACATGAATCATTATAAAGAGTAAGTTAATTTTATAGATTATAATATATAAAAAAGTTTTTTTTAATATATAGTAGAGGGTTTAAAGAAATGTTCTCTTTTATTAATAACACTTCTTTCATCAGTGGTGGATACATAAAACAAATTGTGATGGACAAAACACATTACATCTTTTTACAACTAAAAAAATGCTATAAAAAATGCTAAAAAACTGGTATCAAAAACATTAATTGCGTATTTTTACTTACAAATTAAGAATTTATATGAATGTTAGAACATTAAATGTTGGATTTTAATATGTAGATGAGAACAATTCAAATAACGAGTTGAGAGCGTTTTCGAAAAATGTTCAAAATCTAAAAAAATTACATTAAAATCGCATTTTGTTGGACTAATTAGAAAAAACACTTTCGTGTTTATTAGACGTGTTTATTAGACATGACATTAACTCTAGAAACCTAAAAGTCTAAAATTAAATTTCTCTCTACGCTTGCATTCAAATATTGTTTTGGATTAAAAGATTTGTGGCTACTCCCAAAAACCGCATGTCACGTTTAGTTGATCACGAATTATTTGGTATAATTCAAAGCTTTTCAGACTTTATGAATAATACATTATAAAATTTACAACATTTAATAACTAAATTAAATGAAAAAATAATTAATAAAAAAGTCATTAAAATTATATTTTTATCAATTTTTTTGTTAAAAATAAACATTAAAATTTATTATTATTAGTTCTAATTGAAATATGTATAAAGAATCACTAAATATCTATTCTCATTTATATTTAGTCAAGAAAAAAAAATTAATAACTTTTTTTATTTAATAGGTAAAAGATGTTGGTTTCTTTTGCATACTTTTATATTTAACTAGACAAGTACCCGCGTATAACAACGGAAATTTATAACAACGGATAATAAGCGATACATGATATTGTGTATGTGTTTTTTGTTTTTTCGATAACGTTATTTTAAGAAGTCAGTTCAGATTATAATGTTAAGGGTGCGTTTGGTTCACAGTATGTATTAAAGGAATTGTAATTGGTGAAAAAAATTGTAATTTGAATAAATTATAATTGAAAAAGATGTATTGTGTTGTAATTATAATTTATATATTTTATCATTTTGTTTGGTTAGTTACTAACGTAGAGTAATTCATTTTTTTAAAAGCTTTTGTAGAAACTAGAAAAGGGGGGGGGGGGGGTTGAATAGTTTCTTATATTTACTTGTTAAATTATGGTTTTCAAAAAATCCTTTTTCTCAAAACTTAGACTTAAGGAAATATATGAAATCTTCTTATGCACAATATGAACAATGATAGTGTAACTAAACTAATACTAACTAATGTATATGCACAAAGAATAAAGAGTGTAAAGAGTTAAGGGTAAAGAAAGATCAAACCAAACACCAAGGATTTATAGTGGTTCGGCAACGAAACTCACTCCTCGTTCCTACTCTACTCCTCGAGTACTCCTTACTCGAGAGTTCACTACACAACAAGCTCCTTATGGTGGAGAAAACCGTACACGTTGCTTAACCAATTTCCGACTCTAAGCTAAAGTCGAGCCCTAATCGTAGCTAGGACCAATCTACACAACTATACTTAGTACATACGCAACTTCCAAATAGACACAACTACTTGGATCTTCACAACTATGACACAACAACAAATGTATAAGATTTGATCTTCAAAGGATCTTTGGTGGTGGACTCAACACTTCACAAGGATAGTGTTCTTCTCTTTGCACTTGAAAAGGAAGTGATGGATGAGATAGATTCACTTCTAAATAAGTAGTAATCAATCAAATGATCAAGGATTTGAGTGATTTAAAAAGTATGTTTGAATATGGAAATTTATGTGTAAAAGAGGTAAAGAGAAAATCTGAGAAAGGTCCACTATTTATAGGACAAAGGGCCAATGGCTATATCTGCCTGTGGTTCCTTATCTCAGCCGGCGGTACCTTATTGATAAGGAACCGCCTAGGCACTAGGGAACCGCCAGAGTAGACTCCGCTCCCTTTTTGTCCTTTAGTGGTGGATGTCTTATCTGATTATAAAATATCCTGAAAGAATATTCCAAATCAAAAAAGAATATGTCATTTTCAAATTTTCAAATATTTAATTTAATAAAACATTTTCTTAAAAAGAAAGTTTAATTAAAAACTTGTCACACTTAATAAAAGGTGAGTTTTAAGAAAAGATTAAATCACTTGATCACTTGATTAAGGTTAGTACTTGTTTATTCATACCTTAAGTGAAAATGGGTAAAATGAAAAATACTTGAACTCAAGAATTCGTTTTTCGTTGTTTTCGTAAATGCTTGTTTTTACATATTTTCTTAATTAAAACTAAGCGAGACCGAAAAATGCAAGGAACGATTTTAGGCATTATTGCATTAACAATCTCCCCCTTTTTATTTCGATAATACATAAACTCAATCACATAAAAACAAGATTCTCGAAGACGAGTTTATTCATTTCTCCCCCTTTGTCGAAGCAAAAAGGTTGCACAAGTCGGTGTTGAAGAGACGGACTTTGCAAAGACTCCCCTTTGGTGCTTACTCCCCCTTGCTAGGGGCACCGAGGAATCGAGATATGGTGACAAGCTACATAGAAGGGTTAGTTGAACAAAAGAGACAACCAACAAGAAATAGCTATAGGTCACAAAAAAATAAAAAGAGAAGAAAACACAAAGACTAAGACCCAAGTGAAGTCATATAAAATAAAAAGAATCATACAAAGATGTATGAAAGAGGAAACAAGCCAATAGCATAAATCTAATCCTAGTTAATCTATAATTCTAAGATTTGCTTGAATAAGGTGTCTTATGGATAAGAAACCAATGCTTATATGAAAGACAAGGTAGTGGCAGAAGGTGGTGGTGGTGGCTTGGTGGAGATCTCATAATCAAAGTGAATAGGAGGCTTAATTAGGAGACTCTTGATGTAGCTCAAATCCACATAGATGTGTCCCATAGCAAGATGTTGATATTGACAACAATGACAATATGTCCCATGGTGCATGACATTATCATGAGAAGGAGGAAGAACACTAAAGGGTGGTGGTGGAAGAAAAGATGTTCCACAATCAACATTCTTGGTAGGGGAAATGTGAATAAGAGTGTTCTTGGGTGAATTTGGATTGAAAGTGTTCTTGGGTGAGTTGGGATTGAAAGCAATTGGGGAAAATGGAAGAGAATCAAGGCTTTCATTAGGAGAATAATACATTTTAGATGTGAATTATGGCAAAATTCTTATGGTTAAATAGGGAAGGCTCAAGGTATTTTTAGGGTGGTCAAAGGGTTGAAACAAAGATTCCCAAAAATGTTGGAACAAATTTGGAATTTCAGTAATACCCGAAAAAGGAAGCACTGTACGCGGTTCCTTATTGCTTCCGTTGGTTCCTTATTGATAAGGGACCGCGGTTCATATATGGAACCGCCTACAGAGGCTGTGTTTTGGTGGTGAAGGAAGATTTTTCAGCAAATCTTATTTTTCTAGTCTAACTTATCATAGGGATATGCTTAAAAGCAAAGATAGACAAAGAGAACACATACTAACTCACCAAATAGGGATTTGACCAAAATGCATGGATTTTAAATATAAAATCGATGTTGGAGGTGTGTAAGAGAAGACCTTAGGTCATGACACACTGATCCTCCATGATTCTATCTTGTTCTTGCTATGTTTGAGTGAATCATACATATTAATTATGTAAGCTCGAGATTAATAGCAAGAATCAAAGAAAAACGTTTTTAGATTGAATTAACAATGTCAAAACATTTCTTGACCATTTTCGAAAGAGACTTTGAGGATTTTGAAAAGGAGAAGATAAGATTTTCAAGAAGAGTTTAGGAGACTCAATGACTCGAAGTGATAAAAGACTCAAAAGAAAATAAAAGACTCAATAAAAGGAAAGCAATTAAGGAATACGTTCCATTAATCCTAGACCTAGACGCAAGTAATTAAAAGGTTTCCTCTTAAGTGGCTCAGTGAAGATGTCAGCTAAGTAATTAAAAGGTTTCCTTCTATGTGCTTGGTTTGCGAATGTTGCACGAGATTCTTGCTAAGGTCTATAGCACCTTTATTGTCGCACATTATGGGAACATCATCAAGAGAAATCCTGTAATCAACAAGCGCTTGCTTCATCCATAGAGCTTGTTGGCATGCTTTACCGGCACTCACATACTCGGCTTCCGTGGTGGATATCGCAAGAGCGGTTTGTTTCTTGGAGAACCAAGAAGTTAAACAACAACCCATGAAGGTATAAACACCACTAGTGCTTTTCCGGTCCACATAGTCTCCCGCATGATCCGAGTCCGCGTAGACAATGGTTTCTAAGCCGGTCCCTTTAGGATACCATAATCCTAAATGTATAGTGCCCTTAATGTATCGGAAAATACGCTTAACCGCTTCAAGTTGAGAGGTTTTGGGAGCCTCTTGGAAGCGAGCACAAAGGCAAACACTAAACATGATATCCGGTCGACTTGCCGTTAGGTACAACAAACTACCAATCATACCTCTATATTTGGTGTTGTCTACCGACTCACAATCATCATCTACGGTGAGTTTAGTGTCCAGGCCATTGAGGTCTTCTTTGGTCTAGATTCTTCTAATTCAAATTTCTTTAGCGTTTCTTTAGCATACTTAGTTTGACTAAAGAAAATACCATCATCCATTTGTTTAATTTGGAGTCCTAAAAAGAAGTTAAGTTCTCCCATCATACTCATTTCAAACTCATCATGCATGATTTTGGCAAAGTCATCACACAATTCTTGACAAGTTGAGCCAAATTTAATGTCATCAACATATATTTGCACGATCATGAGGTGAGAACCTTTCTTCTTTTTAAAGAGCGTGTTGTCTACCATCCCCATGGTATACTCATGTTTAACAAGAAACGCTTTAAGTCTATCATACCAAGCTTTGGGTGCTTGTTTAAGACCATAAAGTGCCTTCTTAAGCTTGTAAACATGATCCGGTTTCTCAAAACCAATGAAGCCGGGAGGTTGAGCCACATATACCTTCTCATTGATCAAACTGTTAAGAAATGCACTCTTTACATCCATTTGTTGAAGCTTAAAGGATTCTAATGGATTCTAATCTTGCTACCGGTGCATATGTCTCGTCATAATCAATCCTTTCTTGTTGATTATAGCCTTGAGCTACAAGCCTAGCTTTGTTACGAGACACAACACCATTCTCATCTAGCTTATTCCTATATACCCATTTGGTTCCTATAATGGTAGAACTTCTAGGTGGAGGAACAAGTTCCCAAACATCATTAGCAACGAATTGATTCAATTCTTCTTGCATCACAATGACCCAACTCTCATCCGTCAAAGCTTCTTTAACATTATTTGGTTCAATCAAGGAGACGAAACAAAAGAAGTTGCTTTGGTTTTGGACTTGAGATCTTAGGGTCATTTGATTTAAATCACCAATGATATTATTGAGAGTATGATCCTTAGACTCCTTAATGTTTACTTCCTTTTCAACACTAAGGTCTTCAACTCCTATTTTTCTAACCTCTTTGGCTTTAACTACTTCTACTTCATCCAAGTCATCATCAACCAATGGTGGTGTCTTGGTTAAAGGAGGGGTTTCATCAAAAGTCACGTTAAGTGATTCTTCAATTACGCCCGAGGTTTTATTGAGGACTATGTAGGCTTTGCTAGTTTGGGAATAACCTAAAAAGATACCTTTGTAAGACTTTGGGTCGAACTTGGTAAGGTAGTCTTTGGTGTTGAGGATAAAGCACTTGCTTCCAAACACCCTAAAGTATTCTAATGAGGGTTTCTTACCTTTAAGAATCTCATAGGGGGTCTTTCCTAGGAAAGGTCGAATAAGAATTCGGTTGAGAATATAAGTCGATGTGTCCACGACATTGCACCAAAACTTTTGAGGCAAAGATTGCTCGTTTAACATCGTCCTACTCATCTCTTGGATGGTCCTATTCTTCCTTTCAACTACCCCATTTGATTGTGGAGTGCGAGGAGCCGAGAAGTTATGGGTAATACCATGAGCTTCACAAAAGGCACCAAATTGTACTTCATTATCAAATTCCCTACCATGATCCGTCCTAATAGAGACAATTGGACATCCTAGTTGATTTTGAATTCTTCGACTAAAGATTTCGAAATGATCGAAAGCTTCATTCTTAGATGCCAAAAATCTAGTCCAAGTGAATCTAGAGTAGTCGTCAACTATAACTAGGGTATAAAGGTTACCTCCATAACTCCGCATGGCGGAAGGTCCAAAGAGATCCATATGTAGGAGTTTTAAGCACCGAGAGGTTGAAACCAAATTCTTGGCTTTGTGACTTGAGTGAACTTGCTTTCCAACTTTGCATGCATCACAAAAGTGACTATCAAACTTCATCTTGGGGAGGTGTCTTACAAACTCCTTAGAGACTAAAGATTGAATTAGACGCATATTAGCGTGGCCTAATCTCCTATGCCAAAGAGTAGAACTATCATCTATAGTCACAAGACATATGTTGTCTTTTGACTTCTTATTGACCTTCATGACATAAAGCCCATGCTTTCTAACACCTTTTCCAATGACCTTTCCATATTTTACGATTTCACTGTCATTTTCCAAAAAGATGACCTTACACTTATTGTCACAAATTTGACCTATGCTTAAAAGGTTAAACCCTAAATTATCTACGTGCTCAACATTTTCAATGGTCATGGAGTCAAGAGAAACCATACCTTTGCCAATGATATTACCACGTAGACTACTAGCGAATGTGACGTTACCTCCATCATATGCTTTGTAGCGCGAGAACAAACTTCGATTACCCGTCATGTGTTTAGAACAACCACTATCCTTAATCCACTCGTCGGGTTCCAAATCAATTCCCAAGTGTATCTAGGTAACAACACAACGATCAAACATTTGGTCCCCAATATCTCATGGGTCCAAAATTGTTAGTTCTAAACATCCCTTGCATTTGGTTGGGATGCATGAATGGAGGAGGGGTTCCTCATGGGGAACAAAAGGGGGGAGTATAATAATTCATATAACCATTTTGTTGTTTATTATTTCTCCTAGGTGTATTTGATCTTGGTTTAGAGTTGTGGTCATTCCTTCTAGGTGTTGGAGTTTTACTTCTAGGTCGTGAATTGTTTTGACTATCTCTTCTAGGTGTTGTCGTTCTACTTCTAGGCCTAGACTCATTCCGTACTCTTGGTGGAGTAGAAGATGGTCTTGATAAACTTCTATTTCCCATTAGAGGTTTACTCAAAGGCTTATAGAACTTATCAACGCCATTGTCGTCAAGTATGGGTAATTTGACATTGTTAACAATAAGATGCTTAGGATGTTCACATAAATTTGACTTTTTAGAAAGTTCAAGATTTTCAGCAAAAATTCTTTCTGGCCGCGGTTCCTTATCTAGGGCGGTGGTTCCATAGTGATAAGGAACCGCCCCATATAATCTGGGACCGCGTACAACAGACAGTTTTTCTGAAAATCTGACTTGTTTAGGTTCACTGGTTGATGCTTCATTTGAGTTAAAACCTACTCCAAGTCTTTCCTTAGAATGAATTTGTTTGTTTAACATATCATCAAGAGCACTAGTACCTTTCATGAACTTTTCCAGTTTAATGGAGGTGCTCTTGAGATCTTCATTCTCTAATCTAAGTTTCTCACAACTTACACAACCTAAATCAACTTCTTTATTTTTCTCAAGCTTGGCTAATTTGTCCCTAAGTTCATTGATCTCATTTTCAAGCTTAGTTTTGGTTGATTTTAAGGTTTTGTTCTTTTCTATGAATTTAAGGATAAGTTTGTGTAAATTATCATATTGGCCTTCTAATTCAATATCATCTAAGGTGGAGCTATCATTGTTATAATATTCGGTTTCGGAATGTACCTCTTTAGAAGTGTGAGCCATAAGACATTTCTCCTCTTTGGGGTTGTCATCAACATCTTCACCGCTATCGCTTCAAGAACCACTAACGAATGCCGTGTGATTCTTATCGCGTGAGGGCTTTGGACACTCACTAATGAAATGATTTGGATCACCACATCTAAAGTAATTCCTATCACCTTTTTCGCTCTTGGTAAACCAATTCTTTGAGAATGGTTTCTTGTCATTGTTGGGTTGCCTCACGTGTTGACCTCGTCTTTTGAAGAATCTCTTGAAATCTCTCACCGCCAATGCATACTCCTCGTCATCACTATCCGAGGAACTATCATGATCGCTTTGTGCCTTCTTGGCTTTGAGTGCAAGAGACTTCCTTTCACTCTTAGTTTTCACCAATTCCGAGTCCTTCAAAATTATCATCTCATGAACCTTCAAGTTTCCTATGAGTTCATCGAGTGATAAAGTTGAGAGATCTTTCGATTCTTCGATCGTCGTGACTTTTTCTCTCCACTTCGGATGTAAGGCCCTTAGAAACTTCCTAACATTGTTCTTGCTAGAAAAACCTTCATCAAGTGCTTTTAGACTAGTAATAATAGTGTTAAATCTAGCAAAAGCACTATCAATAGTTTCATCTTCTAAGATGACAAATTGTTCATATTGTTGGACAAGAAGATCGATTTTTCTTTCTTTGACTTGGCTATTACCTTGGTGGGTTACTAAAAGAGTGTCCCAAATATCTTTAGCGGTTTCACACATAAGAATCCTTTCATACTCTTTATTAGGTAAAGCTTTATAAATCACCATTTTAGCCTCATTATTTTTTGGAAGTTTCTTTTTAGTATCGTCATTAGCTTTGTCAAAAGTGACCAATTCCTTTGTTTTAGAAACTTCATTAAATTGACAAGGTAAAAAATCACCATTGGTAATAACATGCCAAAGATCTAAATCTTTTGATTTCATATAAGTCTCAAATCTATTTTTCAAATAAATAAAACTATCGGTTTCAAAAAGTGGTGGTCTTTGCATAGATTGCCCTTCTAGGTACTTGTTGAAATCCATAGATCGTTTCAAGATTTTAAAATACAATATACTTTAAAAATACTTGAGCAACCCGCTCTGATACCAATTGTAGAAACTAGAGGGGGGGGGTTGAATAGTTTCTTATATTTACTTGTTAAATGATGGTTTTTAAAAAAAAAAATTTCTCAAAAACTTAGACTTAAGGAAATATGTGAAATCTTCTTATGCACAATATGAACAATGATAGTGTAACTAAACTAATACTAACTAATGTATATGCACAAAGAATAAAGAATGTAAAGAGTTAAGGGTAAAGAAATATCAAACCAAACACCAAGGATTTATAGTGGTTCGGCAACGAAGCTCACTCCTCGTTCCTACTCCACTCCTCGAGTACTCCTTACTCGAGAGTTCACTACACAACAAGCTCCTTATGGTGGAGAAAACCGTACACGTTGCTTAACCAATTTCCGACTCTAAGCTAAAAGTCGAGCCCTAATCGTAGCTAGGACCAATCTACACAACTATACTTAGTACATACACAACTCCCAGATAGACACAACTACTTGGATCTTCACAACTATGACACAACAACAAATGTATAATACTTGATCTTCAAAGGATCTTTGGTGGTGGACTCAACACTTCGCAAGGATAGTGTTCTTCTCTTTGCACTTGAAGAGGAAGGGATGGATGAGATAGATTCACGTCTAAACAAGTAGTAATCAATTAAATGATCAAGGATTTGAGTGATTTAAGAAGTATGTTTGAATCTGGAAATTTATGTGCAAAAAAGGTGAAGAGAAAATCTGAGAAAGGTCCACTATTTATAGGACAAAGGGCCAACCGCTATATCTGCCCGTGGTTCCTTATCTCAGCCGGCGGTACCTTATCGATAAGGAAACCGCCGGAGTAGACTCCGCTCCCTTTTTGTCCTTTAGTGGTGGAGGTCTTATCTGATTATAAAATATCCTCAAAGAATATTCCAAATCAAAAAAGAATACGCCATTTTCAAATTTTCAAATATTGAATTTAATAAAACATTTTCTTAAAAAGAAAGTTTAATTAAAAACTTGTCACACTTAATAAAAGGTGAGTTTTAAGAAAAGATTAAATCACTTGATCACTTGATTAATGTTGGGTCCACTAGATGTGGATCTTGCAGCCTGTCAGGAACGGTGAACGACTTCTGTAATCACACGTCTATTCACAGAGAGACTATATACACAATGTAAGTGCGGAATACAAATACTATAAAGAAGAACAGAATAACTATAATGACTTGATCCTTTTCTATGGATTTCTAATATTAATGATAACTAGAATTACGTTTTTTGAAGGTGTGTATAACCCTTCTGCCTAAGGTTCCTTTTATACTACAAGGAAACCCTAATACATCATTATACAAAACGTGTAAAACTGATATGCATATCCTTTCCTAACATATCTCATGCATATCCTAACAGAATAAAAACTAAATAATAAAGTTTGACTTTAACTAAGACCAGGAGCACGACTTGCTCCTACTACTACTATGACCAGGAGGAACTACATACCTCCTAGTCTACCTATTACAATTAACTATTCCAATGGTCCTAACAATCCTCCCCTAAACTTGAATTTGACTTGTTGAGTTCAAGTTTCCTGGTAAAACGTGCAATAAAGCTCGAGGATTGGAACAACAAAAGAACCAGCAGCATCAGCAAGATAAGAAACATAAGAACCGCCGCAACATGTAACACTAGAAGCTTCTCCAAAGCTTGAAACAAATCAGCATCGTTGAATCTTGACAGCAACATGAGCAGATTTGATGAGCCTTTACCAAGTAGCTACTCGCTCTTGGGCTAGCCAGTCTTTCTGGGGGAATAAGCATCACCCTGGGAGACCAGAACCCAGCCTAACTCTTAGAACGTGAATCAATGGTGAGTGGGGGTACCCTGATGATTTTAGGCAAACCATCACAGCCGTCAACGGATTTGATATGTCTTTACCAGAAGCCGTACCCTTCTGGACTCGCCAACTCTTAGCAATGAAGCATCGGTGAGTTGAAAACCCTATAGCTTTAAGCAAGCTATTACAGCTATCAACGGATTTGATAAAATCTTTACCAAGAGCCGTACCCCCTTGGATTAGCCACTTTTTAGTCTAGGACCATGGCAAGTGAAAACCATCCAGTTTTGGGTAACCTGGCAACCATCAACGGATTTGAGAATCACACCAGGAGCCGTACCCTCAAGGTGAATCAACTCTTTCTTATCGGTGAGACATGGTGAGTTGAGGACCATTTGTTGTGTGGACCAAGTCCAACACGAGATGAAACATCCAACCAACACAAGTGTGAATCAGCAACAGGAACCCAAATGTTTGAAACAGTATAAGCAGATGGTATATTATCCACAAGTGTAAAATCCATGATTTGTTTAAAGTATAAGCAGATATTATATAAAAAGTATTTTTTTTAAATTTTTTTAACTATAATGAATGAAAGTCACCAATCACTTTACATATTGGTGAAAAGAATTGCAGTATTAACAGATGAACATAAAACACAAAACATAAAAACTTACAAACCAACCCATCACATACTAGACGCAACCACCTTCTCAGCTTGCAGGCGAGCTTGTATCCCTTCCACCAGTGTAGTTGCCATAGAAGACTCATTCCTGGAAGGGGCATTGGAAATCTGCAAGTGACAAGCAAGCATGGCCTCCATCGAAGCAATAGTCAACGGATAGTCCAAATCCGTGAGCATGAACACCATAGAACCAGACTCCAAATCCAAGACATGCACACCATAGCTAGCATATAACTTCCATCTCGTGATAACCCATGTTGGCTGGTCCTTCCAGACACCAGAAAGGGGAGCATGTGGAGGGGAATCAAGCATCATTTTCAAATCAGCCCACATTCTCAGACCAAGCCAGGAGGGCACTTCACTAGGATGAAGAGGCATACCAGCATCAACGAACCCATACAACGACATAAGATCTTCACGATCCGCCCAAGACAAAATACCTTGCAAACCCGAAGCATAACGAACATAACCATCACTAATAGTAATCCTATGAGTGAAAGTACCAGGAAGAGTCGTGGAAGGCTTAACCGTCCAACCAGTAAGAGACCCATTACCCATTGGCAATTCTGAGTCACTATCGGAAGCTGCATCAATAAGATTTTCGGGAGAACGCTTCTCATAAGGAACAGACTTGCCACGTCTAGCACGTCTAGCCAACTGCTTTATTGTTCCGTACGTTTATTACCCATGCATGATTAGATGTAGGAAAACAAGATGGTTCTTAAATATCACTTTGATGAATCATTCACTCCTCTTAGTTGATAGGTTCTGAGCTTTCCGGTTCTTTCATCTGAAATATTGAAATATTTGATCTACACATCAAAACTAATGTGATTTGAGCTTAATTTCGGTTACATCAACTACTATGGTATCTTGACCAAACGGTATAGAGTTGACGAGTCATTGGGGTGTCTGACCACTACGATACCTTGGTAGTGAATACACACACTTGTTGAGTACATGAAATAGCGACACATAAACATACACATGCTTTTTGAAAGGAACATTCTAACTTGGTTTACTAATTCTTTGTAAATTAAACAGGGAACATAAACAAAAGCTAAGATTCATGGTTGCGAAATCGGGCATCAGTTAACTAGTTTCAGTTATCTAGCTATGACTAGTGCAATCAACCTAGAATTCCACTCCATATAAAATGTGTGACATACAAAATGTTTGAAACAAGAACCTTAAAAAACAAAAGAAACAAAAACCCAAATCAGAAATAATAATCAAACACTTGTAGGACGTCAGCAAGTAATAGAACCAGGAAATAAAAAGAGATTTTATATATAGAAACTGTTTTCATTAGTAACTTTTTAAAATAAACTTTTAGACTACAATATATACGAGTTGAGGGACTCAAAATCTAAAAGTTTTTTTATTAGTAATAAACTTTTAATTGATATATGTTATGTTTTATTATTTTATTATTTTTAATTTCACGTTATATGTTATGTCTTTTTTTTCGATGCGCTTAACTCGTTTGTTATTGGTTTAATACTCTCTCCGTCCTATTTTAATAGTCTCTAAACAATTTTTCTATAATTTACGATAAATTAAATAAATCTAGACATTTTATGTTAAAAAAAGACAAACTTAGCTTTAACTACCTTAATAGTAGTTTTCTTATAAAAAATTAATTGCATGGGTAAAACTGAAAAATCAAATAATTTATATTTCTTATTTAAAAAACTACACAATATTTCAAGACAAATTAAAATTGTAATGAGAATGATAAAAGTGGGACGGAGTAAGTATAAATTAGATTAATAAGTTTTGGGTCTTGCTAATGATAACCCTAAAGGTTGTCGTTAAATATTTGTAATAATACAATTTAACCAATCACAATTAAGTATCAATCATTCTTCACTAAATTCGAGATTTTTGTCATTTTTTTGATTATCATTCAGTCAAAATTAATCATAAGTTAGTATTGTAATACAAAATGTTTCCTTAATCACAACCATTAAGACTCTTGTTAGCATTTCTCATAAGTTTTGACAGGTTTTTCTGCTCGCCCCAATTTGTATACTTTGCATTAAAGGCAGTGCAATTTGCTCTATAATTATTGATCAAATGGTTTTGAGAGAATTTGTGGTATAAATAATATCAAATATTTTTGAAATTATAGTTTTTGAAAAAAAGAAGATTTTCACATGAAATTTAATTTTTGGATAAAAATCCGAAAATTCAATTGTGAAATATAAAAGCTAAAAAAACGAGTTTACTTTTTTATTAAGTCAAGAAGATTTCATGCGGGTTTAGCAAAAAATCAAAAAAGTAATCATACCTTACAAACTAAACTAAAAAAATGTTGTGTTTAGAAAGTGAAAAAATGACACTTTGAAAAATTCTCTAAATAAAAAGATAAGATTGTAGATGTTTTGGTATTGAACCGTACACATTTGCTCATTATCTACACCTATTCCCTTCTTGATGTAATATTATTAAATTTATATAGAGCCCCGATATATCATGTCTCTTTCATATCCAAGTTTGTATTGTTACGTTTTACACGATCAACTCGAGACGTTAAAGACTGTACGTACAAACAACTATTGCCAAGAGCCCAAAACTAGCATTTGGCTTGTATAACTAACTTGACAAAAAACTGAACAGGTTGAGATAATGATGACGCGAAAGTGGAGCTGAGAACATCTCCACAGTTGAAGATGCATCTTGCATGCCGCTGGACTATTTGAGACAATAAAGACTGCCGATGCCTATATTAATTTATCAATTTTGGCCGGGGTGATGAATAAGTTATACATGAAGTTCCAAATAAATTTTTGAAATGCCGTAAGATGACATTCAATTTGTTTTTTCCCCACCAAAACCAAATTTTCTCTAAATATCATATGTATCTTATGAAACTTATGCAAATTTCTTAAATACCTTGAACATGTCATACATATGAGTCCAAATCTGAATAGTCGCTACAAGGTGTTAATGAGCATTAGGAAAATGGCTTTCCAGAAAATAGCCAAAACCAAAACCTCTTTTGCCAAACGCCACCAAAAATTCAAAGTGCTCAGTGTCTACCACTCACCGCTTCAGAAACCTCCACACCTAAACACAACCAAAAAGAAAGTTCTATTTTTTTAACGGAAACAAGAAAATTCCATGTCGGTTTAGAAAAAAAGAAAGTTAACACCTTAAATCTAGAAATGAGCGAGTTGGTATCGAACCGTGTACATCTAAATTAATTTTTGAAAATTAACAATTTCAAAATTTAAAATGACTACGCCGGTTAGGTGACACAAATTCATATAGTAATATTTTAAAATCTTGGTTTCGAATCGACCCAATTAACACGAATAAATATTTTTTATATAAATTTTCTATTTAAACGAGTAAAATTAAATTTTCACCTTTCATAAATTTTTTACAAAAGAAATACAAATTTTATAAAAAAAATATAAATTTTATAAAAAATTTGTAAATTATATAAAAGATTAAAAATTTTATATAATTTATATAAATTTTGTTTTTCTTGTTCATACGAGTAAAAATAAAATAAATATTTTTTATACAAATTTCTTAAATTTTTTAAATTTTAAAATTTTTCTACTTAAATGAGTAAAATTTGAATTTTTAATTTTTTATATAAACTTATAAAAGAAATTATATTACTTTTATATAACTTTTATTAATTCATATTTAAATTTTAAACGAGTAAAACCAGATAAATATTTTTTTATAAATTTTCTATCCGACAAATTAAAAATTGAAATTTTCACCTTTTATATAAATTTTATAAAAAAAGTTTATATAAATTTTATGTAATTTTATATAAATTTTATTTTATCTATGTAAAGGAGTAAAACCAAATAAACAATTTTTATATAAACTTTTTAAATTTTAAATTTTTTTACATACGAGTAACATTTTGACAGTAACAAAAAGGTAAAAAAAAACCTTGTTGACTACTTATTTACTGCTAATGTGATAAGAACAAAAACACACACATACACAACACGTTTTCTTTGACTCCATTTCACACACACTAATTACACCAAAATTTCAAACCCACTGTTTGATATAATGATTTGATCTTGTTCAATTCCATGAATCGCATTGGAGAAAATGCTATTTTTTGGGTCATTTGTGTTTGCACACCAACTGTTTGATATAATGTCTCACTCAAAAGTGCTTACTTAGCCTTTCTTTTGTTGATATAATGTCTCACTCAAAAGGTTCTGAATTAGTATTTGATATTGTAATGCACTTTCATCCCGAACTTAATCCTCTTGTTTCATTAGTTTCTATAAAGTATTACCAACTCGATTCATTAACCCGTAAACACCTCACCGTGCACGTTCACTACCTCCCTGACCCCGAACATTTAAGAATAAGATTCCCTAATATCGAGTCGTTAACACTCAAGTCTCATTTATATAGAGGATTCACGTCTTTTTCCTATGCGGGTAAGTCTTATTACGGTATGAAATGTATTATTCGACTCACCCCATGGATTCAAGAGATCGCTAAGTTGGATTGTTTGAATTCACTGTCTATTTGGAACATGGTTGTGTCTCCTTCTGATCTCAAACGCTTGGCAAAAACCCTAGGTGCTAATTTAACCAGTTTAGAGATTCGGGGGTGTAAGTTGTATTCGGATGATGGTTTAGATGATATTGCTAGGTGTTGTGTTGGTTTGAGAAGCTTGCGTTTACAATGTAATTCTTTGTAAGATCGTTATGGATCCAACGAGGGGACATGGTTAGGTGAGTTGGCTGGTTGTAATAACGGGGTTATGGAGTCCATAGCTTTCGATTACCCCTTTGTTCATTGTGAGGTGATTCATCTTACACTTTTTGCAAAGAGATGTAGCAAGTTGTTAGTATCTGTGAATGCTTTTACGCATTTTGCACACCATTTAGATAATTTCCAAAAATTCTTTAAGCATCCTAACAGGCTCGAACATTTTGGCCATGTTTCTATTGATAAACAATGGCACTGGGATTCTAGTGATTTTACATTCCCCCCTACTATTCGTGCTTTAGGTATTAATGATTGGAGAGAAGATGCATTCCCTTTTCTACTCCCTTGTCTCCATCAACTACGATAACTAGATCTCAAATGCAGAGAGTTTGATTCAAAAGGTTTGAAGGCTCATTTTCGCTAGATTATCACAATTGATTCAAAACACCTGTTAAATGTGGTCTCTTATAAAGCTATGTAGTTTTAATTAACATAAATTTATATGATTTTGCTTGAGAACAATGTTTAGCTGCGTTATGGAATCTAAATTTGTATTTGAAGTTTTTTTTCTTTCCCATATAGCTGGCTAAACTAGGAGCACTGTTGGGTCATGCATATATTTTGAGAATATCGCCACATTTGGATAAGGACTTGAAACAAATGAGTCATTTATGGAGCTAATTTTGTGGTTTGAGTTGAAATGATAGGGCACTTCACTTTTCACTTTTATGTTGCTCGAATGTTAATGATACAATTAAGGATACATTATATACTTCTGATTAACAGTGATCAACAATTACAAACATTTGTTGCTCTCCTGGTCTCCTACATCATGGCCGACAGAACGGCTGGTGGTAGTTAAGTACTGGGTAAAACCTGCTACGTCGCAAAAGGTGAATCTTGCAGGGCTTGCTTTGTTGCAACCAAGAAGCTGAATCGTTTTCTCGCTATCTTAAGCAATCAAATGTTATACCAGCAAAGTTGAACAGTAGATAAGTTTACATCACGGCTTTTATAGCCATAAACTCGACAATTGTTTTAGCATAAACAGCCATAACATGAAATATAGACATTGGTGCCAATCATCATAGTTGCAGTTTACGTGAAATTAAACAACATTATAAAAGTATAAAGTAAAGATGAATGTAGAGATGTTTGGGTTAACGAATCCCAGCCAGTTGCAGCAGTAACATCACAATCAATCAGCACCAGACCTGGAGCCAAAAACCATAAAACCATACATAAATCAGATACACAAAGTTATCAGTATACAAACATCGGAAAACACCAATAACTACACAATACGAATAAATATATCAACATCCGTACCATCAGCGCCAGTCCAACCACCGTGCACCAAATATTGGTGAGGTGGAAAAAAACCCGATTCCTGAACCGAGCCAGAAAAAAACCGAAACCGGTTTGTAAACCGGTTAAGACTGTTTCCTAACCGCTTCGTACTGGATCCACATTTCAAAAAAAAAGACGGTTGTTTATAACAAAACCTGCTTATGTCAAACCGGTTGTTTGATCGATTGACTAAAACCGGTTCGGTTTGAAAAGAAACCGTTTGTCCGCCTCTAGGTCACTAGGTGCAGCAGCCTCATTAGACCATCGGGTATAAGGAATTATGGCAGACCAATGGTCACCCATACCAGCTGCATAATCTGTATAATTTGTGACAGCAACATCCTCTTCTTGTTCCTTTGCCTCTTCTGTTCCCTGTAGAAAAAGAGATCAACCTCCAAACACGTTAACACTTTTAGCCAGGGACGGATCTATAGTGTATGTTGGATTAATCGTTTATGGTTCACATATGTATGGCTACAACAGTAAGTTAACATGTCTTTGTAACATGTCTTTGTGTTTTACATTACGTATGCATGAAGTGTAAGTAGATAATAGTGTAACTGAAAGTTTGAATTGGTTACTTTGACCTAGTATGTTGGACATTGATATGGTGGAGGTCATGTACCTATTCTTTAGGAAGAGTTATTAGTGGGTAGTTTATTCCTATGTTGTTATCTTGTGAAGGCTATATATAAGCCTTATGCTATAATAGAATGTAATTAGTTTCCTATCTTAATAAACACAATCAGTGAAAACCAAGTGCCGTTTTGATTGGTGTTTGTGTGGTGTGAGTCCGGGTCCGAGGAGGCTGATTCTAACATTTGGTATCAGAGAGCTAGGCTCGTACCGGGGAAGCCTCCGCCATTGGCAGGTGTGTCGATCGGTGGAGGGAAGGTGTTGAGAAGGTTCAGAAAGCGGGGTTGTTTGAAAACAGTAGGAGTGCCTTGTGCTAGGGCAGGGAAAGGAGAAAGAGACTAGCAAGTTCATGTGACTTGCATAGGACCGAGAGGGCCGACGAACCGCAAAAGACCGGCGGTACGGCGGCACATAGACCGAAGAAAGTAGAGACCGAGAAGACCGAGGAGCTGCAAAAGACTGGGCAGCACTTAGACCGACACAGGTGGCAATAGACCGAAAGCTCACCTGAGAAAAATAGACCGAGACCGAAAGAGATAACCGTGACCGGCGGGTTATCAAGACCGAAGTTTCAACAGCAAAAGACCGAAGGACTGTTGAATTAGAAGACCGAGACCGAAGGAGGCAACCAAGACCGAGACCGTGACCGCGTGTTGCCCGAGAAAGAAAAGAAGACCGAAAAAGACCGACGCCGTAGAGAAGACCGAGGAAGCTCTGGCGTGAGACCGAAGACCGAAAAGGCCAACGCTAGCAAGAAGAGACCGTGAGACCTAAGACCGAAAGGACCGACGCTAGCAAGAGACCGTAAGACCGTGACAGACCGTAGACCGAAGAGACCGTAGACCGAAGAGACCGTAGACCAAAGAGACCGAGCAAGTAGTATGTGACCGAGACCGTGTTCATGACCATGATAGTTCGAGCCAAGACCATGAAAGAATTCAAGGCTGAGGGGTGACGTGAATAAACGATTAAGGGGGTGAATGTTGGATTAATCGTTTATGGTTCACATATGTATGGCTACAACAGTAAGTTAACATGTCTTTGTAACATGTCTTTGTGTTTTACATTACGTATGCATGAAGTGTAAGTAGATAATAGTGTAACTGAAAGTTTGAATTGGTTACTTTGACCTAGTATGTTGGACACTGATATGGTGGAGGTCATGTACCTATTCTTTAGGAAGAGTTATTAGTGGGTAGTTTATTCCTATGTTGTTATCTTGTGAAGGCTATATATAAGCCTTATGCTATAATAGAATGTAATTAGTTTCCTATCTTAATAAACACAATCAGTGAAAACCAAGTGCCGTTTTGATTGGTGTTTGTGTGGTGTGAGTCCGGGTCCGAGGAGGCTGATTCTAACAGTGTAATCATGGGGGTCCGTTGCCCCCCATGGCTAGCCCGATACGATAAGATTTTAGTGTATTTTTTCTTTGATTTTGATCTTTTTTCGAAAGCGCCCCCCGCTAAAAATTGAAATTGCCCCCCACCCATATAATAAATCCTAACATTTAACGCTTTAAAACCTTATAAATCCGTCATTTTTAGTAAAAATACTCGATTTATCTTTCCGATACTACCTCTTTTTCCATATTTTGTTGCTATTGCAAAAAAAAAAATTTTTTTGCCCCCCACAACCTTATTTTCTGGTTCCGTCACTGCTTTTAGCAAAACACACTTCTGAGGTAAGATTAGCAACGAAAGTATTTCTATGACACCTGCTTTTGAAGGACTATTCTAACAAGAAGCCACAACAAACCTCCACAAGTATTTGATCGAGCTACTTGCACTGGTGAAAAATGACACATGCTATACATGCTCAAAACTTGTAATCTTGGTTCCTCGCCTTTACACTCCGAAATTTCTCTTTATATATGTGATTATTCTAATGTGGTTTTGGTATTAAAGCCATCAACAGCAAAGTTTCTAGTAGCAGCAGGGAGACGAAGTCCATCGAGTTCAGGTTTTGTGATTACTTCACAACTGAGACGTGACCTGCACAGAACAGACCATGTATAAGTTTGTGATCACACGACTTGGATGTTGCCTGATTATGTGAATGTTATAAACAACGTACATTTCTGTGAGGCCGAAAGAGAGGTCTAGCATGTCTTTTTCCTCATCTGTTGTTTCTTAAAGCTTAATGCATTTGCATTAGCGTACCATGACAATCACGTCACGTGGAACAATGACCCTACACATGCTCCTGTGATCAAGTTCAAATGTATTAGTACAAATGTGCATACCAAACACTGAGGTCTGTTCAAGCTCAATGTCGTTTTGATGGGCTGCTTCTAGCATATTCATTCCAACGGCGACCTTGATCTGGGTCTCTTCACCGTCTTTGTCAACAAATGTCACTGTACTTCTGCACACTTGAGGGAGGTTTTAATCAGAGGTTTCATCCGAACGGGACGAAAGTCCACCACTGTGTAATTGTATCCTTAATGCACAAAACCACTTAAATCAATTCACTCAAAAGAAATAAGCTTTTCACTGATTTCCTAGTGAGAATTACCAATTTGATCCCAAACCCATTACCACGGCTGTTAACTAAGCGTGTCCCGACATCTATTAAAGACAAAAATATTAAGTAATTTTTTACTCACTTTTGATTATCTGCACTTTCAGTGGCTGTAGTAGAGAATAGCTCACGGCCCTAACAATGATGATGCGATTTAAGTAAGTGCAGACTAGAGATACATCAACTCAACTTGAAAATGGGCGACAAGGTAGGATTGACCTGACCAGAGAAGACCCGTTTGACTCAGTTTTTAAACTGACCATTTTGACCCGATTTCAAAAGAACTGTTTGCTTGTCATTATTTTAAAGAACAATTGTTTTACAGAAAACAAAACAGTTATTTAGATTACTTCTATAATAAATATTGCATCAACAAAAAGCATTAATCAAAGAAAAGCTACATATTAGCACTACAGGTCTACATAACGAATTACTCTGTATTCCATGGCAGGAGAAAGAACTAAAAGGACCCGAGTGACCTGCATCACCTCCCATATCAATAATGTGTGTTAAATCCGTGGTTTCATGCCATGATGTAGGAGACCAACAATCATACCGTATTTTGCCTAAACTGGTCTTAACTCGATGGTTATAAGTTTGGCTCACTTTAATAACATATATACAAATGTTACTCATTTTTCTAAAACAAGTGCAGATACTAATAACCTAAACCATTTCATTAATCGTCATGCTGTCGGACCCAACATTCAAATATAAACTAGCTTAAAATTAATCTCAAATTTGAAATGGCCTCTGATTGATCATTTACCGATGCAACAAACTCCCAACTCCACAATGATATACAATAAATGTTGGGATTTTTGCGAGATAAATACATGGTAAACGATGCAAGCCTACTAAAAACCAGCTCGTTGCATCTCTAACCACGCTATTTCCGTTGCCAAACATAACCATTACCTATTTTCTTGTTTTCTCTTTTTAAACCCTAGAAAGCCATACCTAATACTATGTTATCTTCTAGATTTGATCTTTGGGTCACGGTTTCTCACCCTCCATTGGAGGTTCTGACTTCAGGGGTTACTATTCGGGTGAGATGTTGGCTTATTTTATCCTCTCAATTGACTTTATAAAAAGCCTCTATAAGTAGGAAGGGTCGGTTATAGTGAATATAACAGAAAATGGAACATTATAGCTTCCTGTAGATTTTCTGCACAGTTCGAATAGGTGTGGCGAGCCGCGCCCGGTGATGGCTGATAACTCTAAGGAGATCCAATAATATAGCTTCCTGTTTACAGGTTACATTAGTAAGTGAATAAATGGATTGAAAGATAAATTTTTACCTTGACACCAAGATATACTTTAATATGTGATGTTTTCACAAAGCAAGAAACCAAGATCTGCCAAGCAAAAAACAGGTGCATACAATATAACAATAGCAGATTTTTAGTATATGAGGGACACTCGACAGATTTGGTTTGGGATGTGAATCGCGTTACGCTCATCACCTCTGGTCCATGCATGAAGCAACGTTATTAAGAATACTTCAATTCATGCTTCTGATAATCAAACTTCCATTAACTTTACTCGTTGCATACTACCTTTTTCTGGTCCATGCTTGTAGAGTACTAAGTTGTTGCATCATACCGTGCCAACATGGTGGCTCGGGCTCTTAGCGTATATAAAAGCTTATACGGTAAAAAACCTTCTATCCAAGTCCACAGCAGATTCCAGAAGTGACTCACATGAGAACCACTCTGTGAATTGTCTAAAATCACCTGTGTTTTCGCTTTAGGACAAAAGGAAGAATTGAAGATGATGATTCCAATGAACTCATTCACTTACTGAGAATTGTTTCTGTGGTTGTACTGCTCGGCTTTGAACAGATTACTGGTTTTTCGTTGGTTAAATTATACTCAATACTGTTTTTTGCATATAGTTTCACCCTTTAATATTAGGTAAACAATTTGGAGAGCGAGTTTTCTTTGAGTCTGAGAGATGGGTGTTATAGTAGAAAGTGGACTACTATTTGGAGGCAAGACATTATGTTGGAATTTCATCTTGACTTATACTTATTATTTAGTTTTTATTAATTGTTATTTTAGTTTATTTCTGTTTAGGAATTGAATAATGATAGAGAGTCAGATGGTAGACCAAGTTTCGTGGAGAAATAGGAACGTTGGAGAGTTGCTAGCATTTAGGAGAGAGTGGGGTGAATTGGTTATTTTCTGTTGATTGTTTCACAGCTTGTAGGCTATATATAGCCATCTATTTTATTCAATAAACACAGCAGCTTTTCATATACAAAAGTCCTTTTAATTCTTATCCATATAAAAGGTGTGTGCTGTGTGTGGGTAATCTAGGTCTAAACCAACATTTGGTATCAGAGCGATTGGCACAAGATCCTTGCAAGAAAGAAAGAAGCTGATTTAGATCAGCAAAGAAAGTAGAAAGAAAGAAAGTCAGAAAGTTAGAAAGCCAGAAAGAAAGAAAGTCAGAAAGAAAGAAAGAAAGTCAGAAAGAAAGTCAGAAAGAAAGAAAGTAAAGAAAGAAGAAAGAAAGAAAGTAAAGAAAAAGAAGAGAAGAATGGCCTTGGTACCTAAAGAAGGAGGCTCGATGTCCTATCAAGTACCGGTCTTGACCTCGGTAAATTATCCGGTGTGGTCTGTGAAGGTCAAGTCCATTATGGATGCTTATGGCCTATGGGGTACAGTTGAACCACGAGCTTTAGGCGAAGAACCTGATGCAAAGAAGTCGAAACAAGCTCTAGCATTTTTGTTTCAGGCCATACCAGAAGATATGGTGTTGCAGATGGCGAACTATACCGATCCAAAACAAGTATGGGACGGTCTCAAAACGCGGTACTTGGGGGTAGATCGGGTGAGAGCGGCTCGCCTTGCGACATTGAAAAGGGAGTTGGAAAGCTTGCGCATGAAGGAGGGAGAAACAGTGGATGACTTTGCAGCCAAGTTGAGTGGTTTAGCTTCAAAGGTAAGGGGCCTTGGGTACGAGCTCGAAGAAGTAGACATGGTTAAAAGGCTACTTGATTCTATGCCGAAGTCATTTCTTCAGATTGTGGCCTCAATTGAACAATGTTTTGATTTGGACTCGATGCTCTTTGATGAAGTGGTAGGAAGACTCAAGGCATTTGAAGAAAGACTAAAAGGCCTTGGTGAAAAGGAGGAAGAGCAAGGCCAAGTCTTGATGGCCGAACATAAGTATGGTGAAAGTAGCGGACAAGGAAGGGGTCGTGGAAGAAGCTATGGCAGAGGTGAAAGAGGCCAAGGAAGAGGTACGGGCCGGGGTGGTGATAAAAGTAGGTTCCGATGTTTCGATTGTGGAGAGTTTGGACACTTTGGTTATGAGTGCGAAAAGTGGAAGAAAAATGATGATGAAGCCAACTTAATCGAACAGGAAGAACCGGCACTTCTTTGAAGAAGAAATGGGTCAAGATGAAGGGGGTGAATGTTGGAATTTCATCTTGACTTATACTTATTATTTAGTTTTTATTAATTGTTATTTTAGTTTATTTCTGTTTAGGAATTGAATAATGATAGAGAGTCAGATGGTAGACCAAGTTTCGTGGAGAAATAGGAACGTTGGAGAGTTGCTAGCATTTAGGAGAGAGTGGGGTGAATTGGTTATTTTCTGTTGATTGTTTCACAGCTTGTAGGCTATATACAGCCATCTATTTTATTCAATAAACACAGCAGCTTTTCATATACAAAAGTCCTTTTAATTCTTATCCATATAAAAGGTGTGTGCTGTGTGTGGGTAATCTGGGTCTAAACCAACACATTAACCGGACAAGTTGATCAAAACTAACCATGTAAATCTTGAAAGGTTTTGAGATATGGTTCCTCATGGTATGAGCCAAGTTGTCTCTAATGAAAACTGATTGAAATTTAGAATTTGACAAAAGTTAGGCGGGAACTGCCTAAAAAATATTGATATGACATTAATGAGGCTTGGTAGTAATCATGCAGTGCCCCCGAAATTAGATCAACATCTGTCACTAGAGGTTCAGAGGAGGCAAAATAAGACTAATAAACTGATGAGAAAAAAGCCAAAGAATGTGACCCAAGCGAAGAGCCTGACCTGATATGGTTAGACCAGTCCCATCTCCCATTTCAACGACTGGTGGAGGAAATGGTTTTTTTTCCCGCTCATTAAATATACTGTTACTAGAGTTTCTGCATGAAGAGGAAGAAGGTGGGAGTGGCTGGTCAGATAAAAACCCAGCAGTAAAGCACTTGCAGGTCATTTCACATGTACAAATAAGTTAACATATAAGTTTACCTTTGTCATAATAAACATTCTACGAGTATAGTATTATCATAAGTTGGAAAGACGAAAGTACAAACAACAAATTAAATAAATACATTATAAATAGAATTAGTAAAAGGATCAAACAATGCAACTGAAGATAGGCAGCTTCTAGCAATAAGCAAGTTTGAACACACATTCAGACCATTCATGAATTAAACTTAAAGAAGAGCTAGTTAGCGTTTCCCATTCTCCTTCGAGACCATTTCTTATTTCACAACATTTGAGGTCTGGCCAATTTCCAGATTTGTTTCCCATCGCCCCCATATCAATTAGCTTCAAGAAGTAATCCGCGGCTTTGAGCCTTATTTGAAGACGTGTCTCTACGTATAGGGGCTGGCAAATAGAAAGCAATGCATCAAAGAGGAGTACCGAGTTCTCCAACAAACCATCATATGAGAATGTTTCAAATGACAGTTTTTCAACATTGGTAGCTAGAAACAGGACGCTTGTTCTCACATCATCAATGTTGAATGGCACTAGAACAACACCTTCAAAAATTTGTATTACAATGTTGAACTTGCTTGATAGATTGAGGTATTCCCTCAACTTAAGAAAGAAGGATAGAACGATGGGATGATTCACCACCAGAGTTAGCTCAATTTTCTCGGGAACAGCGGTTGGAAAAAAGAAACTATGTGTTGCATAGCCTTTGTAGAGGAAAGATAGTAATTTGGGAGCATAAACGTGTACCTCTACGGACCACCACACACTGTCCGATACTAGTTTTAATCTCTGCAATGAACTAGATCTTATATCCAACCTCTCCGCCCAACCACGGATGATATCAAGGGTTAAACTCTCAAGAAAAGGAAAGTTGGTATTGATAATGTTAATAAGTCCATCATCATCATCGAAAGTCAGACCTTTTATACATAGCTCTCTCAATCCATTTAGATAGATATTTCCTGTGAGTAAGATCAAGTTGTTGTGTAATTGGCTCAAAATTTTCTACTTGATTGTTATATGCATGCCTTGTCTGCACATATGGCCATTGGTCATGACGTGGAACAATACAATAAGCTAAAGCTCCAACAGATGAGACAAATTAAATGACATGCTAGATCTTGCTTTTGGTTGGCCTCACGGAAATGTACGTTATTTTCTAACTTTCGCATAATGAGTCTACATCCAAATCGTTTGATCACAATCTTATACATGGTTTGTTCTGTGCAGGTCACTTCTCAGTTGTCAAGTAATCGCAAAAACTGAATTCGATGGATTTCATCTAGCCCTCCCTGCTGCTACTAGAAACTTCGAGGTTGATGGCTTTAAACCAAAACCACACTAGAAGACTCACATATAAACAAAGATTTATGGAGTGTAAAAGCGAGGAACCAAGATTACAAGTTTTGTAGCATTTTCATAATCGTCTGTCTCATGATAATTTGTACACTTCAAAACAGATTTAGTATATAGCATGTGTCATATTGGACCAAGCTATTCGGATCATACTTTAATATTTAATAGATCTTATTTATTTTTTTTGAACGGCACCTCAATCTCACTGAAATTCGACCCCTGAGTTATACCATCCATAACGGGCAGGCCCCGGGACCCGAACCATTAGGGGAAACCCCTAGAACTCACGGTTTCGCACTAAGGAGGAAAATCATGGGTTTTTGTCTCTTGCAAAACTTGAACCCATGACCAAACCCCCTCCCCAAGCTTTAGGAGGGACTTGGGTGGCCAACTGCTCTAGAGCAGTTGGTTCTTTAATAGATCTTATTTTTCACCCATGCTTGTAGGTCGATCAAATACCCGTGACGCAGCTGCACCAATTTGGTGCACCGGTTGCAGGTGGTTGGACTGGTGTTGATTGTTGTTTTCGACCTTTGCTTATTGATATATCTTGGTGTATCTGATTTACGTATGGTTTTAAAGCTTTGAAAAGCTGTTAAGAAAGCAATACTCTTTGCCACAAATTCAGGATCATATGCAGTACTTGTGTTACTCGTAACGTAATGATTTGAATTGGTTTGTTGATGTTTCATTTCATTTGCCCTTCGTTGAAAACAGCGATTATGTACTATCAAATGTGAGAAAGTGATTCGTTTCAAGCTGTAACGAAGTAAGCCTTGCTAAATTCATCATTTGCGACGTAGCAGATCAAACCCAATACTACACTACCACCGGCATGACTCGTGGGTTAGTTGAAGAAACTTATGTACCTTCCTCGACCTTTTCGTATAAGCGGTCTTTTCTTTTTCGATTAGAGCATCTGCATGTTCTCAACTCCACTTCGGTTTATTAATTAGAAAAACCAAATTGTTCTTACAAATTCGTCATTTTGTGTTCAAATTTTGACAACTTACTTGTATAAGTTATCGCTTTTCAGTATATGCAGAAACTATAAGGAGAACTTATATGTAATCACGGAAAAAATGTTTGTACCTAATAACTTTTAGCTACGTTCTCTATATAAATTTAATAATTGAAGTATTTCATAGGAGCTGGGTGGATTGGTTGTTAAAGAGCGCTCTTTACATGTTGATGGAACGGGGTATGATACCAGCCAATCTAACTTTAGCCTTTTTTATTTTTTAGAACTTTTAATTTTTCACTTTCTAGTCAAAACAAAAAGTTTCTCAAACTGGTGCGAATTGAATTCATTGAAAAATAACGACGATTACTTTTTGCTAGACAGACATGAAATTTTCATTTTTTCGTTAACAAAGAGAACACTTTTTTTTTCCTTAACTTTCATATTTCAAAGAATTTTGTTTCCGCTTATATGTCGGCTTATGAGCTTATTTGATTTCAGCTTATATGTCGGCTCAGACTCTAACAAACGAGACTCCTCTTTGGTACGCGAATCTTTGGTTTATACTTTTTAAAAAATCTTAAGTTTGATGTCATAACCAACCTTGAGACCTGCAACTCTTCACAACCTGAACCTTCAAATTCGATTTTACTAACCTAGCTAGTTTATTCCTACAACTCTATCTTCATCGCAATTCACAAATAAACCTTTCACTAACAAAAAATCTCCAGAGCCGGCCCTGTATTGGGAGGGGCTGATTAGTGATTTTCCTAATACTTTAGGCTTGAAGGCTATATTGTAGCAGGATTTTTAAGCTACTTGGGGGAGGCCCAGCACTCGCTAGTCACCCCATCCCCTCCGCCCGTGAGGAGCATCTTCATAAAATGGTAGAGTGATGGCTTTCACATCAATTGACAATTGCTTGGCGATAGTTGTTTGTACTATCTTAGCAAAGTACATCTTACTTAGCATTAGACTAACTTAATTGGCTAAGTTGCATCGATAGATACATGTTTAAAGGGTCTGCTTGCAAAATACATGCCGAAAATGTATGTGGTTATAAACGTCATGCTCTCGATAAACATAAGCTCCTTTATGTAAAGCTTGTTCTCGTCTTCCAACTTCGATCACTTTTGGTGTATCTTTATTTCATCTTGTTAACCATAGTCGCGACTTTATATTGCCACTCTAGAACATCTACATGGAAAGATGTCCGGGCCTGAAGACTTGTAACAATGTTATCAATATAAATTCAATAATTTAAGTATTTCACAGGTGATGGTGGTATGAGCTGGTATAGGTTGGCTTTGCGTTCAATAGGTGAGCGGTTCGATACTTGTTTCCATCATACACACTTGTGCATAAAAAAAAAGTAGTTATTATAGCCTTTGAGTGGTTTTCAAGTAAATGGTATAAATAGTTTGTTACCAGCAACTCAAATTACGCGTACAAAATAATGGCCTATATAAAGTTCGAACTTTCTACATTTAAACACAAGAAAATAGTTTTTGGAAATAAAGCAATTATATTTAAATTCTATTCTTTATTTTGTACAAAAACAGTTTATGGACAACATCGGTGGTTTTCTTTAAGTAAATGCAACCTATGTATTTTTCTTCTCTGTAAAACCCGTATTTAAATCGAGAATATAAATACGCGGTTTATTATTAATACGCGGTTTATATTAATACGCGGGTTATTTTTATATTAATACGTAGAAATTATCAACGGAACAACGCGAGAGAATATTACAAGTAATATTTTATTACAAGTATTACTATAATACAAGTTTTAAAAAAAAAATAAAAAAAAAAAAATATATATTATAAGGGCCGGTTTTGAAAACAAAGAAAAGAAAAAAAAGGGACTTGGGCTTTAGCCCATTTGAGTTAGACAAAACAAGCGGGGACTCCCCTTTCTTTTCCATATCACACGAACACCAAAAAAAAAAATAACAGATTAGGGTTTTTTTTTTGTTGTTGGCCGCCGGGAAGAAAAAAAAAAAAAAAAAAAAAAAAAAAAGGGGTTCCGGTTGTCCCTCCCAAACCAAGGTAATCTTAGCTCTCTTCTTTTCCTACGTTATCATGTGTCTCGGGGGGGTGTTTGTTCTCTACAGCCGCAAAAAAAAAAAAAAAAAAAAAAAAAAAAAAGAGAAACCCGAGACCTAGAGTCTCGGGGGTGTTTGGTTTGTGCAGCCGCAACAAGTAAGGGGTGTCGGGTTTGTTTACATCAGGAGAACCGAGACCATAAGGTCTCGGTGTGTTGCTGCACGACCCAGCCGAGACCACAGCCGGTCTCGGTGGTTCTTTTCTTGCCAGACCCGAGCCACAAATCATAAGGGTGCGTTTGGTTGTAAAACAGAACAAGCGGGGGAAACTGTGATTTAGAACAGTGGGAACTAGGTACTTAGGCAGTGGGAAAAATGGACAGAAAATCAAGGTATTTTGTAAACATTAGCGACAGTTTAGCGACAGATTTTTCTGTCGCAAAACTGTTAGAATTTATGCAGTTTTTTTTAAAAGAGGCAGTTTTAGCGACAGTTTTTGGTGACACAGAAATTCTGTCGCTAATTCTTGTGGACAGATTTTTGTATATTATGTTGGTTCGGTTAGTGCGACCGAGATGGGCTCGGTAGGCTCGGGACATGTTTATAAATAATAAAATAAATATTTTTATATTATACCTTTTTAAATTAAATTGTTTTATAAATATTTTATATATATTTCAAGTGTATTAAATTAAATAAATTCCTAAATATTTAAAAGGGTATATTATTAGAAAACGAATTAAACAATTTAAGAACTTTCTAAATTAAGAAACTTCTATTTTTAGCGGGATACTTATTATAAAAATACTTATCGCCAGATATACGTTATACGTAGCTATTAGTAGAACGTTAATACATTAAAAGGAATTACTATAAGACCGGATTTAGCCGTTAATATGCGTATGAAATTTCAGAAATAAATAAATAAGAAACCAATAAGATCAGTAAAATTTAATAACGGATATCTGTTAACTTATTCGCATCCTTTATTTATGTAGCACGCGTGAAGCCCGAGTAGTATTCGTTCAGTTTTCCATTCAGTCAGTTACTGGACTATAGGTACGGATTTTCCGTCCTTTCAGTACGGACTTCCTTTCTATGCATGATTAGGATTCCCCGTCTGCAGCCAAATGTTTTTCCCTGTATGTATTTAAGCTTATCAGAAATCATGTTAAAAACGAAATAAGTTGCCTGAGCATTATATACAAGCACGACCAGTTTATGTACTAGTTACGGAGGTACCGTAACCACGACACTAGAGGCACCGGTGTCGTGACTCACATGCAGGAGAGTGATATCCTGCATCGTCCCACTCATGTTCAGTTTGGCCATTTTTTTTATAAGTATGTTTAGTGGGGCGTATGGATGCATCCTAGGCTTATATGTGTTACAAGTTATCAGGGTGAATGTGGTGTGTGCTCTACATCCTTCACATTAGAGCTGATCCCTCCACCCAGCACAGTTATTTAGAGGTCACCCCTCTACAGCATGACGAGGTCACCCCTCCAGTTATTCATGCACGGTTGTTACAGCACGTGACCTATATAAGCTCTGGCAAATAAAATACAGTAAATGCATGTTTTCAGAATTTAGAGTTATATTTCAGTATCAGTATATATGAACCAGGTCTTACAGATTTTATGCAAGGTTATACCACATGTTACATATCAGTCTTATAGCTTCATTGTTGACTTCTATTTCATTACCAATCAGTACATTCTTATCATGCTATATCCGTCCACTGAGCGTTATGCTCAGCCGTAGTTTCCTTTCATGTTTCCAAACGACAGGTACACAGGGACGATCTTAGGACTTCTAAGAGAGTACGTGCATTTGGATGGGAGCTATCCAGACTCCTTTATTTTTATGCATACCTTACGTTACTTTACTTTGGTTGTTTGGACACTGTTTCGTCCTTTTCCTTTCAGTACTTAATCTTTATATTTTGGGCTTGTTGGACTATCGATGTTTGATTCCGGTATTTCCGTTTGGTCAGTTAATGTTTAATACATTGCCTTGCATGCTTTGATGACACGACATAAATACACGTAACGGTCCATTTATCCAAGAGGGGTGTTACATTCTCCGACTAACGTTTAACCATTTTTAGAAACATCGACTCAAACAATGAAGAGAATGTGTCTAGTGATTTAGCATTTTTTTAGTGGTCTCGAATAAACCTTCACTTGTAGCTGAAAGATTATAATTTGGGTCTGTGTTTGGATATGTTGTAAGTTAAAGAATATATGGATCGTGGAGTGGAAGATATGATCTAACCGGACGATGCACCTAAGCGTTCTCGTATACTCGTATAGTAAACATCTGTGTGCAAATTGTATGCTTGCAAATATGTACGAAAGTACAATATTTTGCAGCCCATGACATTATTTGTAGCATTTCCAATAGACGGGTCGGGACGCTTCACAAGCCACATATCCAACCAGAATCGAGGAAGATTACGAATGATAGTACTAGCAACTCAGTGTTAATCTTGTGGCCTGTAAAGAGTTTAACATTTACATTCTAATGATACAAGTGAAGCTTTCTTCGTTGTATTTCCACAACCATTTAAAGTTTCATACCTTTTATCCAATGTTCAGGAAGCAAAAGAAAAAAAAGCGGAATGACGTGGGATGGCAGTGACGATGGAGACGGGTAAACGCCAAGCCTGGTGTGCACGTGTCGTCGTCGTACTGGAGGCGTACTTGTGACAGAATTACGGTATAAATAAAAATAGGTAGCAAGTGAATCAGAGATTTATAACAAAACTCGTGACAAAATAGTTGCTAAAAAAAACTCATACTCGTCACTGTATGAAATTTATAATATTGAGTGTTGTTCATAGTGAGAATGTGTAAGGCTTGGTATAGAGCCTTCTTTGCATGCGAGTGTTACAAGGTTTGATACCAAGCCACGCCATTTTCTCCTTTCTTTGAGAATTTTAAAAAATTATTTATTTTTCACTTTCTAGACAAACACATAGCCTCGTACGACCTTCTTTCATGTTAACACGAAACTATATGCGTTGAAGCAACTTGGATCATGATTCATTTTAAACGTGACAATAATAGCATATGTCATCTTCCTATAATTGGGATCCAGCACAAAGTCCTGTAATTTTTGCTAGATTAAAGGAGGAAACTCAGCTAGCACTTTCTAGTTTCCACGTACTCGATTCTCGAGCGACAACTAGTACAAAAATGACCTCTCACGTGAGAATTTCAAGAAATCGACACTAAGGAAAACTAATGCGCGACGCCACTCAAAGCCAGGAGACTAAAAGTCCGACATCAGGCAGAGGCAGCTATGACTCCAGCAGAGACTAAAGGGTCCGCTTGCCTAAAATTAATGTGGTGTGGGTATACATGTCATGTTATAGATAAACATTATATTAAGCTTTGTGTTTGTCTTCCAACCTCGATGACGTTTGGTGTATCTTTTTTCATCGTCTTAACGATAGTCGTTGTTTGTGTTGCGTTTGAAGGAAGGCCGTTTGCCACCTGGAAGGAGAAGGAACGCGAGAAAGGGGTGGCACTAACATGTTCTCGTCTGGCTTTGGACTCTCGTTGGACTGAGCTCGAAGGAGAAAACAAATGTCCCAGCAAAGGGTAACCAAAACAACAAAGGGTAACCAAAACAAGTCTTATTTTTTGCTAAATTATGGGAGAAAAAAGATCGTACACAAGTGACAAGTAGCACAAAATGAAATTTGGGCAACCGTATTATGGTTTAAGAGGATACTTTAAAAATTGCTGAAAAACGTTTAAGTTAAGAGTGTTTTATGAACTTTTTTATAGATTAAGAGCTTATTTAAAAAACTTGCTATTGCTGATAGAATTATTTGTATAAAGGAAGTACGGAACCAACATCCATGGGATTGGTAAAATCATAACTTTGTATCTCATGGATGATTTTCTCTTTTATTTCTTAAAACAATTGCAAAGGATACCTTTGTTAATCCTTCTATATTTCAAGGATTTTATAAAATAGTGGATTTAATTTTTATTTTTTGGTTATTTTTTCAGAAATACATCGATTTGAATGTTATTTTTGTTTTCTTTATCCTGTACAAAGTAGCTTATGGACAACATGGTTGTTCAAGAAAGGCATCTCGCTAACAGACGGAATAGCCAACCAAAGCTGCAGTAGATTTGTAGATCCAAAATGACAGCATCTGCTTTACCAGATTGCTCAATCCCGTCTTCTCATGATCTTCTGTGTTGCAATAACAATAAACAAACATCAGCAAACAATTAAACGGTTTGTCATTATGTATGATATAAAACATACACTAAAGATATTACCTAGCAGCCGCAGCCCCGTTGTTCATAAAAATCAAACGTTCAAACACAGTACTCCACTACCACTCGTGTCGTGGGTTCAACAAAATTATGTACCCTCCACGATTTGAATTCAAGATGGGTAGTAGAGTGTCTGGAATATCTTGTTTACTCCCCATCGCCATGGCCAATGTTCTCTGCTACACTTTTGCCAAAAGTCAACAGGAGTAATCTATGCATAAGCGGTCTTTACTCTTTCGATTAGAGCAGCCGCATGTTCGTTCTCAGCTCCACTTTCGCCAATTGAAAAACCAAATTGTTCTTATAAAACTTCTATTCAAATTTTGTCAACTTATTTATACAAGTTATCACTTTTGAGTATGCAGAAACTATAACGAGAAGTTACCGTGTCAAATGAGTGAGCACCATGTATGAAAAACTTGTTTGCAAGGGCCACGAGGGTCTCATATATTGACGCAACAAAGCACATCTTACTAGCATTAGACTAACGTTATAGACAACATATCTCGCTGAAGCATGATACGTGGGAGATACGATTTATATACTCACATGTGCAAGAGAGTAAAGGGTGTGCTTGAAAAATACATGCGGGAAATGTGTGTTGTATAGAGGTCGCGAACGCCAAAAGATCATTTGAGTCCGTACTTTTGTCATAGTCTTGATGGACTCATCAAGACCATCTAATCCAATCTCATCAAACGGCCCATATTAACCCCCCACCCCCTATTACTTTTGCTTCATCTGTTTTCATTTCATTCCCAACCACCACCGCCCACACCCACACATCACCATTTTGATCCGTTCCGATCAATAACACCATAGATTCCGATCAACAAACACCATATATTCCGATCAATAAACTTCTATTAACCCTGACCCGGTTATTGCACGTTAAGCTTAATTATTTACTTCGAATCATTTTGGCTTGAACTTGCAACTTCGAATTAACCACCATGGATATACGTGACAAACTTGCTGCTTCGAATGGTTTAGCTTATTTTGCTTTTTTATGGATATCCCTAACCTTTTTTTTATTTTGCTTATTTTGCTTTTTTTATGCTTATTCTGATTTTAAGATGATTTTATATTGATTAATTTGATTTTATTTGATTATATGCTTATTCTGATTTTAATCGGTTGATGTATGACTTATTAGCGACTCATACATGACTTTTATGCTTATTAGTGTTTCGAATGGTTATTGATATATGCCTTATTGATTAAAATATGGTTTATATGTAAAATTGGACCTAGTGTAATGGTTATTGACATCAGTAGGTTAAAGAATTGTGAGATTGAGGTTATGTGTTGATACTCCTACTTGAGGCTTACTTGTGTCTAATACACTTTTTTGATAATTCCTTAAGGTTAGTATTGCATTAGGTTTCAAGTTTCACTCATTAGGCTAGTGTTGGTTGAGTTTAATAGCAAAAAATCACCAGCTGCTCTTGTTGATTCGTCCAAGGGTTTTAGGTATGGCTTTGAATGATGTCTGTTATGTATCTAGAGTTTGATAGGTTTCCATTTTGATAAAATGCTTGGATATTTAGGTGTTTGGTCCAGAGTCGAAGCAAAAGGATTTGTATGATCAAGTGGTTGATCCCATTGTTAGAGAAGCTGTCGAGGGCTATAACTGGACCATTTTTGCGTATGGACAAACGGGGACCGGAAAAACCTACACGATGGAAGGTGAAGGTGGAAAAACAAAGGTGTAACTCTTGCTCCACAATACAATCCTTTGACTTTTGAGGTCAAAAATTGTACATTGCAAGTTTGAGCTAGATTACGATTGCAATAAAAATTTAACTTAATATTTTCACATTTAGTGTTTTCTTATAAAGACTAATGTCATTATTATTGTCTCCCTTTTAAAGTTTATATACAAAAATTTCGCCACGTTGACCTAATAAGTCAAACTGTAGCTTAAGGATCATTTCCTATGCATAATGGTGAGTTTCATGAGGATGTTGGAGTTATTCCAAGAGCGGTTTAACAACTTTTTGACACTCTTGAAGCTCAAAATGCAGAATACAGCGTGAAAGTGACATACATAGAGCTTTATAATGAGGAAATAACCGATCTTTTGGCTCATGAGAAAAAGTCCAAAAAGTCCATATCTTTAATGGAAGACGGGAAAGGTGCAGTTTTCATGAGAGGGTTAGAAGAGGAACTTGTATGCAGTGCAGATGAAATATACCACATTTTGAAAAAGGGGTCTGTGAGAAAGCACACAACCGAAAAAAGCTATTGTTAAGAAGGAAGCTGCTGGTAAAGCAGTTGGGAAGAGAAAGAGGAACTTGTATGTAGTGCAGATGAAATATACCACATTTTGATGTACTTGGTGTTAAAACTGATAGTAGTTTTTATGCAAAATATTGGATGTTATCTTTTTTATGTATTCTTTTTTGTTATGTAATTGTTAAAGTATGAGATTGATTAATCAGTGTTTGAGAATCATACTTCTGATTTTAAGTAGTATGTTTTAAAAATAATAGTAGTATGTTTTTGGGTGTCTGAGAATCATAAGTGCCTTTGACTTATACTTGAGTCATGTGACTCATACATAAGTCAGGTGACTCATACATGAGTCATGTGACTCATGTATGAGTCAGTATGACTCATACATGAGTCATAATGACAAAATATGTATTATAATGACTCAGAATATGTATTAACTGTAAAAAACACTTTTACGTACTAAGTGCAGAAATGACAACAATCAAATGTACAAGTGTTCATAAACACTTGCAAAAATATATGACTCATGCATGAGTCATAATGACTCAGAATATGTTTTAACTGTTAAAAACACTTTTACATATTTATAAAACTGTATTAAGTGTAGAAATGACAACAATCAAATGTACAAGTGTTTATAAACACTTACAAATTTATATGACTCATGCATGAGTCAGGCGACTCATGCATGAGTCAGGCGACTCATGCATGAGTCAGGCGACTCATGCATGAGTCAGGCGACTCATGCATGAGTCAGGCGACTCATGCATGAGTCAGACGACTCATGCATGAGTCAGGTGACTCATGATATTCAATACATAGTATTCAAATCATATATTCAAGACATGTTTTCAACACTTCAATAAAAGAAATCATAAATTTAAATCAAATATTCAAGACATGTTTTCACTTTTACATATTTATAAAAGAAAAACAGAAAATTAAATCAGATATTCAACACATGTTTTCAACACTTGAAGTAGTTGTTGTATCAGATTCTCAACCAAAACAAACACTCGTCTATGTGGAAGTTAGCCTCATTTGTTAGTCTCTGAATTGTTTCATTCTTCTCTTCGTATCTGCTTGTGTTTCTTCTTAATGAAAGCGGTATCAAATCCCTTCTCCAATGCATTAAAATGTACTTCTCTGAAATCTCTTCAATATCACGGTTCTTCAAAACACAAAATATGTGGCGACAAAAAAAACCGTAACGCATAAAATGCCTACACGTACACTCAACTGGTCCATCTCCAGGATTACAGAGAACCTTGAACATAAACATGAAACAAATTAATAAGTGAGCATAAATCATGTATGAGTCACACTGACTCATGCATGAGTCACACTGACTCATGCATGAGTCACACTGACTCATGCATGAGTCATAGTGACTCATGTATGAGTCACAGTGACTCATACATGAGTCACTATGACTCATGTATGAGTCACAGCGACTCATATATGAGTCACAACAACTTATCAAATACAAAAATCCCACTTCTGTAATCAACTTATCAACTACAAAAATCGACCAAAGTTCAATAAAAATGCTCATTCATAACTTAGAACTTGCTAAATCACATGTGATTATCATTGTGTCATTTCATCAAACACATGGTGTGCATCAAATATCATAGCATGTACTTTACCTATATTGCAAACAACAACTACATATGCATCTTAATTAACATCGGCATCAGCCTCATATATGTATGGAAAAGGTGGGTTGGAGTGGAGATCGCCGGAAAAGAGTGGTTTGGTGTGGAGGTCGCCGAAAAAACGTGGGTTGATTGTGGTGGTCGCGGGAAGAAGGTGGGGTTGTTGTGGTGGTCGCCGGAAAAAGGTGGGGGATGAGGTTGTTGTGGTGGTCGGCGGTTAGGTGGAGGTGGTTGTGGTGGTCGCCGGTGGGGGTGAGGATCGGGTTCCATTTCCCGGTGTTTGTTATGTAGTTTTTTTTTATAAATAAAGGTAAGTTATAAGAAAGGGGAGTTTAATCACAACCGTTAGATCATTTAAAGATGGAGGGTGGGGATTGATCCATGAAGCCTTTGTTAAATATGAGTGTGTGAGGGATCTTAACCCGGTCGCGAACAGATGACTTTTTACAATGTTGTGTATATAATATTTTATTATTTAAGTATTTCATATGTTGGGGTTGAATGAGAGTTGGTTGAACATTACCTTGTATTTCGAAGGTTTAGGGTTCGATACCAACTCCGTTTTACCTCACACATTTTATATTTTATTTTTTCAAATTTAGTTTGTACAAGATCTTACTTATAAAAACAAAACTCCTCAATTCCATTACAAGTAAAACGGAAAAAAAAAGTAGGGGTGAGAAAAAAAACCGAAAAACCGAAACCGAAGCGAAAAAACCGAAAAAACCGACCGAATATAAAAACCGATGGTTCAGTTTTTACGTTTTCAAAAACCGAATGTTTCGGTTCGGTTTCGGTTTTCATCAAAAAACCGAACCGTATAAACCGAACCATTTTATTATATAGAAAATATAAATATAATATAATATTAATAAATAAGTAATATATCTAAATTATAAATTAATATTCGTTTTTTAGAGAAATATGAGTAATATATTTATCTTATTGTTTATACGCATGTTTTATATATATTTTTGCTTACTTGACAATATATAATTACATATGTGACAATAATCGTTTGTACGCATGTTTACTTGCATGCGTGTTTATCTTAAAAATATGTATGTAATTATAGATTAGAAACTTGAGATAAACATTATTAGGCTTAGATTGAAAATAAAAAAAAATATGTTTTCGCGCAAAACAAGTTTTCTAATCTAAATCGGACGTACCCAAATATAAACGGTTTTAAAACCAAAAAAACCGGAAAACCGAACAGAAACCGATTACAAACTGGAAAACTGAACCGCCCAAAACCGAACGGTTTTGGTTTTTGGTTTTTTAAAAACCGAATATGTCGGTTCGGTTTTGGTTTTAGTCAAAAACCGACCCCAAACCAAACTGTGCACACCCTTAAAAAAAGTCATATTCACTAAAACTTGTAATCAAGCTTCAATACAAAAGCTTCAAACTTGCTGGTGAGTGGTGAACTATTTTTTTTGTCATAGTATTCGACTTTTGTTATTGTAAGATACTTGAAACTATTTGTGTAATCAATGAATTTTTATTTCGGATGATAGATATACTTTTGTAATTTGGGGGGCCTCATTTCTAGTTTCGCACCGGGCCTCCCAAATCAACGAGCCGGCGCTGCCCCGGATGCGATTTTTTCAATGTAGTGTTAATTTTTGAAAAAAAACATTAGTTTTTTCTGAATGAATCTAAAAGATACCCGGTCCATGAAAACGTGTTATTACTTTTTATCTTAATTCACTTTTTAACTATGTCATATTAGGGTCACGTTAGGCCCTGACTTCGTCCCTGGCTAAACCGACATAAAAAGAAATAGTATATAAAAGAATAACTTTTTTTTGAAAGACAGTCTATAAGATAATAATGAGTTGGATCAAAAAAAATAGCGATAGCTTATAAAAATTCATGTAACAAAAAAACTTAAACATTTATTGATTTTAAGACATTTTTCTTTTGTCGATTTACATGCAAAAATAACTTTGATCAAAAAACAGAAAAAAATATTTTTTATTTTCTTGTCATATTAAACAAAGAGATTTTTTTTTATATTTTAAATTTAAACAGAATAAAATTGTTGGTACTGGGTTCGATAACAATAATTTTTTATAAATTAATATTTTTTAGTGCCTTTTGAAAAGAGTTTAAAACGTTAAAAATGTGTTTTATGAAAGAACAGTAGTTGATGTAACAAAGCTCTATCTCACTCCAAAAATTTTATTTGATCTTTTCCGGATGTATGACCTTTTACAGTGCTCTGCACATAAAATTAATACTAATTTAAATGTTTCTAGACCGGGTGTGAATAGGAGTTGGTATAGAGCTTTGCTTTCCATGGGATAGGTACATGGTTCGATACCAACTTCTCTCTCATCGCGTCTTTTTCTTTTATTAGTATTTTTTAAAAAATTGTTTATTTTTCACTTTTCAGTAAGGTTGAGCAAATGAATTCAAAAATCGAACCGACAAACCGAACTGGTTTCAGTTTTTATATATGTAAATAGGTTCGAATCTCGGTTTAGTTTTTCTAAAATTTCGGTTTCGGTTTGGTTTAATTTGGTTCAGATCGGTTTCTAAAATTAGTGGGAGTTTTTTTGCTCGAAATAAGTGACGTTTTGGGCGAATGACGATTATTTTTTGCTAAACTCACTGTTGGGTCCACTAGATGTGGATCTTGCAGCCTGTCAGGAACGGTGAACGACTTCTGTAATCACAAGTCTATTCACAAAGAGACTCTATACACAATATAAGTGCGGAATATAAATACTATAAAGAAGAACATAATAGCTATAATGATGTCCCCTTACAGGTGTTTGAAGGGGAAGGAATTAATTTGATTGCTTCTTTTCTGGGTAGGCCTATTATGTTTTACTCTTTTACAAACTCTATGTGTAAAGACTCATGGGGGAGGAGTAGCTTTGCTAGATGTCTTATTAAAGTTCAATCTGATGTTGATTTAGTTGAGGTTGTTACTATTAGTGTCCCATCACTTTGTAGTGATGAGTACACTAAAGAAACAATCAGGGTTGAATATGAATGGAAACCTCCTCGGTGTGATGCTTGTAAGATTTTTGGTCATGATAGTGATGTGTACCCAAAAAAGGTTGTGATTGCTTCTACTTCTACTCCTGCTACGGCGCCTGTTGAAACATCTAAGGATGGTTTTCAAACAGTTGGCAAGAAGAAAAGGAACAAGAAGCCCAAGTCTAATAAGTATACTGGTCCTACAGTTCTCCCGACTGTGAAGTTTCAGCCAAAAGCAACCCCTAGTGTTCCCACGAATGGTGGTAAATCTACAGGTAAAGCTCCTTCTCCTAAAGGGAAGGAAGTGGTTTCTTCTTCATTAGACGGTAATGTGGCTATGCCTAATCTATTTGCAGCTTTAGCTAATGATGGTGACGTGGATTATGAGGATGTTGAAAATATTTATGATGAAACAGTTAATCTTCTTGATACTGGTGGAGGATTTTCTTCCATGAGTGGTGCGGGATAGGTGTTTAAATAGAATGTTGTTTTCTATTCTAGTTATAGATTTGTTTGTAACTAGGTGTTGAGGTGTTTATGGTTTGTCATGAACACTAGTTTATCAAGCTTTTGGCTTGAGGTTAATGCGGTATTTCAGCCGCATTCTATGTGAACTTTATATGGTTTTTTGGTTAATATATTTACCGGGTAACTCCCATTACCAAAAAAAAAATATGTACACTAAGCCTCCCCTTAGGCTTAGCCTCCCCTAAATCCTAGGTCTCAAGGATTGACCATCCCAATGTGAACCACCAAGTGGTTGAACCGAGGACCATCAAAGGCTTTAGTTAATAGATCTGCAACATTATCATCCGTATGAACCTTAAGAACCTGTATCAACTTCTTCTCATTGGCATCCCGTATAAAATGGTGCCGAATTTCAATATGTTTTGTATGTTGATGAAAAACAGGATTCTTCACAATGCAGATAGTGCTTTGATTGTCAATGAAAATTTTTGTGTTCATAAAATTGAACCCATAATCCAGCATCTGATTTTGGATCCACAAAACTTATCCACAACAGCTAGCAGCAGCAACGTATTCAGCTTCTGTTGAAGAAGTAGCTACGATCGTCTGTTTCTTGCATTGCCATGAAATAAGTCTTCGACCCAAAAATTGACAACCACCAGTAGTAGATTTTATGTCATTATTAGCACATGCATAGTCACTATCACTATATGCTTCAAGAACAAAAGGTGATTCTTTAGGATACCACAATCCAAGCTTGGGTTGAGCCTTGATGTACTTGAAAATCTTCTTGACTGCATTCAAGTTAGAAACCGTTGGAGCCACCTGATGTCTAGAACAAGCACTTACTGCAAACATGATATCCGGACGTGATGCAGTCAAATACATGAGTGAGCCAATCATAGACCTGTACATGTGAACATTTACCGGAGGATCTGGCTCATTCTTGAGTTTGACTTTAGCAACTTCATAAGGTGTTGCTGCTGGTCTAAGAGGATCCATGTCAAACTTCTGAAGGATCTCATGAACATATTTATCTTGACTTATGAAGATCCCATCCGACTGTTGCTTGACTTGAAGACCAAGGAAAAATGTGAGCTCTCCCATAGCACTCATCTGAAATTCTCCCTTCATCAGCTGTTCAAAATCATCACACCATTCCTTTTTAGTAGAACCAAAAATAATATCGTCCACATACACCTGAACAAGGATAATGTCCTTGGTGTTCCTCTTAAGAAATAACGTTTTGTCAATTGTGCCTCTTCTATAGCCATGATTCAACAAGAAGGTTGAGAGACGCTCATACCAAGCTCTAGGAGCCTGATGAAGTCCATAAAGAGCCTTGACCACCTTGTAAACTTTCTTGGGATGAAGTGGATCTACAAAGCCCTTAGGTTGAGTGACATAAACTTCCTCATCAATCTTGCCATAGAGAAATGCACTCTTGACATCCATCTGAAAAACTGTAAAACCCATATAGGAAACAAAAGCCAAAAACAGACGAATGGCCTCAATACGAGCAACAGGAGCAAAAACTTCAGTATAGTCAATGCCTTCAAGTTGTGTATGACCCTGTGCAACTAACCTCGCCTTATTTCTTACCATAATACCCCGTGCATCTTTCTTGTTTTTGAGAATCCATTTTGTACCAATGGCCGTCTTTCCATCCGGCAAGTCAACTAGGATCCAAACATTCTGAAACAAGAATTGTTGCATTTCCTCCTGCATAGCTTCAACCCAACTTTGATCCTCAAGAGCATGAGAGACTGATCTAGGTTCCACCTGTGAAAGAAAACAAGCAAACAAACAGTGTTGAAAGTCTGTATGATTATTACGCTTTTGATCTTCAATATAGCTCACAAGAGCCTGATGATCAGACGTGGCCTTCTTATGCATTATGCGCGTCTTGACAGTAGAACCAGGATCTCCAATGATTTGAGTAGTAGGGTGATCTTTGTGTGATTGCAACACTGGATTGGAAGCTACCTCCACTTCTGGTGCCAAGTTATTAAGATCCCCAACAAAGTCATCATCATATGAAGCAGCGTTGAAAATGCCATTTATTGGTTGTTTATGAATATCATCCAGCTTGGTAGAAGACTTATTTTGATGGTTCCCCATGTCAGAAGGACTAGAGAATCTAGTATGGGAAGTAGATTCACTAGTCGGACTACCAATAGGTGTTAAACTAGCACTAGCAGTAGTAGTTGGAGTACTAGGAGCAGCTTTGTCAGTAGGCGTATTCAAGGGAAACTCAAAGCCACCTTGAGCAGCTGCTGTAGTAGCTTCTTGTTGTTGTTTGAGTAAAGTGTCAAGAGCTACTTGTGAATCCAATACATCCAATGGAGTTGCATCACTAGGAGGAGTAGGAGAGACTGTGGTGGAATAGGATGGAACAACAAAAATATCATCCTCGTCATCTGAGTCGGAAAGACTAGAGTGAGCACTTGTACTAGAGGTTGCAAAACTTGTGGACCTGCATCATGGTTAGTTTTGAAACGAAAATATCCTAATGAATCACTAAGATAATCAAGATCAAAATACCATTCAGGACCCTTGCCTTGGATGTTTGACTTCTCCTCAAAATACCTGAGATTTATAGTTTCAATCACCCGCTTGGCTTGGAGATTGTAGACACGATAAGCCCGAGAGTGAGCTGAATATCCCACAATGTATCCTTCATCTGCCTTGCCATCAAATTTCCCCAAATAGTCACTAGTATTCAGAATGGTGACAGGACACCCAAATGGCTTCAAATGAGCAATATTTGGAACTTTGGCTGTTAGGAGCTCATAAGGAGTCTTCTTGTGAGGATTTGTAATAGAAACTCTATTCAAAACATAACTTGTAGTATTAACAGCTTCTGTCCAGAACATGGCTGGAAGCTTGGAATCGGCAAGCATTGTTCTTGCTGCTTCTATTAGAGTCCTGTTCTTTCTTTCTGCCACGCCATTCTGTTGAGGAGTTCTTGCTGCACTATAATCTCTTTTGATGCCTTTAGAATTACAAAGTTCTATGAGGTCTTTATTTTTGAACTCGGTTCCATTATCACATCGAATACCTTTAACCTTCTTGGACAACTGATTCTCTATAAGGGTAATAAAATCTTTTAGAATTGAGTAGGTCTCACTCTTAGCAGCCATGAAGAAAACCCACGTAAACCTGCTATATCCATCAGTTACCACCAGACAGAATTGTTTGTGGTCAATGCTCCTAATAGAGGTAGGACCAAATAAATCCATGTGTAGTAGCTGCAATGGTTCAGTTATAAGGCTTAGAGCAGTAATGGCCTTGAAGGATGCTTTATGTTGTTTGCCTTTGCTGCAAGCAAGACAATGAATATCATTTCTAAATGACTTGGGAGGTAAACCAGAGACCAGGTTCATATTTGCTAGTTTGTGAATGGTCTTGAAGTTCACATGTCCCATCCTTCTGTGCCATTGAGTGGCTTCATCTTCTGAGGCTTTAGCAACCAAACATGCTAGTTGACTAGTAGGGTTGACTCCATTCAGCTTGATGCTATAGAGATTGTGTCTTCTAGGGATTCTGAGTAGAACCTGTGAGTCATCCGGAAGTTTAAAGTCTTTGGATAGCACAAGTGCATCAGTATCCGTAAAGAGAACAAACTGCTTCTTGTCACAAATCTGAGAGACATATATCAAGTTGAAGTGTTGAAGTGCTTCCACATAGTAGACCTGCTCAAAATTTAAATTGGGCGTCTGAATTTTTCCTTTGCCAGTGATCCTGCCTTCACCTCCACCAAAATAGACCTTGCCGCCTTGAAATGGTACAAAGTTATATAGAAGACTTTTATTTCCTGTCATGCTCCTAGAGCATCCACTATCAACAATTCCTAGAGTAGGATCTTGGTATGGAGTAACCTACAACAACAAGATAATAAAGATGCAAATGTTAGTGTCTTAAGGGGACCCAAACCTTTTCAGGTTTGAGCCTGCCTTGTGGATCTTTAGTAGATAGCCAAGAAGATTGATGAGATCCACCGTTGTTCTTTGGTTGCCTATTCATCATATTGATATTATTGTTTGACCAAGAACAACCTGCTGAGGGCTTAACAGCAGTTCCCAAATTTCCCAATACAAAATACATGTGGTCAAAATTATGTGGATAAATTGGATTAAAATTCTGAAAATAGTTACTGGTTGTTCTATTTGATGTTAATCCAATGTTTCTACAATGATCAGAAGCTAATGGAGAGGTCCTTCTAGAAGAAGAAAATGATTGAGCACTTGGAGTGAGTCTTCTAGAAGAATATGGAACAACTCCTGGTGGACCAGGAGCAGGAAATGCTTGATGAACAGAAGAATGTTTGTCATAAAATACACAATCTTTAATCAAATGAAATGCACTTCCACAAACAAAACATGTTTTAATCGACCTTTTATTAGAATGACATTGTTTCATACTGCTAACTTTATTACACACAATTCTAGGAGAATCAATCTTCCTAGGACTCAATAAACCAAAACTAGACACTGTTGAATTAAAAGTAACTCTCTCTTAACACTTCCTAGCACCAGTAGCAGCATGATCATTCGACTTGGAACTTGTAGGTCTCGACTCTTCACTTGAACCACTTGATGCAGAGTCACTGGCTTTGTCACTGAAAGTACACGAGACAAAGTCATTATAATTAGTAGAACTCTTTGGGGACTCATGCATCTGTGATCCATCCAAGTCATTATGCCTAGAAGTGGGCATGAAAGTTCCAGTAAGAGGTGGAGGGACAGCATGCATTTCTGCTGCTGGTTTAAACCTATTGTAACTAGGTTCTCCCTCTTCCTCTTTGTCGGCATCAAAGACACTCGAAAAAGATAAATCAAACACATCTTCTGAATCAATATATTTATCAAATCCTAACCCTCTTTTAGTCCTACCAGACATGCTACTATTGATTAATTTTGAAAGATTTTTAGGTGCCTTTTGCCATTTTTCAAATCTCAACAGTGTAGCATCTAATCTTTCTTTCATCTCTTGTTTTTCTTTGATACTGTCATCTTTTACCTTTTCTGTGTATTTAAGCATATTTGTTGTGTTTTCTAAATCAATGTTCAGTATCCTAATTTTATCCTCATACTCACGTTGAGTATCTTGAAGCCACCTCTTTTGTTGTTCCAATGTGTTTAAAGAAGCCTTATAGGCTTGAACCTCTAAAAAATACTTATCATTCTGATAATTTAAGTCATAATATTAGGACAACAATTCTGAATATTTATCATGACAACCAAGAGGACAATGTTGTACCTGAGGTGAGATGCCCATAAGAGCAAACTCGTCTGCTTCCTCTACATCAGATAGATTCCCAGCAATCATTGCAAACACGTCAGTAGAGGACTCAGCTGATTCCAATGTAGTAGTCTGATGATCATTCCAGTTGACCATAGAGTCAACAGATACCAATGCCTTCTTGTCATCCTTTACCTCCTGGACCTTAAAAGCTGAATATCTGCTCTTCTCCTGGTCATTCTTGTTAGGGCATTCCCTTGCAAAGTGACCTTGTTGCTGTCAGTTATAGCATCGAACCTTGCTTCTGTCAAACCTTGCTGGCTCTTGTGGGTTGTAATTAAATTTACGACCTGCTTTCTTCTCAAACTTGTGAACCCTAAGAGTGAGCATGGCCATCTGCCATTTGAGATCCATTTCATCCAGGTCGAGTTTATCAACCTGTTTGAAGTCATCAAAAGCAAGTTGTTATTGAGCATCAACGTCAGCAACAAAAGAATGAAGAACAGCTTCTACCATGCTACCAGACTTGGCTGTTGGTTCAGGAGCAGAAGTATGCTGAAAAGTATGTTGAGAAGACACAGTATTGCTTGGGCTACTAGCATAAGACACGGGACTGGATGCCTAATTTTTAAGACATGGGTTCAGGAGCAGAAATATTAGGTATTGATATCCCATAGGAGTGCTATCTTCTCCTGTTTGAGTAGAACGTCCATCTATAAACCATAGGTGTGTGTGTGTTCCTCCTGGCGTCAAGCCTATAAGGCGCCAGGACTAGTAGCTTATTAGTAGTCAGCTTATTAGTAAGCTTATTAATAGTAATCATTCATTAGTAAAAGCTTTGTTCTTGGTTATGATTGTGTTTATTATTATTCCATGTGCATGTTACAATCATGATCATGATATCCCAGATGAGTCTAGATCCTAAGACTCAACAAGTGGTATCAGAGCTTGTTGGCTCTCGATCTGGTTGATCTACAAGGTTTTCATTTTATTTTATGTTTTGAATAAATAAAGCTGCTGATCTAGGGTTTTTCCCAACAAACCCTAGATGATTCGGTGTTGTGTTACTGCTGTCATTGGTTGCTTCTGTTCCTTGGTACTGCTGCATTTGTTATGATGATTCTGCTAGCTTTGGTGAATTGGTCATTGATCAATGATGAACCCTAGTAGAATCTGCTCAAGAATTTCAGAAACGGTTGAATGTACATCATGAATGCATTCATGGTGTATGGAGATTCGTGGGAAACAAAGATGAACGTCAATGAATCTGTGTTAATAAATGACTATCATCAATATATTTAACAACAGCAGATTGATGTTTAATCTACATCTTGGCTGCTGTGATGTTCTTACATAAATTCGTTTAGGGTTTTATAACCCTAGCTTCGTTTTTATGAAGGGAGCAGACAAAGAAGAGTAGGGTCGCATTCATGATGGTCTCACGACTGATCTCATATCAGATTCATGGTGATGAAACCGTTTTGAGGGATCTAGGATTTCTATAAACCCTAATTCATTCGAGTTGTTTTTGTGCTAAGAAAGACGATGGGGACAAACTTTATTTCTCTACTGCTGGAAAGATTGTAGGCATGTGAAAAAGTACAGCTGCTGATGTCTATATATTGATGTTCACGTGAGGAAAGAAAGATGTACACAAATTGTAAGGTACGCTGCTCATACAGTACCGTGGTGTTTATCATGTTTTTATGATATTCGGTGATTCAAGAAAGCAAGAAAAAGAGGGAAGTGGTTCACGTTTTTATTAAAAGAGCAAAACCATATGGTGCTTTCTATGGATCACTGTCAGAAAAGGTACATTGATTCTATGTTTCTTGCTTCCCTTACTAGTCGATCATGTGCTTTTGATCTGCTTGTTCACGTGGGATTGGACTTCAAAGTCAGACTTAGGCACAAGGTGATACTAACAGATCCTATTATTGATTTACTCAATTACTCCTATAAAAAATTCCATTATTTTTGGTATGTGTTGCTGGACGTGGGGAATACTTTTATGGGATTTGAGATATTTTTGGAAGTGACTTAATTTGACCATGTGATATAACTCTCCTAGTTTGTAGGAAGTCTGTAATGTTTGATTGACGAACATGCATATTATATGGAAACGGGTTTGATAAGATTTTCGTGGATATGATTAAGTTATCTTATGCGAGATTTAAGGATGGAAAAGATTTTGGTATGTTACGCGTGCTATTATATGGAAACAGATAATGGACGTGTTTTATGGGTGTGTTTTGGAAATGTGGTTATGATATTCGTATGTGGTCCTGATATTATGGGGATACCATGTTTATTGAACGTAACTTATGGAAGCAGTTAGTGGCCTGCATGGTTTTTCTTCTTGGTATGGTTACGTGATACATAATGTATTGCGTGGTATGAGATGATCTTCCTATTTTATTTGGATTGCTTTGAAAGTTTCTTAAATAAAACTCTCATCAAGTTGTAAAGACGTGTGCTATGCTATAAGGTTGGACGAGATTTATGGAGATATATTATTTGGTTGCCTAAAATTCAGGGATTATTCTACTATTTTTGTGGGATATTCTTGATAGTACAGCTGGTATATGACCCACGAAATTATGAACATTTTGTATATCAATACCTAATTTTTAGGATATTTGGTTTACCAAGTCTCCTATTTATTTTGTACATGGTATATGGAAAGTGGTAAGCACTTTAAGGCAGACCTTGTATTTGTGGCAGCAACTGCAATAGTAGAATTAGTGACAATTCATGCATCACTAATTATATTGGAGGTATTTATTTTGTTTTAACAGCAGTTCAGCGGGAAGAAAAAAAAGATTTAAAAAAAAAGAAGGTTTCGTTGTGGACAGATTCCTACTGGTGAACTATTTGCTCCTGGTAAGTTATTTCTTGCTACTGGTCGGTTGCTCCTGATCGATTCCTACTGGTCGGTTCCTCCTTGTTGGTTCCTACTGGTCGTTTCCTCCTGGTCGTTCGTACTGGTGATCTTGAACAATGAAGAGGTATATGGTTTATTTTGAAAGTTCAGTTTATGCTATAATTCTTAATTGGAACAGTTACACGCTCTTTTACAAATGTTTGGGGGGCATATGATACCATATAGTTCATGATATGATCATCACAAAATTAGCATGATCATAAGCATCGAGTGGTTTCTGGTTGATCCGTCAGAGCTCACTGAGACTATCGGCCATTGCATGTGATCGCCATGCATATATTGATTACAAGAATTATACAAAGACATTTTATTACATGTTATTGTAATAAGCATGTCTTTTTCACACTGAAGGAGTAGATGATCTATACTACTGAGTTCAAGATTCAAGAGATTGTTAGCCTATGGTTCCTACTGGTGAGTTATGGTTTCTTGACGAAGACAGTTGATTATTGCTTATTTGATGTTGGAGTTGATTTTCACACACTTGTTATCTTCTTATATCTCAATTAGGTGAGCAATACACCTTGTCTTTGGACTAAATATATTGTTACAACTTACAACTGGCTCATAGTTATGAAGGTTACCAGTTCCCATGTACCAAAAACTGTTAATGAGCAATACACCTTATCGTTGGATTAAATATATTGTTATAGCTAACAGCTGGCTTATAGTTGGTGTCTTCCTATCAATCTAAACTAGATAACATATTCCCTTTACAAAGACTACAAACTTCTCCATAATCAACATTGGTAAATGCTACACATATTTGAACATTCAAGCAATTACGGACTTTAATTTCTAAATAGCAAAGTAGATTTTCAACAATTCAATAAAAAGAGAAATTCAACTAATCAAACTAACAAGATTAAATAATTAAAGGAACAAGTCTCAAAACCTAACTGGATCCATAACATTAAAAACCCTTAACTAGTACTCATGCCAAAAGGATGAATCACAACTAGTGAATGCTGACCTCCTCGTCTTCGATTTTCCATTGTGTTTCTTTCTTCTATACCTAAAACAAAGCCAAAGGTGTATAAAGATGTACGACTATCAGATTTGCCTCATTAAACAGAAAATACAAGTATAATCCATGATTTAAAACTATGCCAATAATAAATCATGAGTATAAGTGTAGAAAAATTAGCCAAATTTCAGAAAAAAGATGTAGTGCCCTCATAAAAATTTTCAGAGTGCCCTCGACAAAGCCAATGTTTTCTAATGTTGTTATCCTTTTTCCGATAGTCTGGTTCGTCGGAAGTAACATCGGAGAAGAAGAATAAAATTAGGATAATGGAAAGTCGGATTGTTAAATGTGTGGTGACTGTAGTAACATAAACTGTACCTAGATATAATGGATAATAATATATAAAATCACTGTACTTTTTTTAGTTTATTCACCTTTTCTTCATCCACCAGTTTCTAAACTTAAACGTGATGTACAAATTTAGACTTATTTGAATTTAACGTAAATTGAATTTAGTCTTTTCTTGTTCACATTTTAGCAACGGTAGCTAGAATTTCGTTAAATATGTAGTAACGAGTCCTTTTAATACAATTCTTATGACAAATAATTTGTTTATATTTGTAAAAATGTTTTTTTTCGACATATTGAATTAATAAGCAAGTTATATTTATTTATTTTAAGAATTACGAATCAAATTCTACTTTATAGATATTTAAAGGTATTTTAAACGTCGTTGTATTTTAAAATTTTAATTTTTAAAAAATTTAATTTTTAAAAATTTAAATTTTTGAAAAATTTAACTTTTAAAAATTTAATATTTTAAAAACTTTAATTTAAAAAAAAAATTAATTTTTAAATTATATTAAATTATATTAAATTTTATTTACAAATTTTTTTAAAAAATATTATTTAAATTTTTTATTTTTTTAATTATATTATTTATTTTTTTATTTTTTTAAATTATGAATTTGTAAAGTTGCAAAAAATTTAATTAAAAGTTGAATAACAAATTAAATAAAAGTTATATAAAAAATTAAATAAAAGTTGCATAAGAAAAGACTTACATCCTACCTACTTTTACATATATTTACATTGTACTTTATATTATTTTTTAATTAATACAAGTCGCATAAAAAGACTTTATAGATTTTATCAAAAAGTAGTTTACTCAAATGTCACTTCATTGTCTACATAAAAGTACAAGTTGCATAAAAATAAAATATAAAATAAGTAATTTAAAAGATTTTGTTAAAATTTACTTTTTATTAAAATAATATTATTTAATACAAGTCGCATAAAAAACAAAGTAAGTTGCATAAGAGACAAGTTCTTACACACATGTACTTTTTATGACACATTCTGACATGTGTCATAAGGATAAAAGTACACTTTTTTGTATTTTAATCTAAGTCGCATAAGTTGCATAAGTTGCATAGGTTGCATAGGTTGCATAGGTTGCATAGGTTGCATAGGACATTTGAGGAAAATCTCATTTGGTGGGTGCAAAAAGGGAAACATGTTAATACCATGGGGCATTTCAAGAATTAGCCCTAATTTGTTTATCATCTTTTACATCCACATACCATTTTTTTCATTTAAATTAGTAGTTACATCGACAAACTACCAACCGTATTGACATATTTACATAAATATGTTAAACGGGTTACACATGATATGCGGGTATGAGTTAGAATTTAGTTTTTTTGTTTTTGACATGATTAATAAGTCGTGTTTGGGTAGAGACTATGATAACCACCAACTCGTAATCCGAACATGTTAATACGAACACGACTAGATAGTCACCGCTACTTTCAATACTTAATTAAGCATTGTGGATGTTTTTACAATTTTCTAATTTCTATATATAAAACTAAGAATTTAAGTATTTTACATAGCGAAGTTGTGGCGTATTGGTACATGACATGTTCGCTAATGTTAAAGGTACGGTGTTCGACACCATTACACTATCTTTCTGCTTTTTTTTAGATTTTTACAAAAATGGTTCAATCTTCACTTTTTAGACAATAAATTTTAGATTTTGTTTGTACCATTGCCAGACAGGTTAAACCTCTCGTAGACGGTTAAACTTAAATTATTTGTTAATCGACACATTATCTAGTTGGGTTCAAGTTCGAGTCTAGAATATCCATTGTATATTGTACCAACTCAATATTATTATCCATTCATTGATTCAGTAATTAACACTCTTAATGAGAAACTCAATATTATTTTCCTAGCTTAATATGACGATGGAAGATTCAAGTTAAGTTAAGGTTGACTTGCTGAATAACCAAAAAGATACCCGCGGTAAGATGTTATTGACTGAAGGTATAATATTGATCCCGATGTTATCGTTCATAGCCTCGAGTTTGTGTCTTGAAACCATTTTAATGCTATCTCATAAATTGCGCGAGTGCATGAATCTTGGCTACTATGAGAAAAGCAAATTGGCCAACACTATATTGGTCAATGTGAGTCGATCTGCATGTTAGTATGCTGATATATATATATATATATATAGTACATATGATTATGTAGCAAGGGTTATTCACCAATTTATTCGCCTATTTGTTATAGATGGAACCTGGTTTAAGACAAGTACAATGAGGCTTTGGAGCAGATGTTTTAGTATTTACCTGTGACCGAGGACATAATTTCGCAAGGTATGCAAACATTTATATCAGATATGGTCCAAAACGAGGACAATTTGGTCGATTGCGTGCTTTATGTAGATAGTTCTTTTGTTTCCATTATGCATTTATAATGCTCTGTATATAAATTTGATAATTTAAGTATTTCATAGGAGGTGGATGTAAAAGATGGTATAACGTTGGCTTTGCATGTGTGAAGATCACGGTCCGATACCATCAGAAAGCATTCATCTCTTTTTATTTTTGATAATTTTTTATAGAAAAAGGTTTTCAAGTTTAGTTTTTACGATTGCAACATCTTAAAAGCACTAGGAACCGTCGTGCCGTTGGGTGGTGCCATATCAATTCTGGTGCCATAGCAAGTTTAGAGGGAGTGGTGATTTGTGGTGCCATGGGGTATTTTTTGTGTCATAGAGGGTATATACCCTTAGATTAAAAAAAAATCAATATAAGCGTGGGCTGGTGGCTTTGGCACCAGAGGACGGAGTGGTGCGCCGTTCTATTTTGTCGCGCGGTTGGATGGCGCCAGCCAACCAGACCACCGTTCCAACTGTTCTAAAATTCTTGATACATGTTTAAATATTAGTTAGGACATTTTTTGCTCGACTTAAGTGACGTTTTGTGCGAACGAGTGCGTTTTTTTAAACTCGCATGGAATTTTCTTGTCTTATTAAACAAAGAAAAATGTAGCTAAGTCGGTACCTACTACTAAAAAATATATGAATTCATTGAAGAAATTTTGTAAATGAGTGGACACGAGTTCGAGTTTTTGCTGGTACAAAAAAAAAGAGCACGTGAGATCAAAATATTGAACTGCTAATCTACAAAATTTAGCTCAACTTTATAATTTCTGACTCTATAACATTTGTCAATGTCCCCGTATAAAATTTGTGTTCTCTATTACATTTTATAGCATGAAAGATTTTATTTTATAAAATGTTATAAACAACATTAGTTTTATAAGGCTGAGTATTCTCGACCGTCTATCGAACCGGGTCTGATAACCGGACCAAACCAAATGTATTTCGGTCAGATCATTGGCCCACGGTTTGCGTTATATTCGGCTTTTCAGTTAATCCGGTCGGGTCCACTTCGGTTTTACAAAAGACTGACGGTTATGCTTTGTAGGGCCGGACTGGATCGAAGACTAGACCAATCTCGACTGGATCAAAGCATTTCGATCCGATCTCGATCCTTGTAATTTGGGTTTCTCGGTCTTTGGTCCGGAGTTTCAACGATGAGGTCTGTTCTTTGGCCAATGCTCAGTCCTAGATGTAACAGTTGATATGGAGCTGGCTTTGCATGCAAATGAATGGTATCACTACTTTCTAATCTTTTTTTCAGAATTTTTAAAATTGGTTTTTAAATTTAGTTGTCTTTTATATTTAAGATTTTTTTAAATAGTTTATTTTCACTTTTTACAGAAAAAAATGTTTTAACTTTAGTTTGTATGGTGACCATTTACAATGTTCTGCATATGAATTTGATAAGTTAAGTATTTCACAATGTAGATGTGAAATATGGTATAGCGCTGCCTTTGCATGTGTGAAGATCACGGTTCGACACCATCGACTACATTCATCACCTTTTATTTTTAAGAATTTTTTAAAATGTTCATTTTTCGCTTTCTACAAAAAAATAAAAAGTTTTTCAAGTTAAGTTTGTACGATTGTCAAACCTGGTGCGACTTCTTAGTTAATACGTGTTTAAATATTATCCGGGACATTTTTCGCTCGACTTAAGTGACGTTTTGTGCGTGTTAGTATTAGTGTCAAGTCTAGTTACGTATGCGATAAGTAGGAGGTACCTAAGTGCACTTTTCTTAATGTACTATGTTTTGAGTCGGATTTGGGTTGCAACCCAATCCTAGGTCGGTTAGGATTACCCCTCATCTCTATAAATAGAGATGAGGGGTGAAGGACTCGTTACACCGTAGCTTCTTATTCTTTCATGTAATCGATTCGATAATATTAATAAAGTTAATCGTTCGGTTACCTTGTCATGTCGTTCGTCTGGGTTTAGTTTATTGCAACTCTGCGATCCTTCTTTACAGTGGTCTAGGTTTCCGCATATCGATCTTCGGGTTGTTGGTGGTATCGATTCCAACAAGTGGTATCAGAGCTGCGGTTATTGTGGTCTTGAGGTTCGAGGGCTAGATCGATCTGTTGTTCGAGCTAAGAATCGATTTTCGAATTGATTTTTTGAGTTGCAGGTCCAGAGGTTGAAGACGGGCGGAGAAGACGAAGGTCGTTGTAATATTTATCAATATCACGTGAAGAAGCAATAAAGATAAGGGGTTGCTTGTTTAGTCACGTGGGATATTTTAAACAATTGGTTGTGGTATTCGTTTAAAAAAAACGGATAAGGTGGACTTTTTGTTCACAGATTGTTTCTAATATAAAGATTATTGAATTATAATAATCCTTTTTTGGTAAATCTTATTAAAACGAAGGTTTTTGTTGCGGGTTTCTTGTGGTTCAAGTTTGATCGTGGTTTGCTTGGATTTTTCAAGTTTGCGATCGGGTTTGCTTGTACGTAATCGAGGTTTAGAGTTATTCTAATTAAATCGATTTGCAAGAAGGGTTTTTTACGCAACAAGGGTGAAAGAATATGTCGTCGATAGCGAAGTTTGACGTCGAAAAATTCGACGGGTCTAATGACTTCGGGTTGTGGCGTGTGAAGATGCGGTGTCTATTAATTCAACATGGTTGGGAGGCTGCGTTAGATCCATTCCCGGATACCATGACGGACGCTCAAAAGATTGCGGCGTTGAAGACGGATGTCTATAAAAAAGCACACAGTGCCTTACTCTTATGCTTGGATAACAAGGTGTTGAGGGAAGTCAACAAAGAAAATTCTGCTGCGGGTGTTTGGTTAAAGTTAGAAACTTTGTATATGACAAAGTCTTTAGCCAACAAGTTGTACTTGAAGAAGAAGCTGTTCACTTTCTACATGCATTCAGGTAAGAAATTATCTGAACATATAGATGAGTTTAATAAGTTGATCGGTGACTTGGCGAACATAGACGTTGAAATTGATGACGAAGATCAGGCACTCATGTTACTTACATCATTATCGTCCTCGTATGATAACTTTGTGGAGACATTACTTTATGGAAGGGAGTCGCTCTCTTTGGAAGATGTCTTGTCTACCCTCAATTCACGGGAGTTGAAGAAGAGGACAGATACAAAGGATGATGGTGATGGGTTATTTGTAAGGGGAAGGCCGGAGCATCGGGGTAATCAAGGACGTGGTAGTTCGCGATCAAAGTCAAAGGGTAAAGGAACTTATAAACAGAAGTGTTACATATGCTATTCTGAGGATCACCTTAAGAAAGACTGTCCAAAATGGAACAAGAAGAAATCAACTGGCTTTGTCAACAAGAATGCAAAACAGGACGCTGGGACGTATTCTAAGGGTTATGACAATGGTGATTTGTTGATGGCGGTGAGTGAGGAAAGGTTCTTAGAGTGGATCATGGACTCTGGTGGTTCCTATCACATGACGCCTAGGAGGGACTTCTTGTTTGATTTTAAGGAGCTTGATGGTGGTATGGTTTTGCTCGGTGATAATAGAGCATGCGCCATCAAGGGGATAGGGAAGGTGAGAGTACAGATGAAAGATGGTTCAAGTTTTGTGCTTGAGAATGTGCGTTACATTCCCGAGTTGAAAAGAAATTTGTTATCTTTGGGCACTCTGGATCGAGAGGGCTATACCGTGAAGTTGCATAATGGAAGAGTAAAGGTGATCAAGGGTTCTTTGATGGTTTTGTCAGGAACTTTGAAGGAAAATTGTGTGTACTCCTTGGATGGTTGGGCTGAATCAAGTGAAGCTAGTGTCGGTATAGAAAAAAAGGAAAGTCTTGCGCAGGTGTGGCATAAACGCCTGGGTCACATTAGTGAAGCAGGCTTGAATGAACTCAAAAGAAGAGAGGTGCTGGGGAAGGAAGGTCTAGGTAAGCTCGAATTCTGTGAAAATTGTGTTCTTGGAAAATCGACCAGGGTGAGTTTTGATCGAGGTCAGCACACAACAGAGGGAGTTATAGACTATGTCCATGCGGATCTCTGGGGTCCTTCTCGGGTGGAATCGATGAGTGGTTGTCGTTACTTCTTATCGATTGTTGATGATTATTCGAGGAGGGTTTGGGTTTATTTTCTTAGACACAAGAGTGAGGCATTCAGCAAGTTCAAGGAGTGGAAGCAGTTGGTAGAAAACCAGACAGGTAGAAGACTGAAGAAACTTCGAACGGATAATGGTTTGGAGTTTTGTAATCAGGAGTTTAATAACTTGTGCAAGGAGAGCGGGGTAGCAAGACATTTGACGGTTGCTGGAACTCCACAACAGAATGGTCTAGCTGAACGAATGAACAGGACGCTCTTGGACAAGGTTAGGTGTTTACTGATTCTGTCTGGTTTGCCAGAATCATTCTGGGCTGAAGTAACGGTGACGGCAGCATATCTGATCAATAGGTCTCCATCTAAAGCATTGGAGAAGAAGACACCTATGGATTTATGGTCAGGACATCCGGCGAATTACGAGATGTTGAAGATATTTGGTTGCGTTGCTTATTCACACGTGAATCAGGGGAAGCTCAAGCCTAGAGCTATAAAATGCATATTCCTGGGGTATCCTGAGGGTGTGAAGGGATACAGATTATGGAGGTTGGATGATGTTAAACCGAAGATAATCATAAGCAGGGATGTGGTCTTTAATGAGAGCCTTATGTATAAGGATACTCTCAAGGGTGCTGGTGCTGCAGATTCTGTGAAGGAAATTGAGTTTGAGGTGGAACTTCAAGGCAGTGGGGTCGAACCAACTGTGGATCCTCATACTGGGGTAAATCCAGGGAATGAATATGAGGATCAAGTTGAAGATGCAGTAGATGCAATGCCTCAACAACAGAATCTGGACAACTATGTTCTGGTGCGTGATAGAGCTAAGAGAACAACTACTAAACCTGCAAGGTATAGGAATGAAGGTAATGTATCATTGTCTAGATCATCAGGGTCTAGGGAAGAAGATGATATTACGGCTTATGCGTTTGCTATTGCTGAGGAAGACGATACACATGAACCAATCACATTCCAGGAGGCGATTAATTCATCTGATAAGGATGAGTGGGTTCGTGCTATGGAGGAAGAGATGAGTTCTTTAAAGAAGAATCATACTTGGGAGCTGGTCGATCAACCACGTGGTCAGAAACTGGTAAGCTGCAAGTGGTTGTATAAGATTAAGGAAGGGATTGAATGCGTTCAGAAACCAAAGTATAAAGCAAGGCTGGTAGCTCGGGGTTTCACACAACGAGCAGGGATTGACTATAATGAGGTATTCTCACCCGTGGTTCGACATACATCTATTAGGGTGATTCTCTCATTAACTGCTTGTGAAGATTACGAGTTGGAACAACTTGATGTGAAGACGGCGTTTTTGCATGGTAATCTTGAAGAAACCATTTATATGAGGCAGCCGCTTGGTATTGAAGAAGGAACGGGCAACAAGGTATGTTTGTTGAAGAAATCCCTTTATGGTCTTAAGCAGTCTCCAAGGCAGTGGTACAAACGGTTTGATGTGTATATGATCAGCAATGGGTTTAGCCGTAGCAACTATGATAGTTGTGTTTACTTCAAGGAGTTTGCACCAGGTATGTACATATATCTACTGCTGTATGTAGATGATATGTTGATTGCTTGTAAAAGCATGTCTGAGATCGAATACACCAAGGGACTGCTGCGGAAAGAGTTTGATATGAAGGAACTTGGTCCAGCTAGGAAGATACTTGGTATGGAGATTGTCAGGGATAGGGGTAACCGAACCCTGAAGGTGTCTCAGTCAGGATATGTGCGGAAAATTCTGAATAACTACAGAGTGGATAATGGCAAGTCGGTCTCTGTGCCATTGGGAGCACACTTCAAGGTGTCTTTGAAGGATTGTCCGTCGAATGACTAGGATGTGGAAAGAATGAGTAAGGTCCCATATGCGAATGCTGTAGGTAGTTTAATGTACTTGATGGTTTGCACTGGACCAGATATTGCGTACGATGTTAGCATTGTGAGCAGGTATTTGGCGAATCCAGGTTAAAATCACTGGGAAGCGGTGAAGTGGATTTTGAAGTACTTGAAGGGCACGGCTGATGTAGGTCTAGTGTATGGTAGAGATCAAGGGAAGCACGTGGATGTTGACGGTTTCGTGGATAGCGATTATGCTAAAGACCCTGACAAGGGTAGGTCGATAACCGGGTACGTGTTTATGGTACATGGCTGTGTTGTGAGTTGGAAAGCAACTCTGCAGCATGTTGTTGCATTGTCTACTACAGAGGCGGAGTATATGGCGCTTACAGAAGCTGTTAAGGAAAGCATTTGGCTTAAAGGTCTACTAATCGAGCTGGGAATAAACCTAAGGTCAGTGGTTGTGAATTGTGATAATCAAGGGGCGATTCATCTCTCAAGAAATGCAATGTTTCATGAGAGGACGAAGCATATCAACGTGAGGTATCACTTCATCAGGGAGATCGTAGAATCTAAAGAGATTGAAGTGGCAAAGATAGGCACGGAAGATAATGCAGCTGACGCTTTCACAAAGGTGGTTCCAGGTCCGAAGTTCAAGTATTGCATGGAGATACTTGGAGTCGGGGCTAACTAGTCTTGTCACTAAGGTGGAAATTGTTAGTATTAGTGTCAAGTCTAGTTACGTATGCGATAAGTAGGAGGTACCTAAGTGCACTTTTCTTAATGTACTATGTTTTGAGTCGGATTTGGGTTGCAGCCCAATCCTAGGTCGGTTAGGATTACCCCTCATCTCTATAAATAGAGATGAGGGGTGAAGGACTCGTTACACCGTAGCTTCTTATTCTTTCATGTAATCGATTCGATAATATTAATAAAGTTAATCGTTCGGTTACCTTGTCATGTCGTTCGTCTGGGTTTAGTTTATTGCAACTCTGCGATCCTTCTTTACAGTGGTCTAGGTTTCCGCATATCGATCTTCGGGTTGTTGGTGGTATCGATTCCAACAGTGCGAAGGCGATTACTTTTTGTTAAACTCGCATGAAATTTCCTTGTCTTATTAAAAACTGAGAGATTTAGCTCGGTGCGTACCCATTTCTGTAAAATCGTTAAGTTTCTTAGAATAAAGTTTATAAACACATATACATGGTGATGAGTTCGAGTACCTGCCAGTGCCAAAAAAAAGCACTCGAGATGAAAATATTAAAACCGCTAATCTACACATTTAGCTCAGCTCCACTTTTGCGCCATGATTATCTCAACCTGGTCAAATTTTTGTCAAGTTACGCTATACAAGCAAACTGCTAATTTCCAGAAACTATAAATAGAAACTACCGTATCAAGTGAGTCAACACCAAGTTTGACAATTTTGGTTGCTTGGCGACAGTTGTTTGTACGTACTATCTTCAAAGACTGTCTAGTTGATCCAAAAACTATAATAATATATGTAATTATTTCTACGATGTCATACTCTCCAAATCCTTTCGTTTAGAACATAATTACGTACAGGGGCGTACCCACATGGGAGCTGGGTGTGTGGCACGGGCTACACCTGATTTTAGGTCACGAAAGGTAAATTTGTTAAAAAATAAGGCTTTTCACGATACGTGCAACACTCATTTTTACGTAATGTAAGACAACCTTAATACTAGTAATCATAGAAAAAAACTGTGCAACACCCTATTATAAGTTCTGGGTACACCAGTAATTACATAGTATATTATTAACAAAGAGATATATATTTTGAGGCTCATAAGACTTCAATGCAAAGATATCATTTCTGATTCTAAATTTTGTTTTCGTATTTGTTGATTTTAACACTTCATATATATTATCAGTTAAATAATTTAAATAACAGAAATAACTTGAATGGAAGGGTTAATGGGATGGTACAACAATGACTTTGTACTCATGAGGTTCGTGGTTCGATGCTGACTATCCAGTAACCCCTTTCGTTTTATTTTTTTTCTTCTAGCTCGCTCGATTGTACTACGTGTCAGACTTATATAAGCAGTTTTAACATCAGCAGCATCTTGAACTATGGAGACGTTCTCAGCTTCAGTTTCGCCAATAGAATCCAAAGCCATCATTGTCCTGTAAAAAGTCGAGCAAGTCTTTTCAATAAGCAAAATTCTTGTTTTCAATAAGCAAAACTGTATTTGATAATTGCTTGGCAAATAAATGTTTGCACCATCTTCAAAGTCTCGAGAGCTCAGGAGCCTGTAAAAGTTAATGTAACAAGGCACACCTTACTATTACCATTAGACAAACTTGGATGCGTTTAATCAATAGATATATGTCTAAAGTTTTGTACAAAATATTCAACAACATTGCATCCCGATGAAGTATGATATGAGGGAGCGGAGCGATGGTAATATAGTCGCATCGTCGGCTTGCAAAAGACATGCGGAAAAATGTGTGGATATAAATGTGATGTTCTCGATTAACATAAGCTTTTTCATATCAAGCTTGTGTTTGTCCTCCAACCTCACTTTTAATGTATCTTTCTTTCATCATGTTAATGATAGTCGCGACTTTATGTTACTACTCTATAAACTTTACACGGAAAAAGGCGAGGACTTCTGCCTTTTTACTATGTTTTCTATATCAAAATTACATTAATATTAATATTAATAGTTGCTTTATTTCTTAGGAGGAACATGCAAGCAGTGACGGACCTTGAGGGTTTTACTTGGGAGGGCCAAAATAGTTAAATGTTTAAAATTTTGTTTTTGCATCGATAAAATTTAGACTATCGCAAGTAAGTCATATACTACTTGAATTTTAATTGCTTTTAAAGGATTAATCATCTAAAAAAAAATATCAATCAATTTTCTAAAGTAAAATATATGTAAATTTGGACCCCACAAGTAAATTGTAATGTGTACTACATATAGTATTAATAGTAAATTACACGATTCGTTCGTATGGTTTGCGTTGACTGACGTCGTTCGTCCCTTGACAAAAAAGGTTGCACCGTTCGTCCTTAACTTTGAAACCTTTTTCACCGTTTGTCCCTCGATTTAACTGGCCCCACAATTAATCATTAAGTTGTTTAACGACAAAGGTAATTATGTCTTTACCTATCTCAAATCCACCATTCCCAGCCACAAACATCTTCATCTTCATTTCCATCACTACAACCACCATTATCTCATCTTATTTATCATTTTCTCAAAAACATCACTAAATCAAAACACCTAATTCAAATAATTTAAAAAATTTAAATCAAACCCCAACTTAAAATAAACATATACCTCGGTTAAAATCTACACAATCAATTGTTTCTTTTTTTTAAATCTTGATAAATCAATTTTTTACACCATCTCTCTCAACAGTTTTTACAACTTATATCCCAACACTTAATTTATACAAATGTTTGGGTTTTTGGTGCGGAATGTATAGCCAACAATTAAGGGGATTATATTACAACAAATATGCGCATAAAGTTGAAAACAAACACCCGCCAAATGATTTTACAGATGATAACAGCCACGACGTAAGATGATAACAGCCACGACATAGCTTGTGGTTCAAGGTACATATACATACGTAGTAACTTAAAATCAAAACCCCAACTTAGCAGTCCGTACACCCCGATCGTAATATACCCAAATGAAAATCAAAACCCATTTAAAAAAAACCCACTTCTTCATCCTAAATTCCTAATATGAGAAATATTTATTTTTATTGTAGATCTAGGTATTCTTTAACGCCACTAGGTATTATTATTATTATTAGATCCTTCAATTTGAGAAGAAGGTAAAGAAGAAGAAGTAGTATGAGTGTTATTTTTGTTGTTTTAATAAGGTCAAATTGAGATGGAATGGATATAACATATAACGTGTTTTGATGAGGTCAAGTGACCTGGGTATTTTTAAGATCCAAACTTTATGTATTCATTTGAAAATCAAATCTCAAATATATATCTAAACTAAATACCTAAGTCGAATATATTCACTTGAAGAGCAATACTCATACTTGTCACCAGTCTCGTTAAAAATACACAAGTTTACAGTAAAAATAAATATTGTTGATATTAGGATGAATATACAAACGAGATATGCAGCAACAAGAAGATAATGATTGTTGTGAATCGTGATGATAATATAAAGATAAGTTAAGAAGAAGAATATGAATTTGTTAAAGATAGTGGTGAGTTTTTATTAGGTTAAGAGAAAAAGTAAAGGCAAAATAATAATATAATAGAAAAGACAAGAATACCTTTATGTGAAAATGAGTTAATAATCGTTTGTTGGCTCAATTAAAGTGAGGGACAAACGGCAGAAAAAGTTTCAAAGTTAAGTGCGAACGGTGCAACTTTTTTGGTCAAAGGACGAACGACGTCGGTCAACGCAAACCATAAGGACAAATCGTGTAATTTACTCTAGTATTAAATTCACCCTTAAAGAAAAAACATAATAAATGAAATACTTACTGTATTACTTACTCTATCCTCTTTCCTCAAATGGTTTATCTTCTTCATTGCATTTTTCAGAAAAGCTTCATATTTGTGATCTACATCTACTTGTAAGTTTCATATCTAATAACTTCAACTTTTGGGAGGGCTGGTGCCCTCCCCTGCCCCTTATAAGGTCCGCCGTTGCATGCAGGAGTTGGTAAAGAGTTGGTTTTGTAAAAACTTTGAACGAGTGTTGCTTTTTCAATGAGGTCGCGTAATCTTAGTCATAAATGCTCACTTTATCCGTGTGACCTAAACAAAAAAATCATATTTGTTTTTTTAGTCTTTCAACTAAACGGGGCCATTTCCGACACGATATGATAAACTACACGAACTCGACACGAAGTTAAACAGTTTGGGTTCACGATTAATATGTTTGGGTCAAAAACAGGTCGACCAGTATAAACCCGTTTAATATATTGGGTGTCTTTGGGTTGAATAAGTATTAAATACGTCAACAGTTGAACTCGTTTAAGTATATATAAGCCTCAGAAAATAGAATATATATAACTTGAATCTTATGTTAGATTTGGCTTACACGTATTTTGTTATATATGTAGTTAATAGAGGTGAATTACGATTATAACTTATAACATTTTTGCATAGCTATTTGTATAATATGTTTATCATCTTTTACATCCACATACCACTTTTTTATTTAAATTAGTAGTTAAATTGATAAACTACCAACGGTATTGACCGTTTGACCTATTTACATAAATATGTTAAACGGGTTATACATGCTATGCGGGTATGAGTTAGAATTTAGTTTTTTGTTTTTGACATGATTAATAAGTCGTGTTTAGGTAGAGATTATGATAACCCACCAACTCATAATCCGAACATGTTAATACGAACACGACTAGATAGTCACCGCTACTTTCAATAATTAATTAAGCATTATGGATGTTTTTACAATTTTCTATTTTCTATATATAAAATTAATAATATAAGTATTTTACATAGGGGAGTTGTGGCTTATTGGTACATGACATGTTTGCTAATGTTAAAGGTAGGGTGTTTGACACCGATACACTATCTTTCCGCTTTTTTCTAGATTTTTACAAAAATTGTTCAATCTTTACTTTTTAGACAATAAATTTCAGATTTTGTTTTTACCATTGTACCATTGCCAGGCTGGTTAACAACTAGAAGCATGAACCTCGAGTAGACGGTTGTACTTAAACTTTTTGTTACTCGACACATTATCTAGTTGGGTTCAAATTCGAGTCTAGAGTATCCATTGTATTATGTATATTGTGCCAAAGTCAATATTATTATTAATTGAGTGATTCAATAATTAACACTCTTAATCCGAAACACAATATTATTTTCCTAACTTAATATAACGGTGAAAGATTCGAGTTGATGTGGTCCAAAACCATGACAATAGCATTCATAGCCTCATAGGATCTTCACTGATGTTAACACGAAACTATGTACGCTCAAACAACTTGGATCATATGATTCATTCTAAATGTGACAATAGCATTTGCAAAACAAAAAGATGCCCAAATGTACATTTTCAACATTTGCAAATGTTTAAATCATTTTAACACCAAATATAATTTATAATTTTTTTTACTAGTTTAGTTATTTGATACTTTAATCCCTAAACGTGACAATAGCATTTGTCATCTTCTTATAATTGGGCTATTGTTTTTTTTTTGCTCTATTGGGCTCCTATTGGACCCAACCATAACAGTGTACGGTTAACCAAAACATGGCTCAACTTTTGGCAGCGTAAATAGAGGTAAGATGTAGACAGAGTATGCCTTTACCTTTTGGAATCCCGCAGGTAAGGAAACTGCTTTATTTTTTCTTAAATTCATTCATTTATTCATATATTTATTTTATAATTAAAATAATAATAATATTATTATCTTCGAAAGCATGATAATGAAAGGATATCAAGACACTGAAAGATAAAGGAGAAAGATACGACGGCAAGCAAGTAGCACGTAACGAAGCAAAAAAAGCAACAAACCAAGTACGTATTATATGCATCAGTCAAGAAACGCGAAGACATGCAAAAGGAGCAAACACAACCACCGAGCAAAGATGTATCACTAAATACAGCCAAAATATATAAGACCTAAAAGAACTACCAAAGAAAAGCAACGCCATAAGCACCAAATACGTCAACCATACAAAAAACAAGGAAAGAAGAGGGCGCATACAAGAGAAGCAAACATACCACTAAGGGTGTCGAAAAAGTTGACCGGAACTCGAATAAGCCTATTCGGGTCGGGTTACTCAGGTTCAAAAACGTATTGGGGTCAAATCGGATTGACCCGAGTTCTAATTAGGCTAGGGTTCAAGTTTATACTTTTTAGCCTTGACCCGAATTGACCCGACCCGATTTGACCCGACTCGAATAGACATTTTTTAATACACGGGTTGACCCGAAGCAGAATTGACCTGACCCAAATTGATCCGACCCGAACTGACCCGAGTATGATACCACTTAGGGGTGTGATCGGGTTGACCCGGTCGGGTTTGGGTCAACTCGGGTCGGTTCAACTCGGGTTGAGAATATAAAATCATACCCGAACCTGAGCCTAATTAAAACTCAGGTCACTCGGGTTCGGGTCAATTCGGGTCGGGTCAACTTGGGTCGTGTCAACTCGGGTTCGGGTCAACTCGTGTTTTGGTCAACCCGATTATAAGTAAAAACTTTAAAAGTGGTTTATTTAAGTAAATTTACAATGTAAAAAGTGTTAATTGAGTCGGGTCAAGTTGGATTGGTCGGATTCGGGTCAATTCATGTCAAGGCTTAAAAATATAAACCCGAACCCGACATATTTAAAATTCGGGTCAATTTGGGTCAACCCGAATTGACCCGTTTTTACCCGAGTGACCCAACCCGAATTAGCTTATTCGGGTTTTCTGGTGAGGTCGACTTTTTCGACACCCCTATACACAATGGTAAGCGAGAAAATGACAAACAAAAGGCAGACCCAAAAAACATAATAGGGAACTGCACAAATGAGCGAAAGAAAAATGGCCAACAAAGGACGTTACAACATAACCCAAGGAGGACCCAATGCAACCGGGGCACACGACGGTCTACAACACACCTAGAATATGTTTTTTTAGTAATAAATCCACTAAAAACAATATTGTCCCAGTGAGCTCTTTTAATTTTTGGTCACCTCTGAAAACTATATAACATGTGTTTCGGGTCAAAATGTGTTAAACGTGTCTCAAACGGGTTACACGTGTACACGATTAATAATTGGGTTATGCTTGAATAGAGATTATGATAATACTGAACTCGAAAAAGTTAACACGAACACGACTAGATAACCACACTTACTTTCATACTAGAGTATTGTGGATGTTATTACAATGTTCTGTATATATAACTAAAAATTTAAATATCTTATAATAGTGAGACGTGGCTTATTGATAGAGAGCATGCTTCTAATGTGGGAGGTGCCGCATTCGACACCATTAAGTACATTTCGTTTTTTTATTTTTGAAAAAATGTTTTCACTTTCTAGACAAAAGAAAAAGTTTTTTAGATTTGGTTTGTACCATTGCCAGACCAAAGCATGATTCATTCGAAATGTGACAATAGCATTTGCAAAATAGGAAGATGCCAAAATGAACATTTTTAACATTTGCAAATGTTTAATTCATTCTAACACCAAATATAATTTACACCTTTTTTTTACTAGTTTAGTTCTGTTACTGTAACGTAGTGCATGATTTAAATTTCAAGGTTTATGTTTCACGGGCGACAGTTGCTTGGTTTGTAAAAGCTTCCTTAACAAAGCACGCCCTACTAGCATTAGACTAACTTGGATAAGTTGCATCGATAGATACATGTTTAAAGGGTCTGCTTTCAAAATACATGCCGAAGATGTGTGTGGGTGTTAATGTCATGTTCTCAATAAACATAAGCTCCTTTATATCAAGCTTGTGTTTGTCTTCCAACCTCGATCATTTTTGGTGTATCTTTCATTCATCTTTTTAAAGATAGTCACGACTTTATATTGCGACTCTAGAACCTCAAGGAAAGATGCCCGGACCTGATTACATCATAGATTTTACAATGTTCTCCATATAACTTCAATAATGTAGCAAATTCATAGGTTTGGATTGGATGGGTTGGTAGAGTTTGGCTTTGCTTGCGAAAGGTCTTGCCTTCGATACTTGCCTTTTCAACCACTCTTTTTATTTTTGAGAATTTTTCAAAAATTGTTCGTTTTTCAATTTTTAGACAAAAGAAAAGTTTCTCAAATTTAGTTTTAGCGATCGCCAAATTGGTGCGATTTCATAGAGGTTTCAACAAGTGTTTAAAACTAAATGGAATGTTTATTGGGAGACCAAAATAACCCTCCTTTAAAAACAAAGCAAAGAAAGAGAACAAGAGGAGGTTGTTCTCACAGATTATACAGATTATGCAACTGGTATGGGTCTCGGGTCAAGTTGCAGGCATATCTGAAGACAACAAAAATTGACCAACATTATTCGCCCTTTGACTTAGATCCTCTGCTGATTGCATGCTTCCTATGGGCTTACGGTTGTTGCAAATAAATTACATCACTCTTAAGTTAGCATTCACTTGTATTTGAGATAAACAAAATAATGATACTAAGATCAGACTTACCTCTTGAGCATTCACTTGTATTTTAAGTTAGACTACGTCTAGTAATCTAAGCTTTAGATTTATATGCAGTAGTTGAGTTACTGGTAACATAAGTGCATGATTTGAATTGGTTTCAAGGTTCATGTTTCATTTTCATTTGCTCTTAATTAGCTTGTATCATGTACCGACAAATGTGTTAGTATATCAACATTGCTTGCTAAAGATAGTGCAAGATTCACATTTGCGACGTAGCAGGACAAACCCAGTATTTTACTAGTCACTACCACTCGTGGGTTGAATAAAATGATATGTACCCTCCACGACCTGGATTGAAGGCGGGTAGTAGAGTGTCTGGAATATCTTGTTTACTCCGCAGTAAACATCACATTTAAGATACACATGGGTGGTATATAAAAAGAACATAGAATGTCCTAAGCTAAGCTTAAGCAGTCTTTACCTTTTTGATTAGCACAGATGTTTAAAAGTAGGATACGAGCAGTGTCATAGAAAAACGTTTGCACCTAACGAGAACTTACCGTGTCAGCCATGATGGTCCACGATCTGGGTTGTTCATGTTGGTAAATAGTATCCTTTACATGTGAAATGAACTCGGTTCGATACCACGTGATTCATCTTAGTCCTTTTTATTTTTTAGAATTATTTTTTTCTCACTTTCTAGACAAACAAAACTTTTTTTCAAATTTAGTTTGTACGATCTCAAATCGGTGCGATTTCATAAAACTTTTTACATGTGTTTAAAAGATAATGAAAACGTTTTTTGCTAGACCGAAATAACTCTTCTTTTTTAAGAACGACGGCGATTATTTTTTGATACACCGACATGAAATTTTATTGTTTCCGTTAAACAAAGAGAACTTTTTTTAACTTCCATATTTCAAACAGAACTTTGTTTCGACTTATATATCGGCTATATATGTGTAACGAGGTTCCTTAGAGAAGTCATATATCAAAGCTGAGGAACAAGAATTCAAGAATTCTGCATAGGGGTTGGTGAAAGTTTATGGACTTAAAATTAATAGTCGTGAGATAGGATCGAACTCGGGATCACGGGATTGCACACATTACGTAAAGGGTTAATTTATTTATTAAATATATTTTATATATATTTATTAAATCAAACCAAAGGTTAACTAACGATCGTTGATAAATAAAAGTTAAGTTATAACGACCGTTATGGAATTAAATAGAAGCTAAAAGAAGAAGGAAAAATTACACAAACACCCCTTTAGGAGGGTGTTAATCGGCGGCAAGAAGAGGGGGCAAAGGGGAACATTGGTTTCCTAATTTGTTATTACTTGGAAAAGAAGTTTGCCAAGCCTATATAAACAAACCCCTAGCCTCATAATTTTTCAATCCCTCTCTCTCTTTTCTTCTTTGATCGCCGGCCACTCACAACCCATCTTAGGGTTTCGTTTGGTTTTCGATCAAGTCTATTTTATCTAGTCCTAGCCCCTCTCTAGGGTTGTTGGGTAGATATTCCATAAGCGTTGAAGCTCGGTTTGTTCGTGCTAGACTCACGGTTAACTCGCCGTATTACGTGTGTACAAGAACGTGATATAATCTTCCTTTAGATTATATTCTTGGTGGTGTTTGTGATAAACCCTAGTTGCCGTTCGTTCCGTCGTCTTGTGGATCTTGCTAGGATAAAAGTATGTAACCCTAATCTTGATTAATATAATTGTGTTAAATTAATGATGTTGTTAATCGCTTCCGCTATGCGTTCTTTGATCCATATTAGGGTTTTAAATAATTGTTATGAACTATATAAACCAACAGTGGCATCGAGAGCCGTTTTAACATGATTATAATTATCGAGATCTAAAGATTGTTTTAACTAATAATTGTTTTGAGTTAAAACTACATCTTTTTTTTTGAAAAGAAAATTTAGGGTTTTGGTTTTGTTTTTTTTCTTTTTTAAAATCCGATTAAAAAAAAGGTCGGTTTGTTTTGTTTTTTAGCCGATTAAAAAAAAATTAGTTTTTTTTGTGAAACCCTAAAATTGCATGTTTTGATCTTTAGATAATTACATGATTAATTGTTATGTCATGTATTTAAGGTTACGATCCGTAGTGATTTAATTAATTGTTAAGTGATTTGGGTGGAATTTTGATGAATTGCATGATTAATTGTTATGTTGTGTGAATTCATGTTTCGATCCGTAGAGATTTAATTGTTAAGATTATGTGGGAAATCCGTGATGAACATGCATGTTTTTCATGGATCATATGTTTTATGTGGTAATTGTTACGATTTTTGCTACATGCTTTATTCGTTTCAATAAATCTAAAATTAGGGAAGACTTTTATATGAGTATAAAAACCTAGATTTGATATTATTTATTGAATAAATCGTATGCATGTGGCTATTTGATTTATTTATTGCACATATAAATTGTTATTATGTGTTTATGATTTAGTTTTTCTTTGTACCTACTTGTTTTCATACGTTTTGTTTTAATTGTATATTGTAAACAAGGGTAATTTTTTACAAGAAAAAATAATATGGACTAAATCATATCAAAATAAATGAATTGTTTTGAGATCTAAATTACATATGATTTGCGTTGATTAGAACTGCAATAGCAACTTAACGGCCTACTCAATTTTGACAAACTATAAAGTGGGTATAACGCACCGCTGGTCATGTACCCGGTTAAGGAAGGAGGTGTTATGCTTCAGCGCTGACCAAATTCCCGGCTCGCCTGTGCGTCAAAATTGGAATTACCTACGGTTGTTATTGGTATAATTCTTTAAGGTTGATTTAACTACATTAATTCACATCCGAAACACAATGAATAAGGTTATTGCTTTGTGCTTTAGCTGAGTTCTAGAAAAAGTACGGTGTGAATTTAGTTGTGTGTAAAATCTTTAATTGGTTTAACCAATACCTCAACTTGCAAATATATGATGAACTTTTAGTCTCACCAAAAAGTTTACTAAACGTTTTTTTTATTAAACTTATGTTATGGAGATGTATGCATGCTTCTCCATACATGATTTTGACACCAAAATCTATACCCTAAAAAATTTAAGTCATATGCCCTCTAATTGACGAACACTTGAAGTTACAATTGTCGTCATATAAGATATCGGGCGCTGTTGTAATGGAGAGAAAACTTCATGAATGAATAAGATTACACATGAAGGTTTTATGTTCTTTAGATTAGTCGACTTAATTGAGTTACTCAGTGAGATCTGGAAACTTAAGGCATAAAGAAGGGATGAAACATGTTTACAATGCAAAATGACTTCTGGCAATGTAAATCCCTTAAATGTCTAGAAATTGCAAATTTGTTTGTCAATTGTTCGATAAGTTACCATCTTGAATACTTTCATTGCTAGCAGATCAACTGATGTGATGAAATTATGTCAATTTGGGTTCTAGTTTTCAAGGAATATACTATGGTTATTATTACCGGGGAAATTTTATTTTCTTGAATGGTATTATCGAAAATACTAAAATTGAATTTTGTAAATTCTTTTGCAAATGTATTAATGCAACGTTACACCGTAAACGTGGTTTATTCATTTATTGATCTACAAACCATATGGTTGAGGATAGAGTCAATTTACAAATGAAAGATAAACCTAAAACTCTTTTTCATGAGTAAATAAGGAGTTATAAGGATTTTAGAAATGTCAAATTCAAATCCGTAACTCATAACAAACTTTAATAGTTAAGAAATTGCATATTTTGAGTTATTAAAAGTTACCGCTAATTGGTTATAAGGCAAACTAGCATATTTGTCTAGTAGTTGTGCTTTGACCATTTATAGGCACTACATACCATTGTGGGGTTGGTAGACCTATTAAGGAAGAAATTGCATGTCAAGTCTTTCAAGTTAAAAAGCATTTGATGGATAAGTCATCATTTACGAAGTAGAATACACTCTTAAACACTATGAGTAATTGTTGCGAATGTGTTTTTTCAAAAGTGTAAGAAAGTAAACACAACACTAATTATTTTCACCGATTATGAAACATTTTCAATGTTGTCAAGTTCAGTGGGAGAATTGTGTTGTATTACTGATTTTGAGTCTATTAAAACATTCTCTAAGTCAGTGGGAGTTACAAGCTTTGTTGTCTTGGTAATAACCCATGTTATCTTTAGTATGTCCTAAGATAATTACTTTCGAATTGTTGACACTAATATCTTCAAAGATAGTTATGTACTGATTCTTGTTGATTAAGTGGTTCTACATCTACTTGTAAAAGCTAATATATGTGAAACAATCATATTTTGTATAGACGAACGTTAGACGTGATGTTTATCTTATATATGAGGTTGTTCCATGCACAAGTGGGAGAAATGAACATTGTGTGCAAGAAACAACTCATAAAGATATGATTCTCTTGTCTTTAAGATAAGAGACTAACAATCTAATTAATATTTAGATCATGTGTCAATATGATTAAAAGACTACTTAAAAGTATATATATCATTCACTTTAAGAAACACTTGTTGTTTTGATTTAGTCATGTAAGAGCTTGGACTAAATTGTAAACTAAAGGGTAAAATATCCACATGTCGTAAGATCGGGCGTGGAATGTTTTGGAGTTTCTTAAAATTGACAAATTCCTGGAATGACATAAGATACATAGAGTAATCTTATACTACTAATGAAACCTAGTGGTGTTCATATAATAGTATAGGAGTGAATTAACTTGAAAAGATGAATGAAACCTAGTGGTGTTCATGATTTACTTTAGTTATACATGTTTATGATTTATTGTATAAAGTCACAAACACAAAGTCTTGGAAGACGTATAATATAAAGTAAGACGTTAATGTATTGTCTCTATTTCACTAAAGACATATACATGTAACGTGTAATGGACTTATAACTTTTATGAAGTGACTTTGTATTAAAATTACTTGAGTTATAAAGCATGCAAAATGGTTAGGAAATCTATTATACCATTAAGATGATTTAGTTGGTATACAAGTAAGCCTAAAGATATATATTTATCTTAAATATTGTTAAGATTAACTTACAATATTTCCCTAAATGAAAATACATCATTGTTATGGTATGTTCATTAGGAGAATCAAAATTCTCAATTTGATAGTGATGATTGATTCAAGATAACTATATCTTCCTTTTCTTCCAAAAGATATCAAGGTTAGAAAGTTGAGTATGACTTGAGCTAAGAAGATTAATAAGATACCATTATATATGAAATGTGATGAATCACGTTATATCTTAAATGGAGTTCGGATTTTGCTAAACTACTTATGAAGTGGATTGTTTAGAAAATAAAGAGTATGGAACGGCCATTGTGTTTTGTAATATCCCATATAGATAACGTTGGAGTGTTGATCTATTTGCTATGTATTTAAAGAGTAATTTTAAGTTACTAAAAGCAAGTGGGAGTTTTGATCTTGAAAGATAAAATTACAAGATACATGATCTTCTAAAATACACTAGTAATTATCATGAGATAGACGTGTAAATGCTAAACCTCGAGATAAAGGAATTTATGTCATAGGTCCGTAAGGATATCTCGGATATGCGATTTATATGCTGAGAATTATGAGTTACAAATAATTGTTATGATTTATTACCAAATATTGTTTTGGGTAAACTACTCATACTATGATTGTTATAGATGTTGTCCTACAAGATAATCAAATTCCGGTTTTGGTTTATCTTAAATAGTTTGACTAGAAATTGGAGATGAGTTTCGTCAAAGGAAGAAAAACGCCAATTGTGGTGGTTTAATCTTTGTGTCGAAATTATATGGACAAAATTGTACACATATTTAATGTATGTATTATGAATAGATTATTAATAACACTTAAGTAATTAATTGTGATTGAGTATTCTTTCATAAACACATTAAATATATAAAGATTTTGATGGTCATATTTTAAATTGACAAATTTGGATATGTATGAACTATTTCTTGAATGACTACTTGAGAAAGGACTTAAGTAATCGAAATGTGTTTATTACTTCAAAAATAAATCTTTGGAAAAGTACAAAATGCAATTATCTATGAATGGATAAAAGCGTGCATCTAGGAGATTATTCTTATGTTTAATTTGAAATCCAAGATTGGATTAAATTTGAATAAGATGATTTCTGAGTATTCCTAAAAGCTAGTGGGAGTATTATGGTTATTTTCTTAAATTATATGTGTCAAATAGACATGTAAGAAAGTAAGTTTTCATTCAAATTAAATGTTGATTTGGTTTACATTTAAGATGAAACTTTGCTTTGGAGATTTAGAAAATAAGATATACATAACCTTGGAACAAATAAATTTATTTATTTATGCGGTGGAAATACAACGTAATATGCCATGTAGTAAGTTTACATGGATATTTAGGACATGAAGAAATCTAAATCTGGTTTGAGAAATTTTCATGTGTGTCGTGTTGTGTTTATATCATGCTTAAAATACATGATGATTTGAATATATTAATCTATTTAAGAAGTTATTAAATAACTTGTGTAATGAATATTCTAAAGGAATATGTTTGGAAATAGAATAACATCCTAAATCTTGGATCAGCTTCCATATTCTATAGATAAATAGTTTGTCAATCGTTGTGCAAATTATCATAGCCAACAAACTTGAAGGTTTTGGTTGGAATCAAACATTACATAATAGATATTAATGGTAACGTATTTGTATCTTTTATGACAAGTTGTAAAACTTGAAAAGATATAATTGAGGTAACACTCAATATTAGTCATGAGATCTTTGGAGATGACATGTTGATTAAAGTTGCATTATACATTAAAGAATTAGAATACTTTGAACTTCAAATGTGTTTTGGAAGTTTAGGAAATTGATGATCAAGGATGTTTCACAATTTTGATACTATGTGGCAATATCAAATTATTTGAATGCACATGTACAAGAGTTTCAATGAATTGAATTCTTGAAGAAAGTGTTCTCAAAATTTCAATAGGTCAAGATTGGTTATTTTATGCTTTGCCAAACAAGTATGAATGTCATTACTAGAGGCATGATGCATGTACCAGTTTTATGCATTGATCTATTTTTAGTATTTGGATAAAGGATGTAAGATATTATTGAATTGATGAAATAAAGATTGGATTTCGTTTATTTTTCTGTTATTTGATTTTGTATCCTATTTTACATGTTTTAATCCATGAGCATTATGATGTTTCTAAATGTCCGTTGTCGATTAATAATATGGGAGAATTATTAAACTAAGACAATTCAAAATTATGACAGAGTATACTTGAAAGTATATTGGTCAATTTTGGATGATATTTGATGGATCAAATATTGGACTTATCCCAACTATATGATTTTACTATATGGATCTTTGTCATCAAGTAAATCATAAATAGTTATCCTTAGACCTGAGATACCAGGAAACTGTCGTGGATCTAGTGCATTTCTGTGGAATAATCTAACGCTAAACGTAACTGGTAGCTATAAGGATTATTTCCGGAAGTGTTGCAAAGTTCATAAATTTTGATTGTAGTCAAAATGGGATTCGTTTCCTTCAAAATTTATTTTGAAGTATAATACAGCTTGGCCCCTCGGGGGAGTAGTAAGATATTTGTGCGGCCGCACCCAAATTTGTTTTGGTGATCTTGCTATATCCATAAACGAGAAACAGAATGGTTAATGAAAGGAATGACTAAGATCCATATCCTTATTAATGTTGTATTTGAAATGAAAGGATAATAATAATGATTTAATCATTAAAAGGTTCTTGTCCAGGAGACCTTACCCGGTTTGTACTAGTGACATTGCTAGTGTAACTAGACGCTAGTCAATGTGATCACGATATTAGAATTTTGTCCAAGTGGGAGCTGAAAGTTTATGGACTTAAAATTAATAGTCGTGAGATAGGATCGAACTCGGGATCACGGGATTGCACACATAACGTAAAGGGTTAATTTATTTGTTAAATATATTTTATATATATTTATTAAATCAAACCAAAGCTTAACTAACGATCGTTGATAAATAAAAGTTAAGTTATAACGACCGTTATGGAATTAAATAGAAGCTAAAAGAAGAAGGAAAAATTACACAAACACCCCTTTAGGAGGGTGTTAATCGGCGGCAAGAAGAGGGGGCAAAGGGGAACATTGGTTTCCTAATTTTTTATTACTTGGAAAAGAAGTTTGCCAAGCCTATATAAACAAACCCCTAGCCTCATAATTTTTCAATCCCTCTCTCTCTTTTCTTCTTTGATCGCCGGCCACTCACAACCCATCTTAGGGTTTCGTTTGGTTTTCGATCAAGTCTATTTTATCTAGTCCTAGCCCCTCTCTAGGGTTGTTGGGTAGATATTCCATAAGCGTTGAAGCTCGGTTTGTTCGTGCTAGACTCACGGTTAACTCGCCGTATTACGTGTGTACAAGAACGTGATATAATCTTCCTTTAGATTATATTATTGGTGGTGTTTGTGATAAACCCTAGTTGCCGTTCGTTCCGTCGTCTTGTGGATCTTGCTAGGATAAAGGTATGTAACCCTAATCTTGATTAATATAATTGTGTTAAATTAATGATGTTGTTAATCGCTTCCGCTATGCGTTCTTTGATCCATATTAGGGTTTTAAATAATTGTTATGAACTATATAAACCAACAGTTGGTACACGAATCTTGGTTTCTTTATACTCCGTACTTTCTAAATACCTTGCATACGAAGATTTTATTACATGTAGGTTCTTTTAGAGTGAGGGTTTTAAGAGGTTCAGTTTTAAATTCACTGAAAAATGTTTTACGTTTAAGGGTTCACTTTTATAAACTTGGTGTTACTAATAAAAACATTTGCGTAAATAAACTCAAGAATGTGCATCCGTCTGATGGATAGACTGATAAGTTTTAAGAGGCTCAGTTTTAAGGGTTTTAAGAGGTTCGATTCTCACTATCATAATTATTTCCTTTTTTTTTCTTTCTAAAACACCTGCAAAAGAGTTTTATGGGAGTTTTTCTTTAATGCTCTGTTCTCGAGATAACTTTTTAAAGAAAAGGAAGGGACGGGACAGTAAGGTAGAGAAAGGGACAGAACAGTTTGGAAAACATGATGTGTGTTTTGTGTTCTCGAGTTATATGGAAACAAACAGGAAGAGAAGATCATATTTACGTACATACCCTTTTAACTCAATGAACATATCATAAAGCATAAAGATCAGAAGTTTTTTTTATGTATACAGTATTCAGTTAATCAAAACCATGAAGAAAAACAAAACCTTATAAGATAATTTATTGCCTTTTCATAGTGTATCAAAAATTATTTAATTGTTTTTAAATTGACTATAGCAGTCGGTACTCGGTATAAACAAAAGTATATCATTAGTTAATTTCCATTTTATAATAATTGGATTAATTGATTAAAAATCATGCACTATCTATTTTTTTCTTTAATTATTTTGGGATCTGTCATAACAACTTGAATGAAATTTGTTATCAAAGAGTATCCATGAATCAAAAAGTGTGTTGTTGAACCATTGGCTGGAAAAAGTTATTAACAAGGCTAAAGTTGTAATTTTACAATGTTGATGACTTTGCAAAACAGCTTCCTTCACCTTTCCGCCCGAATTTGGGAGGATCACTTTGGTTACAAAATACACTGACCATCCATTCCTTTCCTTTTCCTATACTCATTCTTTCTCTTCCAAAAAAAACTAAAGAACACAATTTTTTTCCATTTCCCCTCCTGTTCTTTTCCTTTCTTTTATAAAAAAACTTAAGAACAGAGTGTAAGTAAACGCAACCTATGTATTTTTCTTCGCCAACTAACCTTTCACCGTTTTTAGAAACATAGCCTCAAACAATGAAGAGAACGTGTCCAGTGATTTAGTAGTAGCTTTTTTTAGTGATCTCAGATAAACCTCTACTCGTAGCCGAAAGAGTATAATTTGGGTGTGTGTTTGGATATGTTGTAAAGCAAGCTCGCCTCGTGAGAATTTCAAGAAATTCAAAGGAAAAAGCGTAGATGCCGCTCAAAGCCAGGAGTCTAAAAGTCCGTCAAGCTATGACTGGTTTGTTCATTTATAATACTTATTAATTTTCCAAATGTTACAAATTAGTTGTTATATAATCTCTGATTGTTCATGGAAAGTTGATCTTAGAGGATCATATGGACATCTATGGATCGTTGAGTGGAAGATCTATCTAATCCGATAGCACAACTAAGGAGCTCTTATATTATGTTAGCTAAATAATTACACATATTTCGAAGGCAACCTTTATTGGGACGGTAGGGTGACTGCTCTCCATTCGAGATGTACACGGTTCGATTCTTACTATCTTGTCTTTTTTATTTCTAAGTAAAAAAAGAAAACAATTTCAAAGGATACTCTTTTTGGTCAATCGGTTCTACTACGTCCAAACGTCATCCTCTCAAAATTCTTCTTTAATTAAGGGTTCTGTATTTCTTCTTCACAAGTCGAGTATCAAGTATCGAGGAAAACTACAAGTGGGAGCTAGTACGTACTAACTGCTCACTATGGACGATCTTGTGGCTTGTAAATAGTTTAACAAGTACATTCGGAAGATACAAGTGAAGCTTTCATCGTTGTATAACATATTTCAAGTGCTTTTTTTATTTCATAATAAACAGGCCTGCTTATTTTCAAGTCAATATCGGCAGTTTTTAGTAATATTTGGAACTTCATGTATACCATATTCATGACACGAGCTTTCATTTTGTTAAAACATGAGTGAAGATGGATGACTTGATCTCAGCTCCACTTTCGCCAATAGAAACACCAAACGTATTGTTCTTCTGAAAGAATCATTCTATAAACCTGTAAAAAATCAAGCAAAAGTAAGTTACAATGTCAAGTGAGTTGGCACTAATTAAGGTCGACAAATTTGGTTGAACGGGCAACATTAGTCTCGTCTATTGACAGTTGCTCGGTACCAAAGCATATATTAGCACCATTAGACTCAGTGGTCGTTGCTTATTTTGTCAAGACGAAGATGTCAATGAGTCAAGTAGTTAACGGTTGGGTCGTATCAGGTAAAAACAAGGCCATGTAGCACAAAGTCGATATATGAATCAGAATAAGCATGGTTCCTTAAATTCGGTTCACGGTTGGCACTAGACAAGTAGACGAGTCAACTTTTTTCCTATTTGTTCAAGGCGAAAATCAACTTAAATAATGAGCAATTTATTTTTAATAAGTAATCATAAACACCAGTTACTCATATTAGTAGTTTATATATCATAAAAACTAGTCAATGTTTTATTAGTTTTTAGTGTTAAGAAATTCTATATATTATTGATCGAAACAAACATTTCTCATACTTTCGTTACTATATTTTCTAGCATTACGGTTTCAAATTTCATATTGGCACTTTAGAAATTTTGTTTGGAAAATGTCCTCCCTAGATAAAATTAGTGTTTTCTACAAGATTCAATAAGAGGATGATTGAAAGGGGTTGGTATTTAGCATGCTCTACAAACTGATTGTAAGAGGTTCGATACGAGCTCCTACAACTTCCTCTTTTTATTTTTGAGGTTTTAATTTCACTTTTTAGACAAAACCAAGTTTAATAAAAACTTGTCACACTTAATAAAAAGTGAGTTTTAAGAAAACATTAAATCCTTGATAACTTAATTAGGATGAGTACTTGTTTATACATACCTTAAATAATAATGGTTGAAATAAAAAATACTTGAACTCAAAAATTCGTTTTTCGTTGTTTTCGTAAATGCTTGTTTTTATATATTGTCGTAATAAAAACAAAGCGAGACCGAAAAATGCAAGTACGCTTTTAGGCATTATTGCATTAGCAACTTATTTGGTTATCGGCTTATGTTTCATAAGCCCACTTTTTTTGGCTTATTTTGAAACTTTTTAGCTTATATAAACTTATGACGTAATAAACTTTTCAACAAACAAGTTTTAAAATAAGCTACAAAAAATGAGCTTACAAACCATAATCCGGAAACCAAATAAGCCATAAGCCTGCTATGGGCTTGTTTGCATTTGGAAAAGCTCATAAGCTCACCTTTTTTTTGGATAATCAGGCAGTTATCTTCAGCTTATGACTTATTTAAGTACATAAGCTCATAAGCCGCAAAAGTGGGATTTTTATGAGCTTTTGAAATTTCAAATAAGCTTATAATCAAACGGGATTATGACTTATTTTGTTGCACAGTCAAGCTTGGATAGATAACTGAGGGGGTGTTTGTTTTGGCTGGCTTATATAGCGGACTTATACCTTATTGGTTTTCGGCTCATGTTTTGTAATTTCACGTTTGTGCCTTATTTTAAAGCTTTTCTGCTTTTATAAGCTTAAAATGTCATAATAACCTTATATAAGGCATAAGCCGAAAGTTTCAATATAAGCCACAATAAGCGAGTTTATGTATCATAAGCTTATATGGCCACATATAAAGTTAAACATACACCAAACTAGTTAAGTGATGCCCAAATGTCCTCATAAGAGGTCTTAGGTTTAAACCTCACTAGGTTCACATATTGGGAGTGGGCAGGGAAACGATCATTGGGATACCCCGGTTGGGGTGCATACTACGAGTCAAAGACTCGCCCTCCCTGAGTAGCCTCAAGTGGGAAATGGTCATTGGGATACCCATGTTTGTTGTGTGTGCTTGTGCATCTTTGTGTCATTATTTTACATGTGTGAGACTTTGACTTACTTAAAAAGTAAATTCAAACCATGGGGCAGGGTGTGAGGCTGTTACCTTCATCGAAAGTAGCTCTTTTAATAACGTAAACCAAAGTCTATAAGTATTTGGATAAGTCATATATTTGCGAGTTTTATGCCCGAAGATTCATATACATATTTGAACAAACAAAAGGTTTTCTTGTGTAATCCTTCAAGTGAAACAACTTTTGTGTTTATCATTTTAATGTTTTACACTTAAAGTGGGTCGATTCTATAACCATTTAACTGTCTATAGTTTCTCACTTTTCAAAATCCGCATCCCAAGCAACAACTACACCAACGATATCGCAGGTCCCGGTTGTTCAGAATCTTTCTTTGCTGGTTAGTTTTTGTAAAAACTCAGACTCTCATTTTTTTATCTAAAGCTGGGTGAATTGCTCTGTTCTATGAAGTGACATATATTATTTCACACTAATTTATGCTCTGTATATGTGTTTGAAATAGTGTTCGATGTGAAATGGTCCCTGATGCGCGCTTTGCACTCCTAATTTTAAATTTATAAACAAGACTTATTAATTCCTTAACTACGCATACGAGCAAGTATACTCGTTCAATTGTAGCAAAGTCGGGTAAGTCAAGATCATCCCATGTGATTTGCGTATACTCAAAACATGTAGATGGTGTAGGTAATAGGATTGTCACTACAGATATTACCGCTAGAACTAAAATTGTAAAGGAAATCATAACTAAAAGTAATACATGTGTGAATTCCATTTCATTCGTAGGAGAGATAATTTGTGTGCGTTTAGCAACTATGAATCACAAATCTAAAGTATATGGACTCCATTCCATAGTATTTCATAGAATCCATGTTATAAGTTGATTTAGACAAACCCTTTCGACCTATGATTATCTATACCAATTCATTATAATTCGCATTTGCTAGAAAATACAAGGAGATTAGTTTGGTTTGAATGGGTCCTTTCGACCTATACCCAAGATAAATCTATTGACAAATTCCTTTAACCAACTGGTCAAGGTGAGTGTCAATCACCAATAAACCAAATTGACTCATGCACAAATCCTTTGGAACATAGTTTACCGGAATCCTTTCGACCTTTAAATCCAATAGAAATCTATATTTCATTTGATTATCAAAACATGTTTCAAGAAATTATCAATCATAAAACCCAATTATATTCTCTTGATCATAAACCAAACTCTCCTTTAGAATTCATATTCAAACACATTTCACCATAATTCATAATCATATCAAACATTCAACAATACTTAAATTAAAAGGAAAATCAATTCAAGTACAAGAGTTTTACCAAATGGTTTTTCTAACACAAAGAAATAACAAAGTATAATTTAGAGCAATTCCAAGCTTCCAATTGATCAACCAACCTCCAACCAAATTCCTCCTATGAGAAATTCGTCCCTCCTATGAGGATAAACAGGGTTTATTATCTTTTAGGTTATGTAGGAGTGTGATTCTAACCTTTGTCAAGGGTTAGAATAATCTTTTGATTAAGCACACTAAAAATAATGACCTTAAGGTCTATTATATACATGATTTTTGCTTGGAAGAGAGGCAAAAACATCAGGGATTGTTTATGGAGGGGAAATGAGCAGCCTCCAATTGATGGTGGTGAATTAAGGAGTGTTTAATGAGACTTTTGCTAATCCCGTCTGACACATTGCTGGCGCCACTTTTCAAAGTTGCTGGTGGCAACTTTGCCAAGTTTTGGTGGTGACAACTTTCAATTCTGCTGGTGGCAACTAGCCCCTTTTTCCATTTTTCCTTTTAGTCCTTTTACTTTGTTTCTTCCTCCTTCTTTCTTCTAAACTTTCCAAGACTTTTTTATTCTCTTTTTATTCTTCATACGAGAGCTTATACTTCCATGCCTCGTTTATCTTTTCGCCTCCAATTCTCGCCTTTTATTCTTTTCTACGTGTTTCTTCGTCCATGCTAACTACAAAACACAAAAACTAAACTTTGCACAACATTAAAAATAAAAGTCCGTTTATTACCACAAATAATATATTAAAAGTGAAGATAACGCTTATTAATACATGTTGTATTTGGGCGTTATCAAATCCCCTCACACTTAAGTATTGCTCGCCCTCGAGCAAGTAAAGCAAAACAAAAAATCAAAATTTAAACGTAAACTTTTATTTGATCCTCTAAATCTATTTAAAAGTATAACGACACAAAAACTAGCATATTTATATTAATCTGATGGGGCGTGAGCACCCGACAATTTTATCAAAAAGGTCTTTATATTTTTGAACTCATAAAAGCAAAAACATTAATCACCAAATGATCACATCCACCTTTCTCGTCATACCACTCTTGTCTTTCCTTCCTCCAATATTTTTTTCTCTTTTTTTCAACTTCAAGTATCACATCTTGACACATTGGCCAATCGATAATACCATTTTACTTCGCCTTCCTTCATCTTCATAATTTATAGCTCATTGGCTATTTATAACTAAGCTTATAGCTCATTGGCTATTTGCTTCTTTTCTGCAATCCCCTCACACTTTGAATGAGCATACGCTACAAAAATACAAACTAGAGTAGCTATTTCTTTTTTGTTGAGATAACTCATGCGAATACAAAGTGTGACCAACTTTGATCATCAAAAACACGTTTTTCAATATATGTGATTAACAACAACTTTTAAGGATATTTTGCCTTTTTGTCATCAATTCTTGTCATAATAAAAAAATTGTGATCTCATTGCGGATTAAAAATACCACTAAAATAAAAGATTTAAAATATTTAAAATTTAACTAGTTTTTAGATTTTTTTAGATTTTTTATATTAACCTTCGAAAAGTAACCATACTTTGCAAAAATAGACCATTTTTCCTATTTGACAACCCCCTCACACTTAAGTTTAACATTACCCTCAATGGTAATAAACTAACTTAAAAGTATAAGAAAATTGGAAAAATAAGGTTAAACGATACTAGCGAATTAAGAATATGAACTCCATGTGGTTTTGTTGCATCATGAGTGTAAAACCCGCATAAATACCATGAACAATACACTACGTAAACATACGAACAAATTAAAATTTTCCAATTATGTCACGTACACGTGTCACGAACATTAAATCCAGAATTCACGTACGTGTTAGTACACGATAATTATTACGTACGTGTTAATACACGATAATTATTAACTATAATAATTATAATCACGAGCATATAATCACGAATATTAAAACACGAACATATGAACTACGTATATATTTATTAACACACGATAAATATTGATTACGTAAGAGTATTATTTATGACACCAACATTTAACCACGAACTAACACGAATATATTAGCGAACATACACGTAAAATATTTAAACACCAAAAGCTCGGGTTTGCCCTTGTGGGCTTAGGTAGCCACGGACAAGAAAGAGGAAAGGGCCAAGCCCATTGTAATTTTGACTAATTGGGGAAAAGGTAAAACGCAAGAAAACATAGCACATTGATTTTACAAAAATAGAAAAACCATAGCCTCCTTCTTTTGCTCTCTCTTGCCGCCGGCTACAACAAGACACCAAGGGTTGTTTGGAGTGATATGATTGTTAATTTCGGGTTGTTCGTGTTTGTGTTCATAGTTCTCATTCAATCACGTATTCGGTTAACATCAAAACCTTGATCTTTTACTATTCTTTTCTTTAACTATGTTCATGTTATATTAAAAACATAATTAGACATTGTTGGGAATCTAAACTTGTTAGATTCCTTGATCATTGATTTAAACATAATTAGGCTGTTAGATAGTCCCTTGCCTGTGCCTAGGAGGCAGACAAGTTTCGCAAGACTCACAGAGATCCAAGTCTCTGTGAGCAACCTCAGAGGAATCCATGTCAGAGACATTGTCAGGGAAGTCGAAGAATTACCTGAAGACATACTCATTGGCTGTGATGGATAACAGCCAAGATGTATCAGGGACTCTGAGGGGTTGAGAGTTAACAGGGGTGGCAATACCCTGATAACTCTCAGCACACTTTGGACATGCCATTTGTGTGTTCGAGACTATGAAGAAAAAGGAAACTGTTTTGACAACTGTTTCCTTAAAGCATAATGGAAGACTACCAAGAATAGAAGGACATCATGTGACTGATGTGGGAACTTGTAAAAGCTTGTGTAGTCGCCATCAAGTACTGTTTAGGTCAAACTCGTAACACTATAAATAGGATGTGTATACATGCATTAAGGTTCAACACTTTGAGATATTAAGAACATTATTGCATATAACTTAGTGAATCAAACAGCTACGACTGTATTCATAAGTTAGGGTTTATTGTTGTTCAAAGTGTGCACAACACATTGTCATCAAACTGTGTTATCCATAACACTTGTAATTCTTTATTATACAATAATAAGATTACGTTTGAAAAGTAATACCTTGTGTTGATTAAGTTAAGATTAGGGTTTCTTGCATTGATTAGGGACTTTCAGTTGGTATCAGAGCGGTGTTTGATATTAAAACCTTCAAGAAACATCGTTCTCAGTTTTATAATCAAGATCCACCATGCCAGAAACTTCTAACCCACCACAATCACCTTCCACAAACCCATCTTCACCAAGACTTAACCCTCCTGCCAATGACGATGATCTACCCCAACTTCTTGACTCAAGAGGTGGATCACACGTCACAAGTGTACCAGTCTTTGATGAAGAAGATTTTGCCAGTTGGAAGAGTCAATTTCTTGTATATCTTGATGGGCTTGAACCTTTTCTTTTAGAAATTTTAGAAAATGGTCCATATATTCCCATGGCGCTTACATCCACTAAAGAAAACCCTCTTCCCAAACCTCTCAAACAATGGACTCCAGCTGATAGGAAATTAGCAAACCAAGATAAACGTCTCAAAAGCATCATAATTTCCTGCCTTCCCAAGCATATCATGAAGTCTGTCATTCAGTGTCCCACAGCTAAACAAATGTGGACAGACCTCATTCTTGGCCATGAAGGACCCTCTGAAACAAGAGAGACAAAGATTCAGGCACTCAGACTTCAGTTTAATGCCTTTAAGTCACTTGAAGGTGAAAAGGTTCAGCAAACCTATACTAGGCTGAAGATTCTTCTAAATGACCTAGCTATGAATGATGTCACTATTGGTCAAGCTGAGATCAATGCTACTTTTGTCAACAGCCTTCCAAGAAAGTGGCTGAGCATGAATCAGACTCAGAGAGCTAACAACTCAATCAAAAATGATACTCTTGCTCAGCTCTATGGTAAGTACAATTATGAAGAAGGGCTGATCGATACTATCTACAAATCAGAGACTGAAAGATTTGTAGTCCAAGGAGCATCTTCCAAAGCATTGATCTCTGCAACACATCCTCATGACAGCGATTCTGATGTTGAAGAAGATACCCGTAGCAGCCAAGAATTCTTGATAGACCTCAATGCAGAGTTCCATGAAAGAGCCTTGCTAGCCAACCAAAGAAGATACTTCAAAAGATCAGGAAGAGTAGGATCAGCTAGTAAACCAACTGACAGGTCAAAAGAAACTTGTTTTGCTTGTGGAAATCTTGGACATTATCAAAAAGACTGTCCTTCCACCAAGACATCCTCACCCTCTTATCCATCATCTTCATCCAAACCCTATAAGTTCAAACAACATAACAACTCATCTCAATCCAATTCTTCAGACACTGAGAAGAAAGATTACAAAAATAAGTACAAGGCACTTAAAGCTGAGTTAGAACAAATGAACTTGAAGATTGAAGCTCTGTCCAATAAGAAGGGTGGTGAGAAAAAGACAGAGAAAGGGTTGGTTGCTGAAACTTATGATTGGAATGATGAGCCACTGACTTCAGATGAAGAAGACACCACCAGAGTCAGGGCTTTTATGGCGATAGCTGAGGATGAACCAGCTGTTGGAAAAGGTGATGCAAGATCAGGACAATGGGTTGACATCACAATGAAAAAGGTACACAGGCTTTTATCCATGTCTGATAGTGATGAATGTAAGCATGTCCTTGATTACACCATTGTTGATTTACACTTTGTTGAGGAACAAAGAAAGAACCTACTTGATAAGTTTCACTCTGTTAAATCTGAAATGATAAATGCTAAGGCTGAATGTGAAACTCTCAGGCGGGTTAATTTAGAGAAAATATCCCTGCAAAATGAAGTAGCTAGATTAACCTTGAAAAACATTGCTTTAAATGATCAAGTCTCTGATTGAACAAGATTATTGAAAAATGGCTGTGTGCTAGGTTTACTATTGATGAATTGCTTAGGGATGAAGTGCCTGCTGACTTAAAAAGGGATATATCTGCTAAGAAAAATAAACTGAGAATTCTCACCAAACCAAAAGACATTGTCTTTAAATCTACAAAGACTATTCATATGTCAGATACCACTTTGACAAATGACCCTGTCTCTGAAGATGTGGCTGAGCTACCACCCTTTCCCAAACTCTCTGGAGTTGAACCCAGCAGTTCTTCTAGATCTGCTAAGGATGAACTTAGGACAGATATTGAGAATCCTCCAGCTAAAGTTTTTCATGTTCCTGCTAAACAAACTAGCAAACAAGTAGCTTTTAAGCCTGTTATTACTAAAGCTGTGAATAAGGTTAAACCTACCACTGAAGATCGCCTGTTGTCTCTTATGAAAGAAGTAGAACTCTTGAAACAACACATTAAGCCTTCCGTTGAATGCTCTACTTCTCATGAACCTAAGTCAGTCCTAGGTGAACCCAAAGGGGAAAGGTTAATCAAACCTTATTGCAATGTATGTAAAAATTCTCACCATTCGACCTTAGATCATGACAGACACATGGCAGCTAAAAGAGCTCAGACACCCTCTAGGGACAGACCATAGAGTTCCAAAAGACAACAGGGAAATTACAAACCTTATCCTCCCTGTAAATTCTGTGGGTTCACAGACCATCACTCAGACGAGTGTGGTGACTTCCCTGGGTGTGATATCTGTGGGAGTTATAACCATGAAACAATGAACTGTCCATCCCAACGCCAAAAGTTTTTCAGGAACACAAGAGTTGCTAATAAGCAATTCAGGGAACCCACTGGAAAGTGGGTTCACCATAGGAACTAATCTGTTTCTATGTATCTGTGCAGAAATATCTCAAGGAATCGGTATGGTATCTAGATAGTGGCTGTTCTAGACACATGACAGGGATTCAACAATACCTGCACAGATACTCAAAGGAGCCAGGTCCTAAAGTGGTGTTTGGAGATAACTCTTCAGGTGACACAGAAGGATATGGCTCAGTGAATTGCAATGGGATTACATTTACCAGGGTTGCATATGTGAATGGTCTTAAACACAATCTTATTAGCATCAGCCAATTGTGTGATGCTGACTATAAGGTTTTGTTTACTAAGACTCAGGGAACCATATTCAACAAAAACAATGATGTTGTGCTGATTGCACCTAGAAGGAGAGATGTTTATGTCATCAACATGGCTGTGTGCTCTGAAGACAGTGCAAATTGTTTTCTTGCTAAAGCCTCTGAAAGTGTCAATTGGCTGTGGCACAAAAGACTGTCTCATCTCAACTTCAAGAACATCAACAAGATAGCCACTCAAAACTTGGTTGCTGGTCTACCTTCAGTAATGTTTTCCAAAGACAAGACTTGTTCTGCCTGTGTCAAAGGAAAGCATCACAGGTCTTCATTCAAGACTAGGCAATCATTCTCTATTGACAAGTGCTTACATCTCCTTCACATGGATTTGTTTGGGCCTGTCAAACCTCAGACCATTAATCACAACAAATACACCTTGGTCATAGTCGATGAATTTTCAAGATACACATGGGTGTTCTTCCTTAGAAGGAAAAGTGAAGCAGCTGAAACCATCATGTCCTTCATCAGACAGGTTGAAAATATGAATGATGTTAGAGTCAAAGCTCTAAGAAGTGATAATGGTACTGAATTCAAGAATCATCAACTTGAATCTTTTTGTGATGAAAAAGGGATTTCACAGAACTTCTCTTCAGCTGGCACCCCTGAACAAAATGGTGTGGCTAAAAGAAGAAACAGGACTTTGATTGAAGCAGCAAGAACCATGTTAAATGGTGCAGCCTTACCAAAGCAATTTTGGGGAGAAGCTGTTCACACTGCTTGCTACACACAAAATAGATCAATCATTGTCAAAAGACATGGTAAAACCTCCTATGAAGTTTTCAGAAAAAGATCTCCAGACGTCAGCTATTTTCATGTGTTTGGGTGCCCTGTGTTTATTTATAACTACAGGGACAAACTTGGAAAGTTTGATGAAAAAGCTGATGATGGTTTCTTTTTAGGATACTCTCCAACAGCCAAAGCCTTCAGAGTATTCAACATCAGAAGACAAGAAGTAGAAGAAACATTCCATGTTAGATTCAATGAAGATGATGAAGTCATACAAAGAACAGGAACAGAGGGTGATGAAATAGATTTTAATGAAAATATATCCTTCCCAAGTGATGAGTTCACAGAACCCAGACCTACCAGTCATCATTATTCCAACACTCTCACCCCTTATGTCCCTGCCTTTGACCCTCTGTCTACCTACAACATAGAAGTTCCTACCTCTCAGGAACTTGATAAAGAAGAACCTCAAATTTCTGATGGTCCTTCTCTTGATATTGATGACTCACCAATTCTTCAAATCCCTGAAGATTCTCATGCTGATAATGAAATAGCATCCCTTGATATGGCTGAAGAAGACTATGACACTGAAGTAGTCTTTGAAGAAAGCCCTCCAAGTCAGCAGGATGAGACTCAAATTGTACCAGCTGTGCCCACAAGTAGTCCTGTCCTTGAATCCCCAGCTCCTCAAAATAAGTGGTCAAGAGATCAACACATTCTTCTTGTCAATATTATTGGGGAACCAAATGCAGGGGTCACAACCAGACAGCGAATCCAAGACTCTGAGTCAGCCTCAGCCAATGAATGTCTCTTTGCTGAATTTCTCTCACAAATTGAACCTAAAAGAGTAGCTGAGGCTCTGGTAGATGAAGGATGGGTAGCTGCTATGCAAGAAGAAATCAATCAGTTCAAAAGGAACAAAGTATGGACACTAGTGCCAGCTCCACCTGGAAAGAATATCACATGCACTAGATGGATCTATAGAAATAAGATGGATGAGATTGGGAACATCATCAGGAACAAGGCCAGACTGGTAGCACAGGGGTTCTCTCAGACTGAAGGAATTGATTATGATGAAACTTTTGCACCTGTTGCTAGACTTGAAGCCATCAGAATCTTCCTTGCTTATGCTGCCTATATGAACATCACTGTGTATCAGATGGATGTTAAGAGTGCTTTCCTCAATGGTGATTTGGCTGAGGAAGTGTATGTTGCACAACCTGAAGGATTTGAGAACAACGAGTTTCCCAACCATGTGTACAGACTTCACAAGGCAATGTATGGTTTGAAACAAGCTCCAAGAGCATGGTATGAAACTCTTTCAAATTTCTTAACTGAAAATAAATTTGTCAGGGGTTCTATTGATAAAACACTCTTTACCTTCAAGGACAAGAGTGATTTCATCATTGTGCAGATTTATGTGGATGATATCATCTTTGGGTCAACAAATGTCAATCTTAGTAAACGTTTTGCTAAATTAATGACCAAGAAATATGAGATGAGTATGATGGGTGAATTAACTTACTTTTTGGGCTTTCAAATTAAACAATGTCCTAAGGGAATTTCAATTTGTCAAGAAAAGTATGTTAAGGACTTACTTAAAAAATATGACTTAGCTGATTGTGCATCAGTGAAATGCCCCATGCTTCCACCCAACAACTTGGGCCCTGATGAGTCAGGGGTCTCTGTCAATGAGACTTTATATAGAGGCATGAATGGGTCACTCATGTATCTAACAGCTAGTCGTCCAGATGTCCAATTCTCCACATGTCTCTGTGCAAGGTACCAAGCTAACCCAAAAGAATCCCATCTAGTGGCTGTTAAGAGAATTTTCAGGTATCTCAAAGGAACACCATCCCTAGGTCTATGGTATCCAAAGGAATCAGGCTTTGATCTCAAGGCCTATTCAGATTCAGATTATGCTGGATGTTGTATTGACAGGAAAAGCACTTCAGGCAGCTGTCAAATCCTAGGAGGAAAATTGGTTGGATGGAGTGCTAAGAAGCAAAACTCTGTGGCTATGTCTTCAGCTGAAGCAGAATATGTCGATGCAGCCAGCTGTTGTGCTCAGGTGCTCTGGATGAAAAGTCAATTGGCTGACTATGAAATCTTGTATGACAAAGTGCCAATCTTTTGTGACAACACCAGCGCCATTGCCATATCCAACAACCCTGTTCTTCACTCTCGTACCAAACACATTGATATCAAGTATCATTTTATCAGGGATCATATTATGAAAGGAGATATTGAGCTGCATTTTGTTCCCACAGAGCTGCAACTAGCTGATATCTTTACAAAGCCTTTGGCTGAACCTTCGTTCAACAAGCTAGTTGCTGAGCTAGGGATGCTCAATATCTCAGAGCCTGTGGCTTGATATTAAATGTGTTCATTAAATGATTGATTCTATATTAAATGTTTTTCACATGAAACTAGGTAGTTACTTTCCAAGTAAATGCAAAAAACATTCTCAAATATTTAATCATTTATTTTTCGGATAACGAGGAGACAAACTTTTTGAAAGGTCAAGGGGACCCACTTGAGCAGTCATTTTTGCACCTTGCATTTAATACGGTTGAATAACTGTTCACTTAGTTTGAATATATATTGTCTCCTTTCTCTTCTCACCCACCACCATTCTAAAATCTACTTCTCTCTCTATGTTCTTATCTCTCTTAACCTATCCGCCATTTTTCTTTCTCCTTCAACCTCAAATCCGTGGCGTTTTCAGTTCCCAAAGCTTCAAATGTTAACTTCGAGATCAACGAGAACATCCTCGCCTCCAACAACGCCATTGGATAGATTAAGGCACCAAACAGCACCTATACAGATCTGGTAAATTTCATGCAGAATTGTGACCTATGTGAAGCCTTCACCAAATCCCCATCCACCTTTTACCAAGAATACCTTAGGGAATTCTGGTATTCTGCTGAAGTGGTAGAAGACACCATAACATTTAGCCTTTCATGCAATGAACACCCTTTTGCCTTCTCCCTTAAAGACTTTTCAAGTGTGGCCGGATTAAAGCATGGAGATGAATGCCTGAAGGTAGTTGACAAAAAGGCTGTCAAAGAAGCCCTGGCCACACTCAACCCCTGCCATGACGTTAACCCTGCCCTTACACCTGCTGAGGTCCTCGCCAAGTCTCCTCTGAAGATTAAGTATTTCACTCCCATGTGGCGTGTCCTCTTCACCCACATTGTTAAATCCCTGGGAGGAATGTTGATCCCAAACTTAGATCGATTAGCTTTGTGTATACGAGATTAGATCAAGTACTACACGTAGAGAAACCTTTGCTTATGAATAAAGTAACAAAGTGTTATGCGGAATTAACACTTGATCTAAAACACAATGATGTTAAACAAACTTTCACTTGTATTAGAATAATCGTGTTGATTACAATGAAAGGTTTAACTTGCGAATACTATGAAAACTGATATTAAACATTAACCTAAAAGATCTTCTTTTATAGAACAAGAAGTCTTGTACAATAAGCTACGAATCAATTATTCTAGGTAAAGATAAACATAGAAAATACATTGTCGTTTCTATCCTTACTAGAAGTAATCTAGAATATAACATACGTGTAGCTCACAACTTCCATCAGTGCTTGTCTTCAATCTGTCAACGCTTGACTTTAACTTGTCAACGCTTATGCTATCAGCGCTCACTTTGCTCTTGTCAACGCTTGAGTTGTTCTTGTCAGCGTTCAAGTGTTCTGGCCTAAATTTATTCCCAACAATCCTCCCCTAAACTTGATATCCACTCTTATGATCAAGTTTCTGAATAAACATTAAGAACTTGGAGGAGTCTGACAAACCTTATCATATTGGTAATAAATAAATCTGATCAAATTCTTTGCCACGTCACTTGTATAATCTATCTCCAACTGGGTGTCCTTCATCTTCTCCAAAACAGACTTGGATATGAAATACTGAGCATCTACAAGTAAATACTCAGCAAACTTTGTAGAACTCAAATGGTATACACCAGCAGCTGAATATAATCTCCATTGAAGACCACTGAGGTCATCTTCAAGATCCTTCCATATTTCAGGATCTTCTTCATTTGTCCCACACATTCTTTTGAATGTGGTCCAAAGTTTTATTCCATTGGCTGAAGTTGGTGCTTCAGCCTCATACTTGGTCTCTAGTAACCTCCAAAGGTCTACCAAGTCTTCTCTGTCACAACTTGCAAATAAAGATATGAGAGTGGTAAAAGTGTGTACCTCCTTGCCAAATCTTCCAATTTTCCAGAATCCACATTCATCTTCCTCATAACTTATAATTGGATTCCTGGAATCTAATGGTAACACATGAACCATATCTGAAGCTTCTAATGGGGAGAGCTTGAGGCTCTTTCTAATGATTGCTTCACTTGGATACAGTTGAGACATATCTTTTGGAAACTCAAGAACAAATCCCTTCTTCACTGGTCTAGGGACTATCATAGCTTTCTTGATTGCCATCTCTTCTGCAAGTTGCTCCTTTCTTTCATCTGAAAGAAGTCTGAAAGTGTTCTCTTCCTGCACTTTCACCCAAATAGGATAAGCCCTATGTTCCAACTCATCAAATGTCAAAGCCTTCAGCTTTTGATGTTTCCATCCAACTCCATGACATTTGAGCAACATAAAATAGAGCTTTCTTCTATCCCTTTTCAGTTGAGAGAGAATGTTGCTTGCCCTGTATTTCAACATCACCTTACAATCCTGTTGAACTCTAAGAAGAATTTCCAAACCCCATATCTGATCAGAAATGGTCAAGTCTGGATTATCCATGCAGCTTTCTTCCCAAGAATTGTACATCTGAACTACCTCTGGCATATCAAAATCAATTTGCAACTTCAAATCTCTCAGCCTTTCCTTAGCAAGCTCATCACCATACTCAAGTCTTTCTGGTTCAACAATCATCACACTTGAATCTGAGCTGCCTCCATCACTTTCTTCCTCAGAAGTCACAACAAATGGTGACTTTTCCTTCTCACCTTGTTCCATCATTTGCTCAGCCAACCTTCTATCAAATTCAACCTGAGCTGCATTCTTTGGAACATTTTCTTCTACCAACTTACCCTTACCCTTATCTGTTGGTTCAATTGTTGGTAGGGTAGATGATAATACCTGAGTAGGAACATCTTTGATGATAGATGATGACTGGAATACATCACCTCCATATGCAGATCTGTCAACGCCCAAATTTCCTCTATCAGCGCCCAAAATACTTCTGTCAGCGTCCAAACTTGTCTTATCAACGCTCAAATATTTTCCCTCAGCGCCTTGTGTAACCTCTCTCAGCATATCTGTAAATGATAAATTTAAATTTGTTGGAGAGATTAAGGACGTATCAAAACCTTTTTGTTCCTTCATACTAGTAAGAGCTTCAGCAATATCCAATGATTGACCATCTTGACTGCTCTTATCACTCAGATTTCTTGCTTCCTCCCCTTTGGAAGACTCCTCCATACCTCCCCTTGAATGAGCACTCTCCAAAACAACAATCCTCTCCCTCAATTCTTTGAGTTCAAGGCCTTGGTTACTGACAATTTGTACCAAGTCTGCATTTTGCTTTTGCAAGCTAATGCAGACAGCCGTCAATTCTAAAAGCGTCATTGGTTCCAGTCTGCCCTCTTCCAAAATGGGAATTTGACCTCCCAAGTTAGGTTCATTGGGCATGGATGAGGACTTAATTATGGTGGGACTGTCTTGGCCAGCTTCTAAGCCAGAACCAATAGTCCCAGCCTCATCCAGGTCACCAGCCACACTTGTGGTGGTGGTTCTCTCTGCTTCATGGCTAGGACCACCAGAGGAGAACACTCCAGCAGTCCTTTGGCGTTTAATCAACCTATATTCTGGTGGTGTGGAAGATGGTGTAGAAGATGGTGTAGATGTTGGTTGGTTAAGGGGTGTTTGGGATTGTGATGGTTGGGTGTCAACGTTGGAAACAGGCATATCAACGCCCACATTAGATGTGTCAGCGTCAAAGGGATTTTGGTCTATTTGCATTTGGTCAGGTGAGGGTAAAGGTTCAGGGATAGGCTCAAGTTGTGGTTGAGGGTCAATATGAGGTTGGGGGTCTGGTCGGGGTTGTGCTGCTGCAATAACAGCAAGCATGGCTGGGGTTAATGGTAGGTCTCTATGAGGTGGTGAATTCATCTTGGTAAAAATAGCCTTCTTTTGTTCAGGGATCTTATAAAAGTCATTGTGATCCCTTAAACAATATCTTTGAGCATCAAAAACCATTTGCAGAAAACGGGGATAAGCTAAAGTCATTTTTGTCCCCTTGTTTTTACACATTCCTTCAAAAATCATTTTAGACCAATTATAATTTTGCCCTGTTGCAATACACACAATAGCAGATGCAATAGATCTATTGATCTCATTATGTGCAGTACATTTGGGACTCAAACACTGAAGGAGAATGTGAATTAGGTACTTCCAGGCTGGGGGAAATTCCTGCTTATGGTACTTATTAAGAGTACCTTCATCAGGAATAGGGTATCCCAAAGCCCTTAGCCCTTGTTCTATTTCAGATATGGGAAGCATGGTTATACCATCAGCATCATTAAGATGCAAGGCCTGGCGTACCAAGGCCTCAGTAACCACCCAAGGTCTCCCATGTACAATAGAAGTCAATGTTGTCATTCCATTAACTGTTGTGGAACTGACAGTGTTCCAAAACTGTTTAATGTGTGTGACTGGAATGAGTGGGGCATGAGAAAGAGCATACCTTAATGGGGATGCATTCAAATACTCCACCATCTGTGTGTATTCAGGGAACAAAGTATTATCAGCAACAAGATATGCAATCATGTTGTGTTGAGACTTGAACCCCAAATCCAATTCTGCTGAGTTAAATCTTGGTGCCATTGATGAAAGCTATTAATTTGATGTATAAAAGATGAAGGTTGATAAGAGAAAATTGTTAGACAAGAATTATAGATACCCTGTTTAAAATAGGAGCCAAATTTATAGGAGTGGATGAATGCACGTGATTGGCCCAAAAATAGGCAAAGATTTTCAAAAATCAATCATGAAAATATTGAAAAAGTTTATAAGTTATCTCATGCATTAAATGAAAGTAACAACTCCTAAAATTACGGCTTGAAAATATGTCAAAAAGTTACAACTGGGTAGGTCCCATTGTTTGTCAACGGTCAAATATAACCCATCAACGCCCAACGGCTATAATCCTGTCAACGTTCGCCTAAAGCCATGTCAGCGTCCATTTTGGTCACAACAACGCTTGGAAAAATCTTGTCAGCGTCCAAAAATAAAATTGTTTTAAAAAGTGAACAATGACCTTAACAAGTAATTTATCCTAGAGAAGATAACCAAAAGCTGATAATTATCATAGGGCGGCAAGCACTGTCCAGTTATGCACACTTGCATAAGCAAGATAGACATAACAGTCCTCTAGTGTCCCTTGCTAACCAAAATTCTTAACAACCAAGTTACCTCATAAAATCCTTGTTACTCCCAGGTAAAACCCATATCAAAAGAATTCCCAAGCCTCCCATCAGACCATAACCAATTCTAAGTCAAAAATGTCTTGGCAGCATGCAAAGTTGATATACTATGCATGCTACAGTGCCTCATGGTTTAGTAAAACTAACCCATACTCACCTGTGGACACAATCTAGAATTGTGATGAGAGTATTCTAAGAATACCCAAGAGTCCTAAAGGTTCCTTAAACCTCCCCTCACACTATGATACATGAGTTCTCAACAATATATATGAACATTAAAAATTTATGTCAAGATAGGAATATAAATATTCCAACCATCATCCATAAACAAAACATGTCCAAATAGCTCTTCAAAGATCCATAAGCAACTCTGTATCCAATGGCATAAAGCTACCATTACCTGCACATTTAGATGAAAACCACAAAACTAACATTTGTTGCTGACAGCGTCCCGACAACACTTAACAGCGTTGAAGGAACTCTTGTCAGCGTTAGACCATAATATCTCTAACAACGGCAAAATAACACTTGACAGTGTTACATATACCTTTGTCAGTGTTAGAAAAATAATGTGGAAAATCTAAATCATCACAAAGACCAATAACAATGCATTATCCTGTACATACTTTTACAAAAATATTCCAAAACACATATTAAGTGAGATTAACCATTCCAATATTTGTTACCAAATATTGAAATCTTCCAGCATCAAAAGGTTTAGTTAATAAATCAGCTACATTATCTTCAGTATCTACCCTATCTGGTTGTATTAAACCTTTCTCAAAGCAATCTCTTATAAAATGATGTCTAATTTCTATGTGTTTGGTTTTAGAATGATGTACAGGATTTTTAATAATGCATAAAGTACTGTTATTGTCTACAAAAATCTTGGTATGCATAAAATTATACCCATAATCCAACAGCTGGTTCTGAATCCATAAGACTTGTCCACAACAAGCAGCTGCAGCCACATATTCTGCTTCAGTTGTAGAGTTTGCCACCACTGTTTGTTTCTTGCATTGCCAAGATATTAATCTGCTCCCAAGAAATTGGCATCCACCAGTTGTGGATTTCCTATCAAACTTGTCACCTCCATAATCACTGTCTGAATAAGCAATAAGGTCCAATGGAGAATCCTTTGGGTACCATAATCCAAGATCTGGATAACATCTCAAGTACCTAAAAATTCTCTTCACAGCAAAAAGGTGACATTCTTTGGGAGTCACTTGATGGCGTGCACATGCACACACAGCAAACATGATGTCAGGTCTTGAGGCTGTAAGATACATCAATGAACCAATCATTGATCTATAGTGCCTAACATCCACATCCTTTCCAGCTCCAAGTTTTCCCCAGGGGTGTTGTCTGTCCATAGGAGTAGAAGCCTCCTTCTCATGTGGAGAAAAACCATATTTCTTCAAGATTTCAGCTACATACTTGTCCTGGGAGATGAAGATACCATCTTCTTTCTGCTGAACTTGTAAACCTAGAAAGAAGTTCATCTCACCCATTGCACTCATCTTGAATTTATCTGTCATGAGCTTGGAAAATTCCTCACTCATTTTTGGATCAGTAGAGCCAAAAATGATGTCATCAACATAGACCTGCACAAGTAACACATGTTTTCCTTTCTTCTTTGTAAACAGTGTCTGGTCTATGGTGCCCCTCTTGAAACCATTTTCCACCAAGTAGGTGGACAATGTACCATACCATGCTCTTGGGGCTTGATGAAGGCCATACATTGCCTTCTTTACTCTATAAACCTTGTCTGGATTCTCAGGATCTTCAAAACCAGGAGGCTGCATTACATAAACCTCCTCAACAATTGTGCCATAGAGGAAAGCACTCTTCACATCCATTTGATAAACAGTAAAATTCATGCAAGAAGCATAAGCTAAGAAAATTCTGATAGCTTCAATTCTTGCAACTGGAGCAAAGACTTCTTCATAATCAATTCCTTCCTCTTGTGTATAACCCTGAGCTACCAAACGTGCCTTGTTTCTGACCACAATGCCTCTTTCATCTTTCTTGTTCCTTAGAACCCATCTTGTCCCAATTGGTCTCACATATCTAGGACAATCAACCAGCTCCCAAACATCCTGTATAGCAAATTGGTGAAGCTCATCCTGCATTGCTTCCACCCAACTTGGTTCCTTGAGAGCATCAAAAATTTTCTTGGGTTCTTCCTGTGACAGAAAACAGGCAAACAAACATGCTTGTACAAGAGGGGTATCAACCTTCTTGTGTATATTGGCAATAAATCCACCAAGACCTTGATGGGATCTTCTTGTCTGAACTGGAGCCATAACATCACCAATGATTTGAGATGTGGGGTGATCTTTAGCTGTGGAAGTGAGAACTCCTCCTTCAAAAAGTCTGGTGTCCTCAATTTCACGCTCCATGTTGCCAATATCTTCTTCAGTTTCTTCTTCATCAACAGGAATCTCTTCATGGATATTGGAAGGTCCACCCTGTTCAAAATGAGAAGAGAAAAGCTGTGTAAAGGTGTCTCCAAAGTCTGATCCTTGTGTGTCAGCGTTTGGGCTAACAACGCCTGAACTGGTGTTGTCAGCGTTGGAGCCATCAGCGTCTGAATTGGTCGTGTCAGCGCTGGATTTCCCTTTGTCAGCGCTTGAAGAATCATGCATGTTTGTAGTTGGTGGTATCTGAACACCACCATTATCTTTCCTTGCAGCAGTAGCAGCAGCATAATACTCATCTGTCCATATAGGAAGTGTAACAAATTCTTGTGTGGGAGATGATATAACTGCTGGTGGTCCATCCTCCTTAGCAACCTGTATACCTGAAACATTACCAATTCTCTTTTCCAAAACACTTGAAGTTACCTTCACAATGTCTGGATCAGTAACAGGCATATAATTTAAAGCTCTAGACAAAGGTTCTAAGTCAAACAACCAATTTGGACCACTCTCAGGATCACTAGGTTTACTCTCTAAAAACCTAACATGTACTTTTTCAAGTATACGTTTTTCCTTTTTAATGTAAACCCTATATCCTTTACTCTGCACTGAATAACCCATGAAGTAGCCTTCATCACCTTTTGAATCAAATTTACCTAGGGCCTCACTAGTTTCTAACACAACTACATGACAACCAAATGGCTTCAGAAAACCAATATTTGGCTTCCTTCCCCAAAGTAATTCATAAGGTGTCTTATTATGTATCTTGTTGACTAATGCCCTATTCTGAACGTAACAAGCTGTGTTAACAGCTTCAGCCCAAAAGGCTATAGGAAAGTGGGCATCAGCCAACATGGTTCTGGCTGCTTCAATAAGGGTCCTATTCTTCCTTTCAGCAACTCCATTTTGCTGAGGAGTTCTAGCTATGCTGAACTGCCTAGTAATCCCTTTCTTGGCACAAAAATCATCTAATAACTGATTTCTAAACTCACCCCCATTGTCACTTCTAATAATTTTGACCTCATTACCATTCTTCTTTTCAATCTGGGTAATGAAATTAATCAGACTAAGGGCAGTTTCACTTTTCTTAGCTAAAAAGAAAGTCCATGTGAACCTGGAGTAATCATCAGTAATGACAAAACAATATGATTTACCCTTCAAACTCTCTATATTAGTAGGACCAAAGAGATCCATATGCAATAAGTGAAGGGGTTTAGAGCTAGAGTTCACCTGTTTAGACCTGAATGAGACCTTGTGCTGCTTGCCCTTAAGGCATGCAACACAAGAGTGGTCATTGTGGAAAGCCTTTTCAGGCAAACCATCAACTAAACCAAGCCTCACAAGTCTATTAATATTCTTAAAGTTTATGTGCCCTAGTCTCCTGTGCCAAAGATTACTTTCATCTACTGAGGCCTTAGCATACAGACATGACATTTTATTATTTACCTTAATTCCATTAAGATTCACATTATATATGTCTTTATGCCTTGGTGTTCTAAAATCTATGTATTTCTCATCAGGGAGCTTATAATCTTTGCTTAACACCAAGCACTCAGTATCTGTGAAAAGAACCTTATTTTTGTTATCACACACTTGTGATACACTAAACAAATTATAATCCAGGTCTTTCACCAAGAAGACATTATCAAACCTTAGATTGTTGGTGACAAGGGTTCCTTTTCCTGTGATTGTGCCGTAGCCCCCTCCAAAGTATACCTTATCATCATCATGAATAGGAGAGAAATTGGTCAGATAGTCTTCCTTTCCTGTCATGTGCCTTGAGCATCCACTATCCCAGTATCCATAGTCATTGATCTTCTTCTGAATGCCCTGCACATAAAGAAAACACATTAGTTTTCTTTGGGAACCCAAGCCTTGGAAGACTTGGATTCATTTGGTTGTTCAACAAGAACAGACTTGGTTCTCATAACAACCCCATTTTCATCCCTGTTTGAATGAAATTCCCAGTTAACCCCAATTGGTGTTGACAATGCCTTTGAAATATAATGAAACCTGTTGCATGTCATAGAAATACCAGTATTATTAGGGTTCTGGTCTTGTTTTGGTCTCCATGTTAAGCTAGTAGAAGCTTTAGACCTATTTCCCTGTGGCTGCAAATACCTAGGTTTAGCAGTGTTTCTATCAGCGCTGAAATTACTCCTGTCAACGCCCCGATTGCTCTTATCAGCGTTGAACCTAGGGTTTGCTACAGGAACCCATTGCCTATTTGACCAAGTATTTGACTTTTGAAAAGGTCTTAGGCCTTGTGTGTTAGACCCTCTAGAAAAGAATGGGGCTGGTCTAACAACTTGTGAACTTTTGTTCACAAAGGTATTGGGTCTGACAGTGTTTGACCTATGTTGACTTTTGTCAGCGCTGAAATGGTTCCTGTCAGCGTTGACATTGGAAGCATTGACACATTTGTAGGCCAAATGTGAGAAGCTACCACATGTATAACAAGCTTTTCTAGACATAGACTTAGGTCTAGAAGCAAAGAAGCCTGTTCCATGATTACTTACTTGGCTTTTTGGTGACCTAGAATTTCTATACATCTCTGCATATTTAACACTAGGTTTCCTAACATTTTGTGGGCCAAGGTCAACAGGTTTGCCAGTGGTAGGGTGTGTGATCTTAATAGGTTTAGGATCATAGGACTCCACAATTGGTATCATGTTTGGTGTGGGCTCATTTGGACTTTCACACAACAACCCTCCCTTAACAAACAAGGTGTGGTTAGCTTTCTTCCACTCTTCTAGGTCAGTCAGCTTTTGCTGATATTCCTCAACTGGGGAAGTCACTCTAGGTGGAGGAATAAACTCCTCCTCTTGGAATTCTGGCAAGCCAGTCCAAGATAAGTCCTTTGATTGGACACCATAGAAATCCCCAGCTGGTGGTGGAACAACATTATAGTTATTTATCCCAATCCCAATCATATCCTTAGAGTCTCTTTGTTTACTAACACACTCTCCTAGGGATTGTGTGGCCTTATCAAATCTCTGGATTTTAAGACTCACATTATCTTTGTTTTTGTTAGCCTCCTCTAACTGAGCTATCAAATCAAGATTAACCCTATTTACTATATCTTGAACATCCTTACTCTGATGTAACTCATGTTTTAAGATATTTATTTGATCCTTTAAATCAAACTCCATTTTCTTATACTCAGTTACTGTCTTTTCTGTTTGGGTAAGAGCAATTTGATAGTTAGATAATTTGCACCTTAGAGTACTTGCTTCATCTAATAACTTAACTATCTCTTGTTTTGATTTTTTAGTATTTAGACGACAACCCTTAGAACAGAAAGCATCATCATATACCTCATTATCTGATGAAGAGGAGGAGTGTGCCATGAGAGCATATTCAGCATGCTCTTCTTTGACTTCAGCAACCAAAGCTCTGTCCTCTTCCTCATTCTTAGCCATCCAGCTCCAATCCCATTCTCCAACGCCATCAATTTGTTGAACAGCAACCATGGCCTTGGGATCTGGGTTCTTAATCATTTGGCTAGAAGGCTTCCCAGCATCAGATCTCCTTGGAGATCTACATTCCCTCATAAAGTGCCCCATCCTATGACAGTTGTAGCACTCCACCTTGGACTTGTCAAATCCAGCAACATCCTTAGCATTAAAGGTCATCTTCTTCTTGAACCTTTTATTGAACCTGTTTGCTCTTAAACTTACAAGAGCCATAGTCCACTTTATATCCATCTCTTCCAATTGTTCATCACTTATCTGCTCAAGATCTTCATAAGTGATCCTTGAATCACTAGGCAAAGAAGCAATGAAGGCACACACAGTATCAAGATCAAAACCAGCAGGTTTAATTCTATCAGCGCCATGATTGTGTGTGTCAGCGCTTGAGTACAAAGCGTTGACAGGATATGATCCAGCGTTGACAGATTGACATCCAGCACTGACACCTTGAGATCCAGAGGCTGAATGTCCATAAAAGTTCATGGAATCAAATTGGCCTTCACTTTGTGAAAAGAAGGCCATGTTGCTGCTGGAAGATTTGTTATCACTCTCCAATTGCCATTCATTCTCCAACAGCCTTAACTTGTTGAAGATGTCATCAAACCTGGAAGTCTTGTGGGTGTTATTGACAAGAATAGATCTTGTCTCAATCTTCCATACATCACCAAGGCTTTTGAGAAAAGTAGCATTCAATTCAGGGTCATCAATCTGTTTTCCCATGAAGGAAAGTTGACTTGTGATGTCAAGAAGTCTACTTCTCACACTGCTGAGATTCTCATTAGGTTGAGCTTTAAAGACAGCATACTCATGCAAGAGTTGCTTCTTCTTTTCTTCTTTTGTGTCAGCATTGCCACCATGTGCTACTTCAAGAGCTTCCCAAAGCTCTTTTGCAGAATCAAAACGTTTGTACTTATGCTGATTCTCATGACCTAGGGCATGTTTCAAGATGTTCAAAATTTTCATGTCCACCCTCTTCTTGGCTATGTCTTCAACAGCTACCGCTCTCCCATCATCAGGCTTTTCCACTTTATCAGCTTCTGGACAATTAGGAATAGCTGACCTTGCCTCAATAGCAGCAGTAATCTTTGCTGCTTTATCGAATGTGTTCCCATATTCGATAATTTCCCAAAGAGTGTAGTCATGAATAGCTATGTATTGCTCAAAATTGGACTTCCAAAGTTCAAAGTTCCTGGCATCAAACATGGGAATTTTGATACTAGGATTTGAGAAGTTGTTTTGCAGCAAAGCAGGAGGTTGATTTGTGCCAGACATGGTGTTTTTAGGGTTTTGAGATTTTAGGGTTTTTAGGGTTTGGTGTTTTAGGGTTCTGCGTTACTTAAAGATCAAAAGTTTCTCAACAAGCTCTGATACCACTTGTTGATCCCAAACTTAGATCGATTAGCTTTGTGTATACGAGATTAGATCAAGTACTACACGTAGAGAAACCTTTGCTTATGAATAAAGTAACAAAGTGTTATGCGGAATTAACACTTGATCTAAAACACAATGATGTTAAACAAACTTTCACTTGTATTAGAATAATCGTGTTGATTACAATGAAAGGTTTAACTTGCGAATACTATGAAAACTGATATTAAACATTAACCTAAAAGATCTTCTTTTATAGAACAAGAAGTCTTGTACAATAAGCTACGAATCAATTATTCTAGGTAAAGATAAACATAGAAAATACATTGTCGTTTCTATCCTTACTAGAAGTAATCTAGAATATAACATACGTGTAGCTCACAACTTCCATCAGTGCTTGTCTTCAATCTGTCAACGCTTGACTTTAACTTGTCAACGCTTATGCTATCAGCGCTCACTTTGCTCTTGTCAACGCTTGAGTTGTTCTTGTCAGCGTTCAAGTGTTCTGGCCTAAATTTATTCCCAACAAGGAATGCAGGGATCACAGGATCAGATGTCTTTCAACCATCAGGCTATTGCTTATGGATTAATCTGGGGAGCTGATGTTGTCCCTGTCACCGCCCATATGATGAATGTGGCCAACCAAGTACCAAACGCTGAGAAGCCCTTGCTCCCTTCCTCTGAGAAGGTGAATACTTCTAGTGTTGCTGGAAAGTCTATGTCTTTGACCTCTGGGCAGCACACTACTAAGTCCAAGGCTTCATCTGGCCAACAGCCTAAGAAGAATAAAATTCCCTCTTCTTCCCACTCCAAAGCTGTTTCTAAGGCCAAGGGAAAGAAGACTGACACCTCCTCTGGTCCAGATACTCATGTGGACTCGGATTCATTGGCTGACAAACAACAGGAGTCTAGTGTCTCAAGGTCAGCTGAGACGACAGGAAACCAGCCTGATCAAGCTGATATCTCACAGGTAATTAGTGTACATTTTTAGAGGTTCACAAGCAGCCACTCTCATTTGTCTGTAGGAGAGAGTGGTGAAGTTAGGGTAATCCTCGACCCATAGAAGTCTGTCAATACACTTAGAATCCTTTAAGACTTCTGTACACCTTGTCTTTGCACCAGGGAATGATTCATTTGTGTTTATAAAGCACCCCGATGACCCTGCACCCTCTAGACAGTTTTCAGGCTAACAACAACCTGAATACACTAATGTCTCAACCTTGATCAGATGTAATTCACACAGCCTCTTGGTTCCCTCCTTAAAAGAGTCCCAAAGGATTTATCCTTTCAGGGGGAGCTGAATCATCACCCTCAGCTTTCCTAGGGGCAGCATAACAGGCGACCTTTAACCACATATGTTTCACTCTTAAAAGAGTCCCAAAGGTTTTAACCTTTTGGGGGGGCTGAATAATCACACTCAGCTTTCCCAGGGGCAGCGACTGGCGATCCATAAACAACATATGTCTCACAATCAAAAGAGTCCCAAAGGTTTTAACCTTTTGGGGGGGCTGAATAATCACACTCGGCTTTCCTAGGGGCAGCGAATGGCGATCATTAACCTCATTTTTTCACACTTAAAAGAATCCCAAGGATTTATCCTTTGGAGTGGCTGAGTAATCACCCTCAGCCTCTCTGGGACAGCGAAATGGCGACCATTCTCCTTATATTTTTCCCTGTTACTAATTACAACAAATTTGCAGGCTGAAATTGTACAGCCAGTCATCGAGTCTCAGGTACAACAAGAAAAGGAGGCTGATACAATGACTCAAGACAAACCCAATGATGCAGAGCCTTTGTTAAATGCTGATGAAGAAATGCTATCATTGGAAGATTATGTCTCTGATATTGAGTCCATTCCTGAGGATGAATTCCCTGAAGGAATGTTCGATGAAGAGGATGAAGAAGATGAGGAAGACCAGCTGTCTATCTCTCCTCCAAAAGAAATAGTTGTGTCTACACCAGCTGGTGATAAGACTTCTCCTCCCAAGGATGCTGTTGATACTCCCAACTCTGCTACATCCACAACAACAGTTTTCCAATCTCCAGCCTATGATCCAACAGCGGAGTTTCTCTTGTTTGATCATCCTGCCCAGACGAACTTTGATATTCTACCAAGGGGGGATGACTATGCTCAGCAAAGCCTCAATATCAAGAATCTTCAGCCTGTTCATCATCAATCAGATATCGAGCGCTTATCAAGGAAGCTGGATGTGATCAAGTTTGAGATGCACAACTTCACTGTGACATTTCCAGGCATCATCAAAAAGGCTGTGGCTGAGGCTGTCACTGAGCCAATTCAGGATGGTGCAAGAAGAGGTGTAGCCCAGGGACTCAGTCATCTTTCAACAAGAATAAAGGATGCCATTGACTCAGCCTTCCCTGCCATGTTCCATGAACATGAACTCACCATGCACAGGCAATTTAATGTTGTTCGCACCAGGCAATACCGGCATGCTAACTTTATTGTCAGGCGTGCTCAGGCAAACACTAATGCAAATGCCAACCTCCTGCTGAAGATTGCCAGGGCTTCAAGAAAAAGACAACGTGCTATGGCTGCCTCTGTGGAGCAGATTGCAAGACGTTTTCAAGCACGTTCATCCAAACATCTGCGAGGTCAGGATAAACGTGAAGGGGAGAAAAATACAACACTCAGCCTGGCATCTGCTGAACAAGGCTCATCCTCAGCTAACCCCACCATCACACCTGTTCCTCTCCAAGTCATCACACCTATTGTAATACCTGATGATGAGGATAATACTCAGGGGGAGCAACAAACTCAAGATGGAGATGACTCATCAAAGTCTCTGGTTTTGGTTAACACCAGCAAGCCTGAGGATGATGATGAACCAGCTGCCAAGAAATTAAAACACTGTTAGCTCTCTCCCCAAAGCTATTCAAACTCAGGCTCAGACAGCGTTTATCAAAAGAGCTGATGTTTTGAAAAACATAAGTGTGGAGTCCTCTGTCTCGAAGAAAGGAAAGGAGATAGTTTTGGTTGACACAGATACCAAAATTAAGAAGATAGCTGCGATGCTAGAGACAGGAGGATCCACCACAGACCTTTCACAATTCTCAACCTTTACACCTTTCGATGAGATTCCTTTAACCCCTGAAGAAATAGAGCAACAGGCTGAAGAATTCAAAAGATTAAATGAACTCAAGACAGCCAAAGAATTGAATGAAGCTACTCTGAGGAAGATGACACCACCTGAAAGGGAAAAACAAAAACAAAGGTTGAGGGAAATGGAAGCAAAACGCGCTGAGGCTTTAAGGAAAGTCAAAGCTGACTATGATGCCTGCGTGAACAACAGATATGGTTCTGGCAAGATAACCAAGTTCAAATACACCATTCATAAATCCACAAACACCCCACAAATGATCTTATGGAGGGAAAACCAAAAGGGAAATATGGATGTATTTGACAACTTCAGGTTAAAGACACTTGGGTTATCAGAATGGTTCGAACTTGAAGCCTTAGCTGCCAAAAATACTGGACAGGCTAATTTTCTTCTGCTGAAGACTCTTAAGGCCAAGTTTAACTGGATCAAGGAAACAGCAGCCAAACTTAAGATTGATCCCTCACCACAGCTTTTTGAACAAGAACCCCCAAAGACAGGCAACAAAAGGAGAAGGATTTCACAAATTGTTAATGAAACTTTTGTTACTGAAGATGTTCAAGTGGATGGAATGCACAGGGATTTGATCCTCCCCAATGGTATTGTTGGCCCTGTTGATGGTCATACATACATAGAGCCTGAAAGAGGAATGGCATTCATGAACAAGGCTTGCCAGTATGCTTTTCAAAGGGAAGATGAGTTGTGCTTAGCTTCAACTATTCAGCTACTCTGTCACAAGAAGTGTCTCAAGATCAACACAGAGTATTCCAAGAAGTTTGCAAAGACTTTGCAGGATGAAATTGATAACAGATTAGACTTGGCTGAAGCTGAAGAAAGAATTAAAAATGATGACTATTGAAGATGTTCACAGCCCTTTTTAACTTCATCTTTTATTTTGCTTATGTAATGCACTTGTAATTTTCTTTAAGTTTTAATAAAATCATGAGGTATGTTTGTTTAGATCTGTTATGTGTAAGAAGAAGCTGTTAAACTCACTTACCTTAACTTTGTTAGATCTAACATTATTTATGTTTAAATAGGGGGAGATTGTTGGGAATCTAAACTTGTTAGATTCCCTGATCATTGATTTAAACATAATTAGGCTGTTAGATAGTCCCTTGCCTGTGCCTAGGAGGCAGGCAAGTTTCGCAAGACTCACAGAGATCCAAGTCTCTGTGAGCAACCTCAGAGGAGTCTATGTCAGAGACATTGTCAGGGAAGTCGAAGAATTACCTGAAGACATACTCATTGGCTGTGATGGATAACAGCCAAGATGTATCAGGGACTCTGAGGGGTTGAGAGTTAACAGGGGTGGCAATACCCTGATAACTCTCAGAACACTTTGGACATGCCATTTGTGTGTTCGCGACTATGAAGAAAAAGGAAATTGTTTTGACAACTGTTTCCTTAAAGCATAATGGAAGACTACCAAGAATAGAAGGACATCATGTGACTGATGTGGGAACTTGTAAAAGCTTGTGTAGTCGCCATCAAGTACTGTTTAGGTCAAACTTGTAACACTATAAATAGGATGTGTATACATGCATTAAGGTTCAACACTTTGAGATATTAAGAACATTATTGCATATAACTTAGTGAATCAAACAGCTACGACTGTATTCATAAGTTAGGGTTTATTGTTGTTCAAAGTGTGCACAACACATTGTCATCAAACTGTGTTATCCATAACACTTGTAATTCTTTATTATACAATAATAAGATTACGTTTGAAAAGTAATACCTTGTGTTGATTAAGTTAAGATTAGGGTTTCTTGCATTGATTAGGGAGTTTCAAACATGCTAGACACGTTAGATTAATCAAGAAAACATGAATAAAGGGGTTTTTGGTAGGGTTTGTTCGGCTGACCCCTCACAACCGAGAGCCAAGCTCTCGGTGGGTTCGATTCGCACCAACAACGAGACCTCATGGTCTCGGTGTGGTTGGGTTTCGATCAGCCGCAGGGAACAAAGGAACCCGACTCGCGTCGGGGTGGTATTTGTTTTGTTTGGGTCTCGACGCAGCAGCAACAACACCACCGGCATCAGCCGGTGGCTGTTTTGGGTTGAGCAGGGGGAACGCAGGCCAGACGGGGGGAACCACCGGCTATAGCCGGTGGTGAGTTTGGTCCAGCAGTGGCTAGCCAAGCCACGACAGTGGCAACCGGCTAGACCGGGTTAGTCACTGTCGGGGCAGTTTGGTCTGGTTCATGTTGCGGTTCATATTAAAACACGGGCACAGGATTATTTTAATTACAAGTATATTTTTACGAGGCTAATTAAATTAATTAAACATGACTATAATTAATTTAATTTAAAGCATGAACTTAGGTTATATTTATTTTTAAAAAATAATACATGTATAAGCCTAAGTATTTTACCATTTAATTTTAGACTATAGTTTATTATTATTTAGTTATTAAACATGGACTTATAATTAATTAATAAAACATTACTTAGGTTATAATTTTAAATATTAATAATTCATGATTAACTTAAGTATTTATTTGGACTAATTTAATTAAATCATGCTTTAATTTAATTAAATCATATAACCTATAGTTCATTTATTTCCATGACATTTATTTAATAAATTATACTATTTGACCATGATATATTATTAATTAATAAAACATGAACTATAATTATTAATTAATAATCAGTTATAACCTATAGTATTATACTTTATAAACTGTATTATTAATTACATGACTTATGATTTTTAACCAGTAAACATTAGCTTATAGTATTAGCTTATTAATCCAGCTTATTCTTGTCACACCCCCAATTTATCAGAGTAAGATAACGCAATGGGGTACGACGGTCATGACTATCACAAGATGTAGGTACAAGAACGACTATTTAAAAGTCGTTTTCATTTAATTAAAACATAAACTTGTTCGGAAGCGTATTACACAAGATCAAATAAAGCATAGTTTTCAAAGACTTCAACATTGTTTTGGACATCCAAAATACAAGTCACGACCATTTTATTTAAATCTCCCAAGCATAACCACGTCACTCCTCCTTCTTGATACCTGAGAAAAACATTGCTAAAACGTCAACACAAAGGTCGGTGAGTTCATAGGTTTAAGATTAAATAGTGTGATGAACCATAAGATTTTCAAGGCAACCGGCATATAATCTTATAACAAATACAAGATTATAATCAAAAGTATACGTTTTCATAACCTACGCCTAAGCTCATGACACCGAAGCGTTAACCTAAACCAACAAGATATAACAAGAGCCCAAGCAAATGCCCATCCTTTAGCATTTGTAACAACTCAAATGTAAGTGTATCTAACTTTGGTCACACAACCAAATTAGATAGGGAGGTTAATCCCAATAGATCTATCCATAACATTCGCGCTTACACAAAGTAATTAACGGTTCATGATAGTGGGCTAAAAGCAACATAGGATGGCGGGACTTAGACATCATGTAGGCAAACGTATGATTTTTTAAGGCACTTATGTTCATCCGTTAAAACAAGCAATGTTCTCACCCCAAAATAGTTAAACAATTTAAAAGTGGGGGCTATGAAACTCACCTTGATGAAGTAGCAAATATGATCAAGAAAGATAGCTCGATAAATCAAGGCACGCAAACAAATGCGCAAACAATCTACTCGCAACCTAAGTAAAATATCCGTACTTAGGCTAAATACAAATAATAATAACGTACAAAGCACTTGGTTGATGATTTATACTTGCTCTTGTTTAATAAAATGTTTTCATACATTTTTCTTGTTCAACAAATTTAGTCACGGGGTCAAGTTCGGGTCTCGATAACTCATTGAATAATAGTCCGAAAAATAAACGGACTCTCATTATAAAAACTAGGCCGCGAGGTCGTCGATATTTGATAAATATCATATTTTTATGAAGGCTCTAAGTCTAGTAATTAATTACGTGAAGTAGAGCACGCACACATAAAATACAACAAGTAAGGTTCAATTTTACACAAATGGAAATTGACCAACTTTGGAAATTTATTGTGGGTTCGTTACTTGACTTTATGGCAAACCGAAAGTTGTTTCAAAAACTAGGTCGTGTCGAGTTTCACAAGGTATTTTTAGATCTTTGGGCGAAAGTCATTTGATGGACTAAAAATAGACGTGAAGTAGTGAATTCGTCCATACCTTACGTATACTATATAACCTACACTTGTTCGATAATTTGGAAAAGCCAATGCCAACTATTTGGGACCCTGTTTTCTGTCATACGGTACACACCCTTATTATTTTCATTCATTTCCCACTTGCCATTTATAAGTTTATGTACATAAGGCAATTATTCATAATATGTCAAAAGGAAGAAAGTAACTCTTGCTCTTTTCATGTGGCTTGTCAGCCTAGACTTACACGCAACCAAAGAAGACCTCCAATTTTTCATCCCTTTTCATACATACACATACATACACATATATGACATCCCATCATCATTTTAGACAAAACAAAAGGAAAGTACTTGTTGTTTTCTCACTGTACGCAGCAGGCAACACACACAAAAGGGAAAAATGATGCATTATCTTAGCATTGTAAGAAGGTACTACTGTACGTAACTCACGGCAAAGAAAAGGAGTGTCCTATATTATTTACAACTTATCATGGAAACCTATTTTTTTACATAGCATACACTTTGCCCTTTCTCTGTTTGATCATACACACGAGGCACACACATATTTCAATTAATCACATAATCATACATACATGTAACATTATTAGTCTGTTTGAGGATAGTACCATATTACCTTATGGTCTCTATTTATGCAGTCTTACACGAAAGCAACAAGACAAGAGGGGACCAATGTTTGCTTACTGTTTTTAAACATTGCACATGAGATCCACATTTAAACAAACACATTACATGCATCAAACATTTATTTTCAGGCAGTAATACACACAACTCATTACACACAAAACAAACATGTTGCAAAGTCTCATGGCATTCATTAGGATATTAGTTCTACTTGCTTTCTTCTCCTATTTTGTCTTACGGTTATACCCACGCCCCATCATATAGACCAAGTTCTTCTTAAAGTCAGCAAGTTGTTTTTAAAAAGGGCAAGAGGATATGTTCTTATTATAGTATCACCTTTTATTAAGCAAGTACACAGTTGGTCCCTATTTTTCTTGTTTGAATGCAGTACCCATGTACCCACTTTCATCACACGACATACATTTATACATATAGTAAATGGGATGGCTGCAGTTTTGATTTATACATGGTAGTCCACACAAATATGGCCAGTCAACAGAAAAAGCACATGTCCATTGTTATTTCAAATTTTTGGTTCACTGTTTGGTGGGTAAGTTCTTCATGCATAGGCACACATTTAAGTTCACAGTCTGCTACTACAACATGTTTACACGCAGCCAATACACACATATATGATCATACGTTATTGCCTAGTTCTACTTATACGCTTCTGTTATAAAATCATGTATGGAACCCCACGTATGGAAAATTCATCATCAGTGGGTGTGCTTATGAAGTCAACATACTCACAAATTAAGTAAGCAGCTAGTCATGTTTATTTTAGCATAAGGTTTAGTAAACAGTCATGTTTATTTTAGCATGAATAGTTTCTCCTAGGTTTAGCATGTAGTAACCACACTCGAACACATACGACACTTACACATAATCGACTCTTGTTGGCAGAGAGTGACTTCATGCACGTACATAATCATAACAGTTTAATTCATACTCCACATTCAATCATATCTTGAGTCTCATGCAAACCGAGCTAGTGTAGATCTATACAAACTCATACATCGATTTACTATTCCTCCGTGGAGTCATACTATTTCTTAATGTCGAGGCATTCAAACATTACGCATAATATCACACATTTTGGGTCCATGCTCCGCTTTCTTTTAAGTCTAGCTAAAAGCTTACACATACATGGTTTGCTCATGTTTTCAGTCTTCAAATGGTCATCATATTAAACCCTAATCGTAACCCTTGTCATCATTTTAGGTTCATGTGAGTTAGGTCATTATGTAAAGGTTCTCAACCCGTGACCAACTTTATCGTTTGATACAAGTTCTTGGTTTTTAAGTGTTTTGCAAGTATTATCATCAACCAAAGTATAAGTTTTTAGAGGGTTAAGATGGACTTACGAAAGGTCCTAAGTACTTGATGAAGACGAAGACTAAGAACTAAAGAACAACGTCAACAACTTGAATTATCGATCCGAAACTTTGCTTATAGCTTCATCTCCAGTGGCTTATAGTTTCCTTTGAGAGAGATAATTGTTAAGTTTGTGTGTGAGTTTTATGAGAAGGAAAGGGTTTGTATTTATAGGCAAAGAGTGGGGTATTTAGGGTTAAGCAACTAGTTAGTCCTTAGTTAGGGTATTTAGTTGGTTTGTAACCAAGGTTTACAAATGGACTAGCATGGGGAAATCAAATAGTTTGGGACTTCGATGGTGGCAGCAAAGAGAGGATTTCGAGGGTACTTTCCTTTGACCCAAGTTGGTATCCGGTGGGTAGTGAGGAGGAAGGAGAGGCAATAGTACATGGCATTAAATGGAATTTTAGTACTCAATTCAAATTGTGTTTGAGGGTCCACATGCCAAAAATGTGGGTTCTATATGTTTGAGGGGGGGGGGGAACGATTTTGTCTTGTGTGAGGTGGAAAGTAAATTGTTTTTCTTTTAAGTTGACAAGTTTATGTGTATTGTAGTTTCTGTGAATTTGTTGTAGGAGTTATATGTAGAGTAGAATTTGGGTAGTAGTAGTTTAATAAATGTGGATTTTTCTTAAATGTGTATTTAAATCATACCGAGTAAAGATCATTGGTTTTGTGTGGCGAATGAGAAATTTTCATGGGTAATCATAAAGTTATTTGGTGGAATGCTAAATTGGCGTCATGAAACTCAAGTAAATTATGTTGACAAAACTCAACGTCGTTTCTTAAAACGAAATCCATAACAAGTAATTCCAATGAACAATAGTTTTCTACGTAATAATTCACGATTGTCATTTATAAAAAAATTTAAATCCGTACAAAATTTCGCGTAACCAATCGGGACATCAATAGACACGCAAGTCTAACCCAAATTAACGCGTTTCACATAAATTAAATAGATCTTAAATTCACGGTTGTGACATCCGACAACCCTTAAGTTTGAGCTTCGACCCGAAGCTCATATTTCGATGAAACATATCTAATTAAATAGATGAGGATACTTAAGCTTAAATTGATCTTCACGTTCCCAAGTAAACTCGGGTCCTCGTTGTGCATTCCAACGCACTTTCACAATTGGTATACGGCTTTGTCTAAGTCGTTTAATTTCACGGTCTACAATCTCAACAGGTTCTTCAACAAACACGAGCTTGTCGTCAAGTTGAATTTCTTATAACGGTATAACAAGCGTCTCATCGGATAGACATTTCTTCAAATTGCAAATGTGGAACACATTATGCACGCGACTAAGTTCTTGGGGTAAATCCAAGCGGTAAGCGACTTCACCAATTCGTTGAGTGGTCTTGAACGGTCCAATATATCGTGGGTTTAGCTTCCCTCGTTTTCCAAAACGAATGACACCTTTCCATGGTGCGACTTTTAGCATGACGAGGTCTCCAACTTGAAATTCCAATGGCTTACGTCTTTTGTCGGCGTAACACTTTTGACGATCACGGGCCGCTTGCATACGGCTCTTGATTTGAACAATTTTCTCCGTCGTTTCATGAATTATTTCCGGGCCGGTAAGTTGTGCATCACCAACTTCCGCCCAACAAACGGGTGAACGACACTTTCGACCATAAAGTGCTTCAAATGGTGCCGCTTTAATACTCGTATGGTAACTATTGTTGTACGAAAATTCCACAAGCGGTAAATGACGATCCCATCTGTTTCCAAAATCGATCACACATGCTCGGAGCATGTCTTCTAAAGTTTGGATGGTTCTTTCGCTTTGGCCATCCGTTTGAGGATGGTAAGCCGTGCTCATATCTAGTTGTGTTCCTAGAGCTTCTTGAAGTGATTGCCAAAATCTTGAGCAATATCGACCGTCTCGATCCGAAATTATGGATATCGGCACTCCATGCTTAGCAACGATTTCTTTCACATATATTCGTGCTAAATGATCCATTTGGTCTTTCTCTTTCATAGGAAGAAAATGTGCGGACTTCGTAAGACGATCCACAATGACCCAAATCGTGTCATATCCGGCGGATGTCTTGGGTAATTTGGTGATAAAGTCCATAGTAATTCTTTCCCATTTCCACTCCGGGATTCTAGGTTGGACTAGTAATCCGGATGGCTTTTGATGCTCGACCTTAACTTTCGCGCAAGTTAAGCATTTTCCAACATAGGTAGCTATATCGGCTTTCATGTTCGGCCACCAATAAAACATCTTCATGTCATGGTACATTTTATCCGATCCGGGGTGAACCGAATATTTAGATTTATGCGACTCATGCAAAATTATGTTTCTCATGTTTCCATATCGTGGTAGCCAACTTCTACCTTCAAGACATAACGTTCCATCGGTACGTGCAACGAGTTTCTTCGTGATCATACCTCCGGCATCTTCCTTATGAATGTTATCCGCCTTAATAGCTTCACGTTGAGCTTCTAAGATCTTTTTAGGGATGTTCAAACCAATAGTCATCACTAAAGCTCGAACTCTAAGAGGTTTATCACGAGGTTTCCTACTTAAAGCGTCGGCTACAACATTGCCTTTTCCCGGTGTATAACGAATTTCACAATCGTAATCACCAAGCAATTCCAACCATCGTCTTTGTCTCATGTTAAGTTCTTTTTGATTCAAGATGTGTTGTAAACTTTTGTGGTCGGTGAACACAACACATTTGGTACCGTAAAGGTAATGTCTCCAAATCTTGAGAGCAAAAACAACCGCTCCTAATTCCAAATCGTGAGTGGTATAATTTTCTTCGTTTGGCTTCAATTGTTGAGAGGCATAAGCGATAACTTTCTTTCTTTGCATAAGAACCGCGCCTAAGCCTTTAATTGACGCGTCACAATAGACTTCAAAGTCTTCACTACCCTCGGGTAGTGCGAGAATGGGTGCATCACAAAGCTTTTGTTTGAGGGTTTGGAAAGACAATTCTTGATCGTCTCCCCATTCAAACTTTTTGTTCTTTTGAGTCAAAGTTGTCATAGATTTTGCGATCTTCGAAAATCCTTCGATAAATCTTCTATAATAACCGGCGAGTCCAAGGAATTGTCGAATCTCCGTGGGTGTAGTAGGAGTCGCCCAATCCTTGACCGCTTCAATTTTGGCGGGATCAACGTGAATTCCACTACTATCAATCACGTGACCAAGAAATTGAACCGTGTGAATCCAAAATTCACACTTTGAGAACTTAGCATACAAATGCTCTTGTCTCAATAATTCCAAAATCTTTTTCAAGTGTTCCTCGTGTTCTTTCTTACTACGAGAGTAAATAAGGATGTCGTCAATGAACACGATAACAAACTTGTCCAAGTAAGGTTTACACACACGATTCATGAGGTCCATGAACACCGCGGGTGCATTAGTCAAACCGAAAGGCATGACTTGTTATTCAAAATGACCGTATCGGGTTCGGAACGCCGTCTTGGAAATATCTTCTTCTCGAACTCTAAGTTGATGATAACCCGATCTTAAGTCAATTTTTGATTAAATGCTCGAACCTTGAAGTTGATCAAATAAATCTTCGATCCTTGGGAGAGGATAACGATTTTTGATGGTAAGCTTGTTCAATTCGCGATAATCGATGCACATTCGAAAAGTTCCGTCTTTCTTCTTTACAAATAGAACCGGAGCTCCCCAAGGCGAGGAACTCGGCCTAATAAATCCTTTGTCGGTAAGCTCCTTCAATTGGTCGGCTAATTCCTTCATCTCGGCGGGTGCTAAACGATAAGGTGCTCTTGCGACGGGTGCGGCTCCGGGTGTTAACTCAATATGGAATTCTACTTGACGGAGTGGTAGCAATCCGGGTAATTCTTCGTGGAAAACATCAGGAAAGTCTTTAACAATCGGAACATCTTCAATCTTCTTCTCTTTTGGCTCGGCTTCTTTCTTGTTAGTAACTTGAATGAGAAAAATCGGACAACCTTCCTCGATGTACTTTTTGGTTTTAGTACATGAGATGACATCTAATTGAGTTTTGCTTTTCGCGCCATTTCTTTCTCCAAAGATAGTTAGAATTTGCCTTCCATAAGGAACGCGAACTTGTTTTTCGTGACAAAGCAACTCCGCATGGTATTTAGACAACCAAACCATACCAACAATAACGTCGAAGCTTCCAAGTTCAATTGGTAAGAGGTCGATAAGAAACGGGATATTTTGTAAATTCAAAATGCAATCCTTAAGGACGGTATTAGTGGAGATGGACTTGCCATCGGCTAACTCCACATCGTATCTTACAAGGCTACGGGATTTACATTAAGTAGTTTGCTAAAGTTAGTAGATAAAAAGCTCCTATCCGCACCGGAATCAAACAATACGGAAGCATAAAGATTATTGAGGAGGAACGTACCGGTGACGACGTTGTTGTCTTGGATAGCCGCCTCGGCTCCCAAAGCATATACGCGACCAATCGCTCCCGCTTGATTCCCATTTCCCCTTGTTCCACTACCCGAAGCTCCTTGGTTTTGTTTCGGATTCTTACGAGCTTGGTTGTTGTTGTTGCCACGGATTTGATTTCCGCGACCCACGGTGATAGCCTTAGGACACTTATTTTTAAAGTGGCCCTTTTCTCCACAACCATAACAAGTAACATCCGCATATCGCTCGTTTGGAGCCGTTGGGGCTCTTTGGTTCAATGGTCTTGGGGAACTACGGCAATCTTTGGCAAAATGGCCGGATTTACCACAATTGTGGCAAGTTTTACCACAAGCTCCTGGATGGTGTTTACCACACTTTGCACAATACGGTTGCTTTCCTTGGTAATTTGAGCCACCATTGAGATTGAAAGCCTTGGCCACATTATCTTGGCGCTTGTTGGGATAGTTGCCATGATTAGGGCCATGGTTTCCTTCCCACTTTCTCTTGTGATCACTTGAGTCCAAGATAATAGCTTCCATTAAGCCATTCGCCATTTCAATGGCTTCATTGAGATCGGTTGGCTTCGAAGAGATGACATCACCACGGATTGACGAAGGCAATCCCACCATATATCTTTCCACGGCACGAGTCTCCGTGGGAAGCATCTCAGGACACATCAACCTAAGCTCTTGGAACCTTTGAGTATATGGCATCAAGTTCGTACCATTCACACGAAGGTTCCACAATTCCGTTTCCAACCTTTGCATCTCATTCCTTGGACAATACTTTTTGTAGAGCATGTTCTTAAAATAAGCCCAAGGTGTTGCATTAGCGGCTTCCAAGCTAACGGCACGAACATGGATATTCCACCATGTTAGCGCGCCATCAATCAAAGTACTAGATCCGTACTTCACTTTGTCGCCTTCCGCTACGTTGCTCACACTAAATTGAGCTTCCAATCGTTCGATCCACCTAGCAAGACCTACGGCCCCTTCGGTTCCATTGAAAGAACCGGTGAAGCAAGACTTAAACTCCTTGTACGTGCATGTACGAGTAGTTGTTGCCGTGGTGTTAGTGGTATTGTTCCCTTCTTGAGTACTTTCAGCGGCGGCGAGAGCGGCGGCCACACCGTCCGCTATCATTTGATTAAGAACGGCCGGGTCGATAGCAATTGGAGCGACGGGGTTTGCGTTTGCGTTAGAATTTTCTCTTGTTCTACGTCTAACGGGTGCCATTGATCTAAATAAAGATTACATTGAGCGTTAGAAATAACAATTCATAAGATCACATTTTCGCATGGCATATATATATAGTTCATGATATCACAACAAATATCATAAGTTTCACAAGTGATAAACATAACCCAAACATTCGATTCATCGTCGTGAATTAGTTTTACAAAAAGAGAGCATAGTGTTTTGGGAATTGTTTTCAAAAGATTACACAAAAGAAAGGAAATAGAAACACAACAAGACAACTAGTCGGAATGGCTCTCGATGCGCTCAATCCTAGCGGTCACCATAGTCAATCCTCTATTGAGGAGGTCGCGCAATCCATTGACTTGGAAGCGTAAGTCATCAATCCTCCTTGATAGGACGGTAACACGATTTGGCTCAGGGGGATTGGCAACCCCCAAATAGGTGAGAATATCACTACTACACTCCTCAAGCCTACACATCAAGTCATTAGGGAGCATGCTCATATTGCGGAGGATGTAGTCCATCTCCTCTCGTAGTGACTCAAGTCTAGCAAAGGGATGACGAGGGTGCCTACAGACTCCTGCAGCCGTAGAACTCTCGGGTATATCCGCTCCAGGGGGTGGAGGAATGGGTGTCATCCTCGGCCAAATCGAAGCATCCTCCATTGGGGGGGTAGGTCCTAAGGAGAGATAGGTGGAGCAAACAGGTGTCGTATCCTTGTCTCTAGAAGCAAGCTTTTTCCCCGCATAGGTGTGCTTCACTGATATTCGAGCTGTGCGTCTCATAGGATACCCCTTTGGTGCAAGAGATGATGAGCAAGGGGAAGCAGTCTTCTTAGCCTTTCCTCGTCTTTGATAGCAGATGATCGGCTTTGGGAGTGGGAGTGGGAGTGGCTCTCTCACAGGTGAATTTTCTGGCGATTCTCCAATCCTCATTGGTCTCAGTCCGTTGGGCGATTCCACCATGTAAATCGTCTCGTCACTAGTTGTCGCCATAGCACTGCCAAAACAAGGCATGTATTAGTATTAGATCGAAAATAATAGCTTTTAAATTCGCAAATACTTGTAAAAATAAATATATCCCAAAACTCTCTCGTATAAAATTTTCAAATAATCATGTCGTGTTTCAATATTAGTTTTCCATTGCAATAAGTTATTAACAATCCAATTTTGGATGTTACGTACATACATCGTATTAATTGTCGTTCTAGCGCACATCTCTAAAGGATATCAAAAATTTTGTATATCGACGTGCAAAAATTTATTAGATCACAAATAATTCGTATCAAATAGCATAGCCAATAAATTAAACTAACTTGCAACTTACTTGTATCGAAGACGCGGAGTGAAGTGGTTCTTGGAGATTTTCGAGTTAGTTATAGTCTATAATTACTTTTCCAAAATTAGATTTTTGACTCAAGTTTATAAAAATCATTTTGTAAAAAGATAACCTAGTTCTCTATAACCAGGCTCTGATACCAATCTGTCACACCCCCAATTTATCAGAGTAAGATAACGCAATGGGGTACAACGGTCATGACTATCACAAGATGTAGGTACAAAGAACGACTATTTAAAAGTCGTTTTCATTTAATTAAAACATAAACTTGTTTGGAAGCGTATTACACAAGATCAAATAAAGCATAGTTTTCAAAGACTTCAACATTGTTTTGGACATCCAAAATACAAGTCACGACCATTTTATTTAAATCTCCCAAGCATAACCACGTCACTCCTCCGTCTTGATACCTGAGAAAAACATTGCTAAAACGTCAACACAAAGGTCGGTGAGTTCATAGGTTTAAGATTAAATAGTGTGATGAACCATAAGATTTTCAAGGCAACCGGCATATAATCTTATAACAAATACAAGATTATAATCAAAAGTATACGTTTTCATAACCTACGCCTAAGCTCATGACACCGAAGCGTTAACCTAAACCAACAAGATATAACAAGAGCCCAAGAAAATGCCCATCCTTTAGCATTTGTAACAACTCAAATGTAAGTGTATCTAACTTTGGTCACACAACCAAATTAGATAGGGAGGTTAATCCCAATAGATCTATCCATAACATTCGCGCTTACACAAAGTAATTAACGGTTCATGATAGTGGGCTAAAAGCAACATAGGATGGCGGGACTTAGACATCATGTAGGAAAACGTATGAATTTTTAAGGCACTTATGTTCATCCGTTAAAACAAGCAATGTTCTCACCCCAAAATAGTTAAACAATTTAAAAGTGGGGGCTATGAAACTCACCTTGATGAAGTAGCAAATATGATCAAGAAAGATAGCTCGATAAATCAAGGCACGCAAACAAATGCGCAAACAATCTACTCGCAACCTAAGTAAAATATCCGTACTTAGGCTAAATACAAATAATAATAACGTACAAAGCACTTGGTTGATGATTTATACTTGCTCTTGTTTAATAAAATGTTTTCATACATTTTTCTTGTTCAACAAATTTAGTCACGGGGTCAAGTTCGGGTCTCGATAACTCATTGAATAATAGTCCGAAAAATAAACGGACTCTCATTATAAAAACTAGGCCGCGAGGTCGTCGATATTTGATAAATATCATCTTTTTATGAAGGCTCTAAGTCTAGTAATTAATTACGTGAAGTAGAGCACGCACACATAAAATACAACAAGTAAGGTTCAATTTTACACAAATGGAAATTGACCAACTTTGGAAATTTATTGTGGGTTCGTTACTTGACTTTATGGCAAACCGAAAGTTGTTTCAAAAACTAGGCCGTGTCGAGTTTCACAAGGTATTTTTAGATCTTTGGGCGAAAGTCATTTGATGGACTAAAAATAGACGTGAAGTAGTGAATTCGTCCATACCTTACGTATACTATATAACCTACACTTGTTCGATAATTTGGAAAAGCCAATGCCAACTATTTGGGACCCTGTTTTCTGTCATACGGTACACACCCTTATTATTTTCATTCATTTCCCACTTGCCATTTATAAGTTTATGTACATAAGGCAATTATTCATAATATGTCAAAAGGAAGAAAGTAACTCTTGCTCTTTTCATGTGGCTTGTCAGCCTAGACTTACATACAACCAAAGAAGACCTCCAATTTTGCATCCCTTTTCATACATACACATACATACACATATATGACATCCCATCATCATTTTAGACAAAACAAAAGGAAAGTACTTGTTGTTTTCTCACTGTACGCAGCAGGCAACACACACAAAAGGGAAAAATGATGCATTATCTTAGCATTGTAAGAAGGTACTACTGTACGTAGCTCACGGCAAAGAAAAGGAGTGTCCTATATTATTTACAACTTATCATGGAAACCTATTTTTTTACATAGCCTACACTTCGCCCTTTCTCTGTTTGATCATACACACGAGGCACACACATATTTCAATTAATCACATAATCATACATACATGTAACATTATTAGTCTGTTTGAGGATAGTACCATATTACCTTATGGTCTCTATTTATGCAGTCTTACACGAAAGCAACAAGACAAGAGGGGACCAATGTTTGCTTACTGTTTTTAAACATTCCACATGAGATCCACATTTAAACAAACACATTACATGCATCAAACATTTATTTTCAGGCAGTAATACACACAACTCATTACACACAAAACAAACATGTTGCAAAGTCTCATGGCATTCATTAGGATATTAGTTCTACTTGCTTTCTTCTCCTATTTTGTCTTACGGTTATACCCACGCCCCATCATATAGACCAAGTTCTTCTTAAAGTCAGCAAGTTGTTTTTAAAAAGGGCAAGAGGATATGTTCTTATTATAGTATCACCTTTTATTAAGCAAGTACACAGTTGGTCCCCATTTTTCTTGTTTGAATGCAGTACCCATGTACCCACTTTCATCACACGACATACATTTATACATATAGTAAATGGGATGGCTGCAGTTTTGATTTATACATGGTAGTCCACACAAATATGGCCAGTCAACAGAAAAAGCACATGTCCATTGTTATTTCAAATTTTTGGTTCACTGTTTGGTGGGTAAGTTCTTCATGCATAGGCACACATTTAAGTTCACAGTCTGCTACTACAACATGTTTACACGCAGCCAATACACACATATACGATCATACGTTATTGCCTAGTTCTACTTATACGCTTCTGTTATAAAATCATGTATGGAACCCCACGTATGGAAAATTCATCATCAGTGGGTGTGCTTATGAAGTCAACATACTCACAAATTAAGTAAGCAGCTAGTCATGTTTATTTTAGCATAAGGTTTAGTAAACAATCATGTTTATTTTAGCATGAATAGTTTCTCCTAGGTTTAGCATGTAGTAACCACACTCGAACACATATGACACTTACACATAATCGACTCTTGTTGGCAGAGAGTGACTTCATGCACGTACATAATCATAACAGTTTAATTCATACTCCACATTCAATCATATCTTGAGTCTCATGCAAACCGAGCTAGTGTAGATCTATACAAACTCATACATCGATTTACTATTCCTCCGTGGAGTCATACTATTTCTTAATGTCGAGGCATTCAAACATTACGCATAATATCACACATTTTGGGTCCATGCTCCGCTTTCTTTTAAGTCTAGCTAAAAGCTTACACATACATGGTTTGCTCATGTTTTCAGTCTTCAAATGGTCATCATATTAAACCCTAATCGTAACCCTTGTCATCATTTTAGGTTCATGTGAGTTAGGTCATTATGTAAAGGTTCTCAACCCGTGACCAACTTTATCGTTTGATACAAGTTCTTGGTTTTTAAGTGTTTTGCAAGTATTATCATCAACCAAAGTATAAGTTTTTAGAGGGTTAAGATGGACTTACGAAAGGTCCTAAGTACTTGATGAAGACGAAGACTAAGAACTAAAGAACAACGTCAACAACTTGAATTATCGATCCGAAACTTTGCTTATAGCTTCATCTCCAGTGGCTTATAGTTTCCTTTGAGAGAGATAATTGTTAAGTTTGTGTGTGAGTTTTATGAGAAGGAAAGGGTTTGTATTTATAGGCAAAGAGTGGGGTATTTAGGGTTAAGCAACTAGTTAGTCCTTAGTTAGGGTATTTAGTTGGTTTGTAACCAAGGTTTACAAATGAACTAGCATGGGGAAATCAAATAGTTTGGGACTTCGATGGTGGCAGCAAAGAGAGGATTTCGAGGGTACTTTCCTTTGACCCAAGTTGGTATCCGGTGGGTAGTGAGGAGGAAGGAGAGGCAATAGTACATGGCATTAAATGGAATGTTAGTACTCAATTCAAATTGTGTTTGAGGGTCAACATGCCAAAAACGTGGGTTCTATATGTTTGAGGGGGGGGGGGGGAACGATTTTGTCTTGTGTGAGGTGGAAAGTAAATTGTTTTTCTTTTAAGTTGACAAGTTTATGTGTATTGTAGTTTCTGTGAATTTGTTGTAGGAGTTATATGTAGAGTAGAATTTGGGTAGTAGTAGTTTAATAAATGTGGGTTTTTCTTAAATGTGTATTTAAATCATACCGAGTAAAGATCATTGGTTTTGTGTGGCGAATGAGAAATTTTCATGGGAATCATAAAGTTATTTGGTGGAATGCTAAATTGGCGTCACGAAACTCAAGTAAATTATGTTGACGAAACTCAACGTCGTTTCTTAAAACGAAATCCATAACAAGTAATTCCAATGAACAATAGTTTTCTACGTAATAATTCACGATTGTCATTTATAAAAAAATTTAAATCCGTACAAAATTTCGCGTAACCAATCGGGACATCAATAGACACGCAAGTCTAACCCAAATTAACGCGTTTCACATAAATTAAATAGATCTTAAATTCACGGTTGTGACAATTCTAACTATGGAAACTTTCTATTTCAGGAAACTTTCTATTTTTAGAAACTTTCTATTTTTTGAAACCTTCTAATTTTAGAAAGTTACTTATTATTACACTACAAGTATAATAACACAAGAATATAAGTTAATACGTAATCAAAAATACATAAAATACATGAAAACTCCAGTATATCAATTAAAACAGTAAAATAAGACAAGAACATATAAAACAAGCTAAGAACATACAATAACCAGAAACATACGCAGTAATCAGACAACTCATACATGTCCCTTATTTATGTAGAATTAGTGGTTTTGGAGTAGGACTTTGCATCCTTTTATCTTTCCTCGTTCACTGGACATAAGGTACGGATATTCCGTCCTTCAGTATGGACATTCTTTCCTTATTAGGATTCTCCGTTTGCAACCAACTGTTTTCCCAACTATATGTTTTATATGTTTTGATAGCTTATGTTTAGTTTTAAATGCCTAAGCCATATACATGCATGAATAATTTCACCTATTTATGGAGGTACCATAACCATAACACTAGGGGCACCAGTGTTATGACTTCACCACGGCGGAGTGATAGCTCGTGGCGTCCCTTTCAGTTTTGGCCATATTATTATATTATCATGTGGGGCGTGTGGGTGCATCCTATTTACACGTGTTACAGGAGTTTCAGAGTGAATGTGGTGTGTGCCTTGCATCCTTCACAAGGAGTTGATCCCTCCCACCCACCCATGTTTAATTAGAGGCTGCCCCTCTAATTGCATGATGAGGTCACCCCTCTAAGTATTCATACACGTTGATAAGTTCATGACCTATATGGGCTTTGGTTACAGATAGAATACAGTTTTCATATCATAAACATAAGGCTTTTCAAACTATAAAACTAGTTTTACCAATTAATACTAGGTTTTCCAGGACTTATACTTTTCCGCTGCTATATGTCTTTTATGCTTATATTATGCATGCTATGCTTGTATATCCGTTCACTGGGCGCTATGCTCAGCCGTTTTCCTTTCATGTTCCCAAACGGCAGGTACTCAGGGACGTTCGTAGACTTTGAGAGTACGTGCATAGGAATGGACTGTAACACCCCATTTGTTAAGATGGAATGCTACAGTAAATTATGGCGTGTCATCAAAGCATGCAAGGTAAATGTCTAAAAATTCATGACCATAAAAGGAAATACCGGAATCAAACATCGGTAGTCCAAGTAACTCCCACACAAGCAAATATAAATACTGCAAATGAAAGGACTAAACAATGTCCAAAATGAAGTAAAGTATGATTAAAGTAGGAATAAATGCATAAAGTAATGAAGGCTGGATAGCTTCCATCCGAATGGACATACTCTTGAAATCCTACTTGCAACCTTGGGTACCTGCCGTTTGGGAACATCAAAAGGTAGACGGTTGAGCATAACGCTCAGTGCACAGATATACAATAACGCATGGAAAGACATAGAATAAGAAAGCATATAACGAGCATAAAGCATGAGTAGCAGCGGAAATGAGTAAGTCATGGGAAAATCTGTATTAGTTTACTATACTAAAAGCCAATATAGGTCATGAGGTCAACAACTGGCATGAATAGATAGAGGGTGACCTCGTCATGCAATAGAGGGGATACCTCTATTTAATATGGTCTGGGTAAGAGGGATCAGCTCCTTGTAAAGGATGCAAGGCACACACCACATTCACCATGAAATCCTGACTGAAACTATAACTAGGATACACCCATACGCCCCACATGATAATAATAATATAATAATGGCCAATTAACTGAAAGGGACGCCATGAGCTATCACTCCACCGTGGTGAAGTCATAACACTAGTGCCTCTAGTGTTATGGTTATGGTACCTTCATAACTAGGTGAAACTGGTCATGCATGTATATGGCTAAGGTAACTAATAACATAAGCATTTAAATCTGTAACCACTGGGTGTTGATCCCAAACTTAGATCGATTAAGCTTTGTGTATACGAGATTAGATCAAGTAATACACGTAGAGAAACCTTTGCTTATGAATAAAGTAACTAAGTGTTATGCGGAATTAACACTTAATCTAAAACACAAAGATGTTAAACAAACTTTCACTTGTATTAGAATGAACGAACTTGATTACAATGAAAGAGGTTTAACTTGTGAAAACTTATGATAACTGATGATTAACTTTAACCTAAAAGATCTTCTTTTATAGAATAAGAAGTCTTGTACAATAAGCTACGAATCAACTATTCTAGGTAAAGATAATAATAGAAAATACAATGTCGAGCTTATCTTTACCATACACAAATAAAGAAACAAATAAACAAAATGATTCGTATGAAGATATATTCCATCAGTGCTAATCTTCAAGGCTGTCATCGTTGACTTCTTCAAATGTCAACGCTTGGCTGTCAGCGTCCAATGTCATCCTATCAGCGCTTGAATTCTTCTTATCAGCGTCTAGTGAACTGACCCATAATTTATTCCCAACAATCCTCCCCTAAACTTGATATCTATTCCAATGATCAAGTTTCTGAATAAAAACTTAAGGCTTAGGAGGAATCTTACAAAAACTTCTTATGTTGGTGATAAACATATCTAATCAAGTCTTTGGCCACATCACTAGTATAATCAATCTCCAAGGGTGTCTCCTTCATCTTCTCCAATACTTCTTTGGACAAGAAATAGTTAGCATCCACAAGTAGATACTCTGAAAACTTTGTAGAGCTCAAATGAAATACACCACAAGTAGAATAAAGCCTCCAATGAAGATTACTGAGGTCATCTTCAAGATCCTTCCATATGGCAGGATCTGCTTCCCTTGGACCACACAAAGTCAAAAATGTGTGCCATAGTCTTATTCCATTTGCTGAAGTAGGTGCTTCAGCTGTATACTTGGCCTCTATTAATCTCCATAGATGCACCAAGTCTTCTCTGTCTATGCTTGCAAAGATAGAAATAATTGAAGTAAAAGTGTGTACCTCCTTTCCAAACCTGCCAATCTTCCAAAATCCACACTCATCTTCATCAAAACTTATGATTGGATTTCTGTCATCTAGAGGTACTACATTAACCAAATCTGAAGCTTCCAATGGAGAAAGCTTGAGATGCTTCCTTATAACAGTTTCAGTTGGATAATACACATCCATATCTTTAGGAAATTGGAGAGGATCTCCTTTCTTCACTGGTCTTTGAGCAATCCTCATCTCCTTTTGAATCTGCATTTCCTCAGCAAGCTCTTGTTTTCTTTCTTCTGAAAGAAACTGGTAGACATTATTTTCTTGCACATGCCTCCAAATAGGATGTGCCCTATACTCTAACTCCTCAAAAGATAAAGCCAGCAACTTCTTGTATGTCCATCTAGGTTGATGGCATCTAAGCAACTTGTAATACAACTGCCTTCTATCTCTTTTAAGCCAAGTATTGACCTCTTGTGCATTAAACCTCAAAATCACCTTTATATCATCTTGTACCCTGAGAAGAACTTGCAACCCCTAAATTTGATCTGACAAACTCATTCCTGGGTTGTCCATTACCTTGTCTTCCCAAGCATGGTACATTCTGGTGATTTCTGGAAGGTCCCAATCAACCTGCTTCTTCAAATCACTCAATCTTTCTCTTGCCAACTCATCCCCATATTCAAGTCTTTCTGGATCTTCAATAATTTGAACACTTGAATCTGAGCTATCTCTTTCTTTTTCATCACCACTCTCTTCCTCACTCTCAGAAGTGGCAACAAATGGTGATCTACCACTCCTCTTCAAATCTCTTTCCAAAAGTTGTGCAGCCAACTGTTCATCAAATGCAATTTGTGCTGCATCTTTCTTTGGAACATCTTCTTCAACCAAAATTCCTTTACCCTTGTCTTTTGGATCAATAATAGGTAAGGTAGAAGAAGAAACCTGTGTGGACACATCTTTGATGATTGTTGATGACTGGAATACATCAACACCACCTGCAACTTTGTCAGCGTTCAAGTTACCTCTATCAGCGCCCCGATTACCTTTGTCAGCGCTGGATGTGTCAGCGTTCAAACCTGTATCAGCGCCCATTGTTGCTGTGAAAGATCCTTCCAAGTTCAATGGAGTTACCTTGGATGTATCAATAACTGGGTGCTTCTTCAAGTTGATGAGTGCTTCAACAACATTTAAAGATTCACTAAATTGTGAACTCTTCTCACTGGCTGTATCAATCAGCTCATCCTCTTCATCCTCCCCTTTGGAAGATTCCTCCATTCTACTCCTGCTACTTGGATTCTCCAAAACAGTTACCCGCTCCCTCAATACTTGGAGTTCACGGCCCTGATTATTGACAATTTGTACAAGGCTAACATTTTGCTTTTGCAAGCTAATGACAGCAGCCGTCAATTCAGTCAATGTCATAGGTTCCAATCTACCCTCAGCTAGAATGGGGATTTGACCTCCCAAAATAGAATCATAGGGCATGGATGAGGTCTTAATGATGTTGGGACTGTCTTGACCAGCATCTAAGCTTGTGTCAATAGCCCCAGCCTCATCCATGGCACCAACCACACTTGTGGAGGTGGTTCTCTCTGCAACAAGGCTAGGACCACTAGAGGAGAACACTCCAGTAGTCCTTTGGCGTTTATTCAACCTAGATTGTAATGGGGTGGAAGATGAGGTAGATTGTGTGGGTGTTGGTTGGTTAAGGGATGTTTGGGATTGTTCAGGGATGTCATCAGCGTTGAGATTGGCTGTGTCAGCGCCAACATTTTGAGTGTCAGCGTTGACATTGGGTTGGTCAACGTCCATGTGGTCAGGGGAAGGTAAAGGTTCAAGGATAGGCTCAAGTTGAGGTGCAGGGTCTGGTTGTGGTTGAGCAGCCTGAATTACTTCAAGCATGGCTTGGGTGAGAGGTATAGATCTGTTTGTGGAGCTCATCTTGTCAAAAATGGTTTTCTTTTGCTTAGGGATCTCATAAAAAGTGTCATGATCCCTAGTACAATATTCTTGTAAATCAAACACCATTTGCAAAAATCTTGGGTAAGCCAAAGTCATTTTACTTCCCTTATTTTTACACATCCCTTCAAAAATCATTTTTGAAAAATTATACTTAAGCCCACGTGACATACAAACCAAAGCACTTGCAATGGACCTGTTTATTTCATTAAAAGCAGTACATTTTGGACTTAAGCATTGAAGAAGGACATGTATCAAATATTTCCAGTCAGAGGGAAATTCCTGCTTATGATATTTATTTAAAGGTTTACCAGCAGGAATAGGATAACCCAATTCCCTAAGACCTTGTTCTATTGTTGCAATGGCAAGAGTAGTCACACCATCAGCGTCATCAAGACGCAAAGCTTGGCGAACCAAGGCTTCAGTGACCACCCATGTTCTTCCATGAACAGTAGATGTTAATGTGGTCACTCCATTAGCTGTTGTGGAACTAACATGGTTCCAAAACTGTCTAATGTGTGCGACAGGGACTAATGGTTCATGAGAAAGTGCATACCTTATTGAGGATGCATTTAAAAATGCCACCATTTGTGAATACTGAGGGAACAAATCATTATCAGCAGCCAAGTAAGCGACCATATTATGTTGGCTCTTGAACTCTAATGTCAGATTGGTTGAGTTGAACTTTGGTGCCATGTTGAAAACTGTTTAGGTTATGTGATATGGGAAAAAATCTAGGAGAAAAATGTTAGACAAGAAAATATGAATACCCAGAACAAAAAGTTTAGCCAAATTTATAGGAGAGATGCATGATTTGGATTGGTAAAAAATGAGGCAGTTATATTCAAAGAGCAATGATGAAAATATTGAATCAAATATAACTTATCTCATGCATTAATTAAAAGTAACAACTCCCCAAAATTACGGCCAAAGATTAGTCAAAAATAACAACTGGGTAGGGCCCACTAGGTGTCAACGGTCAAAAATAGCCCATCAACGCCCAACGGCTATATTTTCTTGTCAGCGTTTGCCTAAAGCCTTGTCAGTGTCACGATTGGACGTAACAGCGTTTGGAGAAAAACTTGTCAGCGTCTAAAAATAAAAATATTTAAAAAGAAAAAGACCTCAACAAAGTAATTTATCCTAAGGGAAATATCTTGCAAGGTGATAATAATTACTGGGCGGCAAGCACTGTCCACTTATGCACACTTGCTTAAGCAAGATAGACACAAATGTCCTCTAGTGTCCCTTGCTAACCAAAATACTTACCAACAAAGTTATTTCATAAAATTCTTTGTAACTCCCAGGTAAACCCATAATAAAACTATTCCCAAGTCTCCCATCAGACCACAACCAATTCTAGGCCAAACATGTCTTGGCAGCATGCATAGTTTGTCAACTTTGCATGCTACAGTGCCTCATGGTTTAGTAAAACTAACCCATACTCACCTGTGGACACAATCTAGAATTGTGATAAGAGTATTATAAGAATACCCAAAAGTCCTAAAGGTTCCTTAAACCTCCCCTTAAACTATGATACATGAGTTTCTCAAAATATATATGAACATTAAAAATTTATGTCAAGATAGGAATATAAATATTCCAACCATCATCCATAAACAAAAACATGTCCAAATAGCTCTTCAAAGATCCATAAGCAACTCTGTATCCAATGGCATAAAGCTACCACCACCTACACATTTAGATTAAAAACCACAAAACTAACATTTGTTGCTGACAGCGCCCCGACAACACGTATCAGCGTTGAAGGAACTCTTGTCAGCGTTAGACAATAATATCTCTAACAACGGCAAAATAACACCTATCAGCGTTACATCTACCTTTGTCAGTGTTAGAAAAATAAAGTGGAAAAATCTAAATCATCACAAAGACCAATAACACTGCATTATCCTGTACATACTTTTACAAAAAGGTTCTAAAACACATATTAAGTGAGATTAACCATTCCAATATTTGTTACCAAATATTGAAATCTTCTAGTATCAAAAGGTTTAGTTAATAAATCAGCCACATTATCTTCTGTGGCTACCCTATCTGGTTGTATTAAACCTTTCTCAAAGCAATCTCTTATAAAATGATGTCTAATTTCTATGTGTTTAGTTTTAGAATGATGTACAGGATTTTTAATAATGCATAAAGTACTGTTATTGTCTACAAAAATCTTGGTATGCATGAAATTATACCCATAATCCAACAGCTGGTTCTGAATCCATAAGACTTGTCCATAACAAGCAGCTGCTGCAACATATTCTGCTTCAGTTGTAGAGTTTGCCACCACTGTTTGTTTCTTGCATTGCCAAGATATCAATCTACTCCCAAGAAATTGACATCCACCAGTTGTGGATTTCCTATCAAACTTGTCACCACCATAGTCACTGTCTGAATATGCAATAAGCTCCAATGGAGAATCTTTTGGGTACCATAAGCCAAGATCTGGATAACATCTTAGGTACCTAAAAATTCTTTTTACAACAAAAAGGTGACATTCTTTGGGAGTCACTTGATGGCGTGCACAAGCACACACAGCAAACATGATGTCAGGTCTTGAGGCTGTAAGATACATCAATGAACCAATCATTGATCTATAGTGCCTAACATCCACATCCTTTCCAGCTCCAATTTTTCCCCAAGGGTGTTCCCTATCCATAGGAGTGGAAGCACTCTTTTCATGTGGAGAAAAACCATATTTCTTCAAGATTTCAGCTACATACTTGTCTTGGGAGATGAAGATACCATCTTCTTTCTGCTGAACTTGTAAGCCCAGAAAGAAGTTCATCTCACCCATTGCACTCATCTTGAATTTATCTGTCATAAGCTTGGAAAAGTCTTCACTCATCTTTGGATTAGAGGATCCAAAAATGATATCATCAACATAGACCTGGACAAGTAAGACATCCTTACCTTTCTTCTTTGTGAACAATGTCTGATCTATGGTGCCCCTTTTAAAACCATTTTCCACCAAGTAGGTGGACAATGTACCATACCATGCTCTTGGGGCCTGATGAAGTCCATACATAGCTTTCTTCACTCTATAAAACTTGTCTGGATTCTCAGGATCTTCAAAACCAGGAGGTTGCATAACGTATACCTCCTCAACAATTGTCCCATAGAGGAAAGCACTCTTCACATCCATTTGATAAACAGTGAAGTTCATACAAGAGGCATAAGCTAGGAAAATTCTTATAGCTTCAATTCTTGCAACAAGAGCAAAGACCTCTTCATAATCTATTCCTTCCTCTTGTGTATATCCCTGAGCTACCAAACGTGCCTTGTTTCTGACCACAATACCCCTTTCATCTTTCTTGTTCCTTAGAACCCATCTTATCCCAATTGGTCTCACATATCTAGGACAATCAACCAGCTCCCAAACATCCTGTATAGCAAATTGGTGAAGCTCATCCTGCATTGCTTCCACCCAACTAGGTTCTTTGAGAGCATCAAAAATCTTCTTGGGTTCTTCTTGTGACAGAAAACATGCAAACAAACATGCTTGTACAAGAGGGGTATCAACCTTCTTGTGTATATTGGCAATAAATCCACCAAGATTTTGATGGGATCTTCGTGTCTGAACTGGAGCCATAACATCACCAATGATCTGAGATGAGGGGTGATCCTTTATCGTGGAAGTGAGAACTCCTCCTTCAAAAAGTCTGGTGTCCTCAACTTCACGCTCCATGTTGCCAATATCTTCTTCATCAGACTCTCTTTGATCAACAGGAATCTCTTCATGGACATTGGAAGGTCCACCTTGTTCAAAATGGGAAGAGAAAAGATGTGCAAAGGTGTCATCAACGTCTGAACCTTGTTTGTCAGCGCTTGGGCTAACAACGCTTGAACTGTTGTTGTCAACGTCTGATCCATCAGCGTCTGAATTGCTCTTGTCAGCGCTTGATTTCCCTTTGTCAGCGCCTGAAGAACCATGCATGTTTGTATTTGGTGGTATTTGGAAACCACCATTATCTTTTCTAGCAGCAGCAGCATAATACTCATCTGTCCATATAGGAAGTGTAACATATTCTTGTGTGGGAGATGACTCAACTGCTGGTGGTCCATCCTTCTTAGCAACCTGTATACCTGAAACATTACCAATTCTCTTTTCCAAAACACTTGAAGTTACCTTCACAATGTCTGGATCAGTAACAGGCATATAATTTAAAGCTCTAGATAAAGGTTCCAAGTCAAACAACCAATTTGGACCACTTTCAGGATCACTAGGTTTACTCTCTAAAAACCTAACATGTACTTTTTCAAGTATACGTTTTTCCTTTTTAATGTAAACCCTATATCCTTTGCTCTGCACTGAATAACCCATGAAGTAGCCTTCATCACCTTTTGAATCAAATTTACCTAGGGCATCACTAGTTTCTAAAACAACTACATGACAACCAAAAGGCTTGAGAAAGCCAATATTTGGCTTCCTTCCCCAAAGTAACTCATAAGGTGTCTTATTATGTATTTTGTTGACCAATGCCCTATTTTGAACATAACAAGCTGTGTTAACAGCTTCAGCCCAAAAGGCTATAGGAAAGTGGGCATCAGCCAACATGGTTCTGGCTGCTTCAATTAGGGTTCTATTCTTTCTTTCAGCAACCCCATTTTGCTGTGGAGTTCTAGCTATGCTAAACTGCCTAGTAATCCCTTTCTTGGCACAAAAATCATCTAACAACTGATTTCTAAACTCACCCCCATTGTCACTTCTAAGAATTTTGACCTCATTACCATTCTTCTTTTCAATCTGGGTAATGAAATTAATCAGACTTTGGGCAGTTTCACTTTTCTTGGCTAAAAAGAAAGTCCATGTAAACCTGGAAAAATCATCAGTGATGACAAAACAATATGATTTACCCTTCAAACTTTCTATATTAGTTGGACCAAAGAGGTCCATATGCAATAAGTGAAGTGGTTTAGAACTAGAGTGCACCTGTTTAGATTTGAATGAGACCTTGTGCTGCTTGCCCTTAAGACATGCAACACAAGAGTGGTCATTGTGGAAAGCCTTTTCAGGCAAACCATCAACTAAACCAAGCCTAACAAGTCTATTGATATTTTTAAAGTTTATGTGCCCTAATCTCCTGTGCCAAAGATTACTTTCATCTACTGAGGCTTTAGCATAAAGACATGACATCATTTTATTATTCATCTTAATTCCATTAAGATTCACATTATATATGTCTTTATGCCTTGGTGTTCTAAATTCTATATATTTCTCCTCAGGAAGCTTGTAATCTTTGCTTAACACCAAGCACTCAGTATCTGTGAAAAGAACCTTATTTTTGTTATCACACACTTGTGATACACTAAACAAATTATAATCCAGTTCTTTTACCAGGAAGACATTCTCAAAACGTAGATTATTGGTAATAAGGGTTCCTTTTCCTGTGATGGTGCCATAGCCCCCTCCAAAGTATACCTTATCACCATCTTGAATAGGAGTGAAGTTTGTCAGATAGTCTTCCTTTCCTGTCATGTGCCTTGAGCATCCACTATCCAAATATCCATAATCATTGATCTTCTTCTGAATGCCCTGCACATAAAGAAAACACATTAGTTTTCTTTGGGAACCCAAGCCTTGGAAGACTCGGATTCATCAGGTTGTTTAACAAGAACAGACTTGGTTCTCATAACAACCCCATTTTCATCCCTTTTTGGATGAAATGCCCAGTTAACCCCAATTGGTCTTGTCATGACCTTTGAAATATAATGAAACCTGTTGCATGTCATAGAAAGACCAGTAGAATTAGGGTTTTGGTCTTGTTTTGGTCTCCATGTTAAGCTAGTAGAAGCTTTAGACCCATTTCCCTGTGGTTGCAAATACCTAGGTTTGGCAGTGTGTCTGTCAGCGCTGAAATTGTTCTTGTCAGCGCCCCGATTGCCTTTATCAGCGTTGAACCTAAGGTTTGATACAGGAACCCATTGCCTATTGGACCAAGTGTTTGACTTTTGGAAAGGTCTTAGGCCTTGTGTGTTAGACCCTCTAGAAAAGAATGGGGCTGGTCTAACAACTTGTGAACTTTTGTTCACAAAGGTATTGGGTCTGACAGTGTTTGACCTATGTTGACTTTTGTCAGCGCTGAAATGGTTCCCATCAGCGTTGACATTGGAAGCGTTGACACATTTGTATGCCAAATGTGAAAAGCTACCACATGAGTAACAAGCTTTTCTAGACATAGTCTTAGGTCTAGAAGCAAAGAAGCCTGTTCCATGGTTACTAACTTGGCTTTTTGGTGACCTAGTATTCCTATACATCTCTGCATACTTAACACTAGGTTTTCTAACAGTTTGTGGGCCAAGGTCAACAGCTTTGCCAGTGATTGGGTGTGTGATTTTAATAGGTGTAGGATCATGGCTCATGATTGGTGTGGGCTCATTTGGACTTTCACACAACAACCCTCCCTTAACAAACAAAGTGTGGTTAGCTTTCTTCCACTCATCTAGGTCAGTCAGTTTTTGTTTGTATTCTTCAACTGGGGAAGTCACTCTAGGTGGAGGAATGAATTCCTTCTCTTGGAGTTCTGGCAAGCCAGTCCAAGATAAGTCCTTTGATTGGACACCATAGAAATCCCCAGCTGGTGGTGGAACACCAGTATAATCTTTCATCCCAATCCCACTCATGTCCTTAGAGTCTCTTTGTTTACTAACACACTCTCCTAGGGATTGTGTGGCTTTATCAAATCTCTGGATTTTAAGACTCACATTATCTTTATTTTTGTTAGCCTCATCTAACTGAGCTATCAAATCAAGATTAACCCTGTTTGTGATATCTTGAATATCTTTACTTTGATGTAACTCATGATTTAAGATATTTATTTTATCCTTTAAATCAAACTCCATTTTCTTATACTCAGCTACTGTCTTTTCTGTTTGGGTAAGAGAAATTTGATAATTAGATACTTTGCATCTTTCAGCACTTGCCTCATCTAATAATTTTACTATCTCTTGATTTAGTTTTTCAGTATTTAAACGACAACCCTTAGAACAGAAAGCATCATCATATACCTCATTATCTGATGAAGAGGAGGAGTGTGCCATGAGAGCATATTCAACATGCTCTTCTTTAACTTCAGCAACCAAAGCTCTGTCCTCTTCCTCATCCTTAGCCATAAAGTTCCAGCTCCAGTCCCATCCTCCAACACCATCAATTTGTTGAACAACAACCATGGCCTTGGGATCTTGGCTCTTAACCATTTGGCTTGAAGGCTTACCAGCATCAGATCTTCTTGGAGATCTACATTCCCTCATAAAGTGCCCCATCCGATGACAATTGTAGCACTCAACTTTGGATTTGTCAAATCCAGCAACATCCTTAGCATTAAAGGTCATCTTCTTCTTGAACCTTTTATTAAACCTGTTTGCTCTTAAACTTACAAGAGCCATAGTCCACTTGATGTCCATCTCTTCCAATTGCTCATCACTTAGCTGCTCAAGATCTTCATATGTAATCCTTGAATCACTGGGCAAAGAAGCTATGAATGCACATACAGTATCTAGATCTAAACCAGCAGGTTTAATTCCATCAGCGCCAAAGTTGTGAGTGTCAGCGCTTGAGTATAAAGCGTTGACAGGATATGATCCAGCACTGACAGACTGAGATCCAGTGACTGGATGTCCATAGGAGTTCATGGAATCAAATTGGCCTTCACTTTGTGAGAAGAAGGCCATATTGCTACTGGAAGATTTATTATCACTCTCCAAAAGCCATTCATTCTCCAACAGTCTTAGTTTGTTGAAGATGTCATCAAACCTGGAGGTCTTGTGGGTGTTATTGACAAGAATGGATCTTGTCTCAATCTTCCATACATCACCAAGACTTTTGAGAAAAGTAGCATTCAAGTCAGGGTCATCAATCTGTGTTCCCATGAAGGAAAGTTGACTTGTGATATCAAGCAGTCTACTTCTCACACTGCTGAGATTCTCATTGGGTTGAGCCTTGAAGACAGCATACTCATGCATGAGTTGCTTCTTCTTTTCTTCTTTTGTGTCAGCATTGCCACCATGTGCTACTTCAAGAGCTTCCCAAATCTCTTTTGCAGACTCAAAGCGTTTGTACTTGTGCTGATTCTCATGACCTAGGGCGTGTTTCATGATGTTCAAGATTTTCATGTCCACCCTTTTCTTGGCTATATCTTCAGCAGATACAGCTCTTCCATCTTCAGGCTTTTCCTTCTTATCAGCTTCAGGACAATTAGGAACAGCTATCCTTGTGGCAATAGCATTAGCAATATTTTGAGCTTTGTTGAATGTGTTCCCATATTCAACAATCTCCCAAAGAGTGTAGTCATGGATGGATATATATTGCTCAAAATTAGACTTCCAAAGCTCGAAGTTCCTGGCATCAAACATGGGAATTTTGATGCTAGGGTTTGTGGTGTTGTTTTGTAGCAAAACTGGAGCAGGAGGTTGATTTGTGCCAGACATGATGTTTTTAGGGTTTTGAGAAGTTTAGGGTTTTTAGGGTTTTTGGTGTTTTAGGGTTCTTGCGTTACTTAAAGATCAAAAGTTTCTCAACAAGCTCTGATACCACTTGTTGATCCCAAACTTAGATCGATTAAGCTTTGTGTATACGAGATTAGATCAAGTAATACACGTAGAGAAACCTTTGCTTATGAATAAAGTAACTAAGTGTTATGCGGAATTAACACTTAATCTAAAACACAAAGATGTTAAACAAACTTTCACTTGTATTAGAATGAACGAACTTGATTACAATGAAAGAGGTTTAACTTGTGAAAACTTATGATAACTGATGATTAACTTTAACCTAAAAGATCTTCTTTTATAGAATAAGAAGTCTTGTACAATAAGCTACGAATCAACTATTCTAGGTAAAGATAATAATAGAAAATACAATGTCGAGCTTATCTTTACCATACACAAATAAAGAAACAAATAAACAAAATGATTCGTATGAAGATATATTCCATCAGTGCTAATCTTCAAGGCTGTCAGCGTTGACTTCTTCAAATGTCAACGCTTGGCTGTCAGCGTCCAATGTCATCCTATCAGCGCTTGAATTCTTCTTATCAGCGTCTAGTGAACTGACCCATAATTTATTCCCAACACTGGGAAAACAGTTGGCTGCATACGGGAAATCCTAATAAAGGAAGAGATTGTCCTTACTGAAGGACGGGAATCCGTACCTTATGTACAGTAGAAGCTAAAGAGAACGATGAAGAAACTACTCCGCCTTGACGGATAATACTACATAAGAATATGAACGTGTATGAGTTGTCTGATTTACATGTGTTTTACTGGTTTTGAGTGTTCTTAGCTTATTATATGTATTCTGTCATGTTTTAACATTTTATGTGTTAACTGTAGTTATTCTGATGTTCTACTGTATATTCATGTATTAGTGTATTATAATACTTGTATTGTAATACTAAGTAACTTTCTAAAAATAGCAGGTTTCCTAAAATAGTAAGTTTCGAAAAATAGAAAGTTTCCAAATATAGTAAGTTTCCATAATTAGAGATAAGCTGGATCATTAAGCAAAATACAGTTTAATTAGTAAAATACATGTCATGGTTTATAGCTTATTAATTAAATAACTGGTTAATTAATTAAACTATACATTTAAGGAATTTAATTAAAAATACATGTTTTAATTAAATTAAGTTAAGTAAAATACTTTAGGTTATACATGAAATATTAATTTTAATATTTAACCTAAGTCGTGAATTTAATTAAATTAAAAAGTCTAGTAATTAATTTAATTAAACATATTTTCTGATTTTAATATTTCCCGAAACTCGAACCCGTGTTTTAAATATTAACCCTAGCCCGTGTTTTAAATATTAACCCGAGCCTGAACCCGGGGTCACATATAAGTCGAGCCAAACAGCCCTACTAGTGGCTAGACCGGCTAGCCGGTTGCCATTGGTGGCCCTCGGTTCCCACTGCCGAGTCACGGCTGCCACTGCCGAGCCCGCTTCACACCGGTTCCCACCGGTTCGTGACCGGTTCCCCCTGTTCTTGTTTGTTCGGTTCTTATTGTCTAACCAAAGTCCCACCGAGACCCTATTTGTCTCGGTTGACACTAATAACAAACCAAAACCATACCCCGACCTTGCGTCGGGGTCCCCTTGCTTGCGTCCGAGCCAAACCGACCGAGCCGAGCCCTTTGAGGGTCTCGGTGATGGTGATGAAAACTAGCCATAAATCTTATTTTAATTAATCCACATGTTTTGTATCTCTTGTTTTTATGATTAATTAAAATAATAACATGAATTCAATAAGAATTTAAAAAGAAAAGGAAGTGTTTTGATTTACTGAACACGTGGAAGAAAGGATTAAGATCACGATCACGTACACACAAATAATCAATAATAAAAATCCGTCCGGTTGTTCCTTGGTGGTGCTCTATAGCCGGCGGCAAGGAGGACAAAGGGAGGCAAGGAAAAACTTTTCTGTAACCTAAAAATTATGATTAATGTTTTCCTGTGTTTTTGTTTTTCATGGGTTTAAGTTGGGTCATGGGCCAAGCCCAGTCCTCCTTCTTCTTGTCTCTTTTATCCGCGGCACATGGGGAGCCCACGGGGAAAACACGTAACTTTCCCGAGTCATTATTTACGTGTTCATTCATGTTTAATTATCGTGCATTTTAAATGTCGTGATCGTAATACATTTATAATATATACGCAAGTACATGTTAATTTATATCGTGATACGTGAAATATATTATAAATGGAAAGTTTTAAATTTATCGTATTTTCATGTGTTTACTGTTCATGTGTACTGATCATGGTATTTTAATGCGGGTTTTACAATTCTTCCCCTCTAAAAGAACAATTCATCCTCGAATTGGAGAAAACATAAACTGAAAGAAAACATACCTGAATTAGAACTGGAAATGAGGGTAAGAAGTCCGTATAGACTCCTCCGTCTCCCAAGTGGCTTCCCGCTCAGGATGATCCCTCCAGAGGATTTTGACGAGAGGGATCGTCTTCCTCCGCATGACATGATCTTGTCGCTCAAGAACTCTCTCGGGTTCTTCAACATATGAAAGATCCTCTCGAATCTGATCAAGCGGACACTGAACAACGTGAACAGGATGATAGTTGTATCCTCTTAGTAAGGACACATGGAACACGTTGTGAACGTGTGATAGCTGAGGCGGTAACGCTAAATGATATGACACTTCACCAATGCGTTCTATTATGTCGAACGGTCCGATGAATCGAGGACTGAGCTTCTCTCTGATTCCAAAACGTTTAACTCCACGTGCAGGTGATACCTTAAGGAAAACATGATCTCCTACTTTGAAAGATATATCCCTGCGATGCTTATCAGCATAGCTCTTCTGGCGAGCATGAGCTTCTTGAAGATTTGCCTTGGCGATGGCGACCTTCTCATTTGTCATCTCGATTATCTCTGTCCCCTCAATCAAACGTTCGCCCACTTGATCCCAACAGATTGGGGCGCGACACTTCCTGCCATAGAACATCTCAAAAGGTGCACACTTGATGCTAGCGTGCCAGCTGTTGTCGTATGCAAACTCCACTAAACAGATATACTCATCCTATTTTCCTGCCCACTATAGAACACACGCCCGCAGCATGTACTCCAATGTCTGAATGGTGCATTCTGACTGTCCGTCAGTCTGAGGATGAAAGACAGTGCTAAGGTTAAGTCTGGCACCCCAAGCTCTGTGCAGACTCTGCCAGAAACGTGATGTGAAACGAGGATCTCTGTCAGAGATGATTTCTGATGGAGTACCATGTAGTCTCACGATCTCCTTCTAAAAAGTGTCTACCAATTTGCTGACTGGATGTTCTTTGTGGATTGGCAGAAAATGAGCAGATTTGGTCAATCTATCAACAATAACCCAGATGGCGCCGTGTTTCTTCTGAGTAACCGGAAGACCAATAAAAAAATCCATGGAGATTTTGTCCCACTTCCATTCTGGAATATCCAATGGTTGTAGTAATCCACTGGCTCTCTGGTGTTCGATCTTAACCTGCTGGCAGATTATACACTTGTAAACGAAGGTAGCAACATCATGCTTCATACCACTCCACCAGAAATGCTCCTTGATGTCGTGGTACATCTTGGTAGAACCAGGATGTATGGAAAATGGAGAGTCGTGAGCTTCAGTCAGCATAGCTTTCCTGAGTGTAGAGTCATCAGGAACCACTAGTCTAGTGCCCTGCCATAAGATACCGTCATTATTAACACGAAACTCCGTCTGTTGATCAAGGTTCTGAATGATAGCCCAAATCTCACCATCATCTTTCTGTGCTTCCTTGATCCTAGAATGTAAGTCTGGTTCCACTCTAAGATTCGCCCAGTAACCATGTCGTCCTTGCACACAAAACTCAATGTCGGTCATTACCAGGTCACGGATGATCTCCTTTGCGACATTGATGCCAGAAATCATACCCGACCTTATACTTAGAGAATCTTATACCGCATTCGCCTTACCAGGATGGTACTAAATGTTGGTGTCGTAATCCTTCAGTAGCTCTAACCATCTTTTCTGTCTCATGTTTAGTTCCTTTTGGGTGAAGATGTACTTGAAACTCTTGTGATCTGTGAAGATGTCACATGATTCACCATACAAATAATGCCTCCAGATCTTCAACGCGAAAACAACTGCTGCAAGCTCCAAGTCATGTGTTGGATAGTTTTCTTCATAAAGTTTTAGCTGCCATGATGCGTATGCAATAACCTTACCATGTTGCATGAGAACACAACCTAGAACCTTTCCTGAAGCGTCACTATATATCTAAAATCCACCTGTAACAGATGGGAGAGTAAGAGTAGGTGCAATCACTACCTAGAACCTTCAAAGCTCTTCTCTCGTTCCTCAGTCCGGACGAACTTCTCACCCTTTCTCATCAGCTTAGTCAAAGGTAAGGCCAGTCGTGAAAAGTTCTCAACAAACTTGCGGTAGTAGCTAGCTAAACCCAGAAAACTTCTGACCTCGGTTGTAGGTGTAGGTCTTGGTCATTTGGTGATAGCTTCAACCTTTGAAGGGTCCATGGTGATCCCCTCTGCAGACACGATATGGCCTAGAAATGCCACCTCGCTTAACCATAATTGACACTTGGAAAATTTGGCATACAACTGCTTCTGACGAAGAATCTGCAAGACTATACGAAGGTGTTGTTCATGTTCCTCCTTGGATTTGGAGAAAATCAGGATGTCATCAATGAAGACAATAACGAACTTGTCCAGAAACTCATGGAAGACACATGGCATGACTACGAATTCGTAGTGTCCATAACGAGTACGAAAATCAGTCTTGGAGATGTCCTACTCTTTAACCCGTAATTGATGGTAGCCGGACCTCAGATCGATCTTTGAGAAATACTTGGCGCCCTGAAGTTGATCGAAAAGGTCATCAATACGCGGCAAAGGATAACGATTTCTGATCGTGATCTTGTTCAGCTCACGATAATCTATACACAAACGCATGCTTCCGTCTTTCTTCTTCACAAATAGTGCCGATGCAACCCATGGTGATGCACTAGGACGGATGAAACCTCGCTCCAGAAGTTCTTGCGTCTGATCCTTCAACTCCTTAAGCTCAATGTGAGCCATGCGGTAAGGAGCTTTAGAAATTGGCTCTGCACCTGGAATGAGCTCAATTCCAAACTCGACTTCACGAATAGGTGGTATGCCCGGAAGTTCATCTCGAAATACGTCAGGAAATTCTGACACAATAGGCTGATCTTGGATTGATGGAGACTCGACAGTAATGTCATGAATATTGGCTATGTAGCCCTGACAGCCGTGTTTTAGTAATGCACGTGCCTCCATGGATGAAATAATTTGTACAGACCTCCCTGGCAGAAAACCATGGAGTATGTACTCTGGAGATTTAACATCACCGAAGATAACCCGATATGTGTGGCAGTCTATAGTTGCCTGGTGTTTGGATAACCAGTCCATGCCCAAAATAAATTCAAAATCGCACGTGTCCAAAGGAAGTGCGTCAACTCTGCGGATTCTATCATCAAATTCTAGGGGAAGATCTCTATTCACCTGGGTGATTCGTACAGAGTCCCTAAGTGGCGTGGAAATGCTTAAGACATTATCTAATGGCATAGGGGAAATCCTAACACGTACAACAAAAGCAGTAGATACGAATGAATGTGTCGCTCCAGTATCAAACAAAACACATGCTGCCTGACCATTCATAAAGAGATTCCCAACGATGGTACCTGAATTCGCCTGTTCCTTGGTAGTAGTGAACACGCGACCAGAAGTAAGAGGTGGCTTGGAGTCAGCATGTCCAGAGGTGCCTTCTATCTCACCCTGGCGACAGTCCTTCTGCTGATGGCCTGATTGGCCACACTTGAAGCAACCACCAGTACGTCAGCGACAAATACCAGAATGTCTGCACGAACAAGTAGGACAGATAGGATGCATGAATCCTACAACAGACGTCCTTGCTAGCCGTGAGCCTGTTTTGGGATTACATGCATGAGACATGATCATGAGACATCAGTATGATTACATAAAAGGTTTAAGTGATTTACCACATGAAGCAGAACGGTTAGGCTGCGAACCTCTGCGGTCCTGGTCCCTTCCGTTGCCATTGCTCCTGAATTTGAGCGCTGGAGTGTCAGAATGATGAAACATACGCACTTTAATAATAAAGAAGGTAAATATTGGGACCTGTTGTTGTTGGCATTACTATGCTAACTGTCATTACCGCCACGCCTATCTGAAGCAGAACGGTCATAGGATTGACTGTTTCCCTTGGATGACTGTTGCTGAGTGGCCGGAGGCTTCCGATCCTCAGTCTTTTGTCTGAAATGAAAAATTGAACAGAGAATGATATAAACATGAACATACTGAAAGGAAATGAATGATTACATTTGGTGATTGAAGATACCTCTTCACTGTTCTGTCATCACCAAACTCCTCTCATTCCTGAAGCATATCAAGCTTACGGGCTGCATCGGCCACTTGTGTCACTGTATTGAAAGTAGCACCCACCAAATTATTGGCGATCGACGTACGAAAATCCCAACGAAAGTGGTATGCTTGCTCTTCGGCAGTACAGGATGTTGTGCCAAGAAAACCAGCCAGACGAAGAAACCGTTGCATGAACTCGTTGCTGTTCTCCCCAGCTTTCCGCCTAACCCGTGGTACTCTCTTTAGCTCATCCTTCTCAGTCTTGGCGAAGAACTGTGGTGGCGAAAGATTATTGTTGTTCTGAGGATGAGGGCCAAATTGAACGCCCTGAGCTTGAATTTGAGTATGACCTTTGTCCCTTACTTCATTGTGAAGTTGGGGAGGGATGGCGTGCGAAGCTGCATTGACAGCTGCAGCCAATTATTGAGCATTGCGTGGGTTCACCATCTGATAGTTTAAAAACAGAATGCAACATGAATGATAAGTCTCAAATGAGATGAACATAAATATGCATGAACAATGTATAAATCAATAAAACCGTTTAAAATGCATGAAATAATGTAACATGCTTGACGCAGTTTATAAACTTTTAGATGAGCGAGAGTGAACGCCTATGGTCAGTGCACTCAAAACAAAAGACATAGCGAGGGGACGCCTATGGGTCGGTCCCAACGTTAAAAGTTTCGATAAAAGCACATGCGACTCAATACGGCCAGTCCTGTACCAACCATTACTTAGTCATAAACCCGCGACAATGATATGAATGCATGAAATAAAATGAAAATGAATGAATGCATGAAAACCAACTGTTAGTTCTAGGAAGACACTGGTGACTACCCGTAAGTCACAGGTCATGTTTTACAGAACTACAGGTCGAAACCTTGGGCTCTGATACCATAATTGTAACACCTCATTTGTTAAGATGGAATGCTACAGTAAATTATGGCGTGTCATCAAAGCATGCAAGGTAAATGTCTAAACATTCATGACCATAAAAGGAAATACCGGAATCAAACATCGGTAGTCCAATTAACTCCCACACAAGCAAATATAAATATTATAAATGAAAGGACTAAACAATGTCCAAAATGAAGTAAAGTATGATAAAGTAGGAAGAAATGCATAAAGTAATGAAGGCTGGATAACTTCCATCCTAATGCACATACTCTTGAAATCCTACTTGCGACCTTGGGTACCTGCCGTTTGGGAATATGAAAAAGATAGACGGCTGAACATAACGCTCAGTGCACGGATATACAATAAAGCATGAAAAGACATAGAATAAGAAAGCATATAACAAGCATAAAGCATGCATAGCAACGAAAATGAATAAGTCCTGGGAAAACCTAGGCGTATAACATGATTAACTGATATTAGTTCTGATAATATAGCTTATGTTGACTTGTAATTAAAAACGAATGGTTCGGTACTTTTTCAAAAATCGAGTATTTTGGTCTGATTTCAATGGTAGTCAAAAACCGACCTAAAGTGAACCATACCTCTATACAATCATTTAATGTTAACAATTGGTTTTCATATATCAGGTAAATAAATACTACGCCTATACATAATTTATTACTACTAGTTTAATCCGTTACTTCGTAGAAGTAGACTGAGAAAGAGGATTGATGAGATGGTAGTATGGTGACTTTATATTTGAGAGGTACGAGGTTCCATACTTACTATCCCATCTTTTCTCAACTTTTTATACAACTCTAAATAAATAAAAAATGACATATAAGTAATTTTTACGTGCTAAACAGATAGCAGGTCATCATATTTATAAAACAAAAAAATTGAAAGTTTATATACTAAATCGATAATTTAGTAAATTAGTTACCTATATTTTTAAAACGTTAAAAGTACATTGCTAATATATAAATTTAATCCATTCTTTTATTGTTCGTTTGTTTAATTTTAAGGTTGTGGTTTCGACATATAATGATACACCAATCATCTTCACTAACTACCTTCATCAACTAAACTATCGATCTTGTGGCATGTAAATAATTTAACATGTGCATTTCAATGATATGAGTGGTGCTTTCATTGTTGTATTCTAATTTTGCATCATGTGTATGCGTTTCTTGTTATATAAGTTTTGGATCATATAGTAGGTGGTTGCAGACTTGCACTCAAAATAAGCAGTTGTTATGTTTAGTCATTATATTCGCCTAAGTCGTGTCTAGGGAGAGTGTCGATTAGCCTAGTTTCCTAATAGCTAAGAATAAAGGTCGGTTGGCAATGTCTAAGCCCAACCCGACCCGTAGGACTTGTATAGTCGGTTCCCCCTCATCTCTATAAAAGGAGGTGAGGGGGAACGAACCAAACACGTCATTCTTTCAATAAACTAATCGGAACGATTAGGGATTTACCTTGTGGGCGTCGCCTTATTTTCTGTCGATTCTACTGTTGTGTGTGTTCTTCGATCGTATTATTCCGCGTCTAGTAATTAGGTTGTAGGGATTAAACCCTACAAGTGGTATCAAGAGCCTTGGTTCTTCGAGTGGCTGATTATCTAGGATCGATCGAAGGAGTTTCTTGTTGATTGGTGTAGATCAACAAGGTTGGCAGGGTTTCGATTGAAGAGAGGGTTTGTTGGTTTTCGATTGTGAAGATCATCTGCCATTGTTGTCTTTTGTTCTTGTTTCTGTCCTCAGGGAAAAGACACAGAGAGAAGAAGAAGATACGATTGGTTTTTTGGTTATCTAAAAGTCAACAAAAGAAAGTAAAATACTACTGTACGAAGGATTTGTTAGGGGACAAGTAATTGGGCCACTGGACATTATTTTTGGGCTTAAAGATTCATTAGTCCAAGGTTTATAAAACAAAAAGATTTACTTTGTAGTATTATTACACAAGGGGACTTCGTAATTCGTGATTGTGAGGTTTAACGTCACAAGGTTTAGCGACTTATCGAAGGGGCTTTGTCGGTTTGTGATGGTGAGGGTTTATCACAAGGTTTAGCAAATCAACAAAGGAATAAAGAATGACGGGAGCCAAGTTTGACATCGAGAAATTCGATGGAACTGGTGATTTCGGGTTATGGAGAATCAAGATGCGTGCTTTATTAATCCAGACCGGATGTGAAGCAGCTCTGGAGGTTTTACCCGTGAATATGGAAGCTGAAGAGAAATCTAAGCTTGACAAGAAAGCTCACAGTGCCATGATTTTATGTTTAGGTAACAAGGTCCTGAGAGAGGTTACCGGGGAGACGACTGCAGCGGGGGTTTGGTCAAAGCTCGAGTCTTTGTACATGACAAAGTCGTTGGCCAACAAGTTGTACCTGAAGAAGAAGTTGTATACATTCTACATGCCGTCAGGACGAAAGATTTCTGAGCATATAGATGAGTTCAACAAAATCGTTCTTGATTTAGCAAATATTGAGGTAAAATTCGAAGATGAAGATCTTGCTTTATTGTTACTCACGTCTTTACCAGCATCATACGAACACTTCGTGGATACCTTGCTTTATGGACGGGAAGATTTGATTTTGGAGGACGTGATGGCCACACTAAATTCAAGGGAAATCAAAGAAAGATCCAAGGAGAAGGGGGATGATGGTGAAGGGTTATATGTGAGGGGAAGAACTGATCACAGGAATTCGCATCAGTCAAAGGGAAAGTCAAGATCGAACTCTCGAGGTGGAAGACTCAAATGCTTTATTTGCCAATCTGAGGAGCACTTGAGAAGAGACTGTCCGAAGAATAATCGCAAGAAGTCAAAAGATTACGTCAAGAAAGATGATCAACCAAGCTCTAGTGGTTCGATTTACGATGATTCTGAGGTGATGATGGTGATGAGTGCAGAAAGACTGCAAGACTGGATCATGGATTCAGGAGGTTCATATCACATGTCACCCAGGTTAGATGTATTTTTTGATTTTCTGGAATGTGATGGGGGCAGCGTACTGTTGGGCGACAACAGGGAGTGCAAGATCAGAGGTATTGGCAAGGTAAAGGTACAACTGAAAGATGGGTCAAGTTTTGTGTTACACAATGTCAGGTATATTCCTGAATTGAAAAGAAACTTGATATCGCTGGGAACTCTTGAAAAAGAGGGATATACCGTAAAATTGCAGTCGGGCAAAGTCAAGGTGATTAATGGTTCTAGGGTTATTATATCTGGAACCCGAAGGGAGAACTGTGTGTACTCTTTGGATGGCCATGCATTGGCCGGTGAGCTTAATGCTAGTGTTGAAGAAAAAGATAGTCTTGTGCAGGTTTGGCATAAAAGACTGGGCCATATCAGTGAGGCGGGACTACACGTGCTGGAAAAGCAGGGTTTGTTTGGCAAGAAGAGTCTAGGTAAGTTCGATTTTTGTGAGAATTGTGTTCTGAGAAAGTCACATCGAGTCCGTTTCGGTGTAGGAAGGCACACTACTCAAGGAGTGATAGACTATGTTCATTCAGACTTATGGGGTCCGTCTCAGGTGGAATCATTGGGAGGTAAGAGGTATTTCTTATCTATTGTTGATAATTATTCCAGAAGGGTATGGGTTTATGTTCTCAGGTTCAAACACGAAGCATTTGAAAAGTTCAAAGAGTGGAAGCAGTTAGTAGAAAATCAGACTGGGAGGACGGTTAAGAAGCTTAGGACGGATAATGGTCTTGAGTTCTGTAACCGGGAGTTTAATCAGCTATGCACTGAGAGTGGGATTGCTAGACATTTGACGGTTGCCGGGACGCCGCAGCAAAATGGGTTAGCAGAATGGATGAACAGAACTCTCATGGACAAGGTACGCTGTTTATTAATACAGTCTGGATTGCCCAAGGCCTTCTGGGCGGAAGCGACATGTACGGCCGCATATCTTATAAATAGGTCACCATCGACAGCGATTGAGAAGAAGACACCTATGGAGATGTGGTCGGGACATCCTAGTGATTATGGGATGTTGAGGGTTTTCGGCTGTGTCGCGTATTCATACGTTAAAGAAGGTAAGCTCGAGCCGAGAGCTGTAAAATGCGTTCTTTTGGGGTATCCTGAAGGTGTGAAGGGGTACAGACTATATAGTCTTGATAAAGAATCGCCAAAAATAGTCACAAGCAGGAACGTAGTCTTCAATGAAAGTGTCATGTACAAAGACACGTTGAAGGATACTGGTGCAGGTAAAGATAAGTCTGTTGAGGAATTACAGTTTGAGGTGGAACTGCAGAGGTTAAATAATCATACGCTTGAGGAAGACCATCCAGGTCAGGAAGACCAGACAGATCAGGAAGATGGCTATGATGAAGGTGCAGGGGTTCAAGAAATTGATCATCCACCGGATCTCACAGATTATCAATTGGTTCGGGATAGAGAGCCAAGGACAAGAACGAAACCGGCAAGGTTTCGGGATGAGAGTAATATGGTTGCTTACGCGTTTGCTGCAGTAGAGAAAGAAGATACTCATGAACCATTGACATACCAGGAAGCAGTTACTTGTGAAGACAGTTCTAAGTGGAAAGCTGCTATGAAAGAAGAGATGGATTCTCTGAGGAAGAACAAGACCTGGGTGTTAGTAGATCATCCAGCTGGGCAAAAGCTGGTGAGCTGCAAATGGCTGTACAAAATAAAGGAAGGGATTGAAGGTGTTCAGAAGCCTAGGTACAAGGCAAGGTTGGTGGATCGTGGATTCACACAAAGGGCAGGTATTGATTACAATGAAGTATTTTCGCCGGTAGTTCGACACACATCTATTCGGGTTATACTTGCATTGACTGCGTGTAAAGATTATGAGCTGGAGCAGCTTGATGTAAAAACGGCGTTTTTACATGGAAATCTTGAAGAAGTGATCTACATGAGGCAACCACCTGGATTTGAACAAGGTAACAAGGTATGTTTGTTAAAGAAATCTCTTTATGGTTTGAAGCAGTCACCTAGGCAATGGTACAAGAGGTTCGATGAGTATATGCTGAGCAACGGGTTTAAGCGTAGCAGTTACGATAGCTGCGTATATTACAGGAGTTATGCACCAGGGGAGTATATCTATCTATTGTTATATGTAGATGATATGCTGATTGCTTGTAAAAGCAAGGCTGAGATCGCGGCTACCAAGTCTTTGCTTAAAAGGGAGTTCGACATGAAAGAGCTCGGGGAAGCAAAGAAGATTCTTGGTATGGAGATCTTCAGAGATCGGAGTCGCAAGATTCTGAGGGTGTCACAATCCGGGTACGTTTCTAAAGTTTTAAAAAGGTTTAGAATGGACAATGGGGAGTCGGTTCAGACACCATTGGATGGGCACTTCAAGCTGTCGTTGAAGGATTGTCCGGTTAGGGATTGTGATGTTGAAAGAATGAGTAGGGTGCCGTATGCAAATGCGGTTGGGAGCTTAATGTACTTGATGGTGTGCACGAGGCTAGACATAGCGTATGCAGTAAGTGTAGTTAGCAGATATTTGGTGAATCCGAGTAAACTCCATTGGAAAGCAGTGAAGTGGATTATGAAATATTTGCAGGGCACTGTAAACGTGGGTTTGGTGTATGGAACAAATCGTGGCAACCATGTGGACGTAACAGGTTTTGTTGATTCAGACTACGCTAAGGATCCGGATAAAGGTAGGTCTCTCACTAGTTACGCATTTTTAGTACAAGGATGTGTTGTAAGCTGGAAGGCAATGCTACAACACGTAGTGGCTCTTTCAACTACAGAGGCAGAGTATATGGCCCTTACGGAGGCTGTGAAGGAAGCTATTTGGCTAAGAGGACTCTTGGAAGAGTTGGGCGTGAAGCTCAACACTGTTGCAGTTAATTGTGATAATCAGGGCGCGATTCACTTATCGCGGAATCATGTTTTTCATGAAAGGACTAAGCACATCAATGTGCGTTATCACTTTATCAGAGAAGTCTTGGAAGCAAAGACGGTTGAAGTTCTGAAAGTGGGTACTGAACACAATGATGCGGATGCCTTGACCAAGGTGGTACCTGGACGCAAGTTACAACACTGCTTGGAGTTGCTGAGTGTTGGGATAGGCTAATATATGCCTAAGGTGGAAATTGTTATGTTTAGTCATTATATTCGCCTAAGTCGTGTCTAGGGAGAGTGTCGATTAGCCTAGTTTCCTAATAGCTAAGAATAAAGGTCGGTTGGCAATGTCTAAGCCCAACCCGACCCGTAGGACTTGTATAGTCGGTTCCCCCTCATCTCTATAAAAGGAGGTGAGGGGGAACGAACCAAACACGTCATTCTTTCAATAAACAAATCAGAACGATTAGGGATTTACCTTGTGGGCGTCGCCTTATTTTCTGTCGATTCTACTGTTGTGTGTGTTCTTCGATCGTATTATTCCGCGTCTAGTAATTAGGTTGTAGGGATTAAACCCTACAGCAGTGTTTGTGCGAAGCTGGAATTATCTTGACCAATAAAAAGCAAGGCAAGTAATTTATATAGACAAAATGCTTGTTTTCGATATGGATAATCGTAAAGAAAATTTATGGGTCTCTAGTGAGTCAGCACCAAATTTGAAAATTTTGGTTGTAGGGGCGACATTGGCCTAGTCTATCGACAATTGCTTGGCCACATTCGTTTCTTTTTTGTACTATCTTCAAAGTCTCGGGCCTGTAAAAGTTGAGCCTTTTTATTTTTGAGAGCTTTTCATTTTTCAGTTTCTAAATAAAACAAAAACTTTTTCAAATTTAGTTTAAAAGAGCAACGATTATTGTTTGCTAGACCGACATGAGAACAACATTCAACTTGAGGGTAAATATGTCAAGTCATATTTATTTCAAATTACATGCATCTCAGTTTTGTATGTAAATTTTTTTCTCACAGAAACAATAAGCTTGATGAAAACAGATGAGGAACATGACATGCTAGACTTTGCTTTTGGCCTTACAGAAACGTACGTTATTTTCAACATTCAAATAATCACGCTACATCCAAGTCGCTCGATCATAATCTTATACATGATCTCTTCTGTGCAGGGTGTGTCTCGGTTGTCAAGTAATCGCAAAACCTGAACTCAATGGACTTCGTCTAGCCCAAGAGATACGTCGATATTAGTTTTATTGCCAACAAGGGGAAGTACAACATAGGGTGTTTGTTCTGGCTTCTTGCTATAATGGTCCTTTAAATGCGAGGTGTCATTCCACAAGGCTGATGGTAAGGAAGTTGGCATATCGTTTGTTCTATTATAGTTTTTTTTATTAAATTTACATTATGTTACAAGCGGGTTACGTAATTAAGGGGCGGGCGTCTCATATAGTAAACATCTTTGTGCAAAATGTATGTTTGCAAATATGTAAAAATGTACAATATTGCAGCCCATGACTTATTGTAGTATATTCAATAAGACGGGCTGAGACACTTCACGAGCCACATATCCAGCCAGTGAGCGAGTAACGAGGAAAACTGCAAGTGGTACTGTGGTAGTACTAGCTGCTCACTATCGATCTTGTGGCTTGTAAATAGTTTATCATGTACATTCAATAAGACAGGCCAGGACGCTTCACAAGCCACGTACATATCCAGTATCGAGGAAGACTACACGTGATAGTACGTACTAGCTGCTCAGTTGCTCACTATCGGTTTTATGAAAGTTTTTTTGTAGTCTAAGGTTTTCAAAAACAAACATTCAATATGATATGGAAGTTAAACGAATGAGCTATCTGTTCTATATAATAAAACAAAATATTTTACAAGTGCTCTAAAACACAAGAATTAAATGAATGAATTAAAAACATCACCATATAAAGACTACTTTACGACACCTCAATGATAAAAAGAGACCTAAATGAATTAAAAACATTACCGTTATAAAGACTAATGTACAATACCTCAATATGTGTGAACTCTGTTAATTTTATTATTTTTTGTTAGGATTTATCTATTACTCATGATAAGAGGAGACCTGAAAATGTATTGAAAAGTACTACCAAGTAGTTGTCCTAAAATATCTGCAACCTAGAAACATTTTGGACATGGAATGTCGACAGAAGAAGAATTAAAAATAGATGAGAATTTTTAGACCAAAGGTTAAGAATGATTAAATATGTTGTCATTGTTATGTCATTTTAAAATTGTGTTGTGATAACGTAGGCTTCATTAGTAATGACTTTATGTCAGGGGCGGACCTATATAGGAGTCTGGCGCACTACAACAAAAATGAGTTTAGGGTCGCCCCTTTTCTAGGGTCGACTTAGTCGTCCCTAGATTAAGGGGGGACCCACCACTTTTACAACAAAATCTTGGTCAAAAGGGCTGAGGGGACAAAGTGGGGCCCAACAAACCTAGGGACGACTAAGTCGTCCCTAGGTTAAATAAACTTATTATTCCGTTTTTAAATTTTTTTTATATATTTAAAATTAATATAAATTTTTTTTATTTAAAAAGTTTAAAATGAAAGAGGGGACCACAAACCCTAGGGACGACTTAGTCGTCCCTAGGTTGAATAAACTTATTATTCCGATTTTTAAATCTTTTTTATATATTTAAAATTAATATAAATTTTTTTTATTTAAAAAGTTTAAAATGAAACTGGGGACCAGAAATCCTAGGGACGACTTAGTCGTCCCTAGGTTAAGTAAAATTATCTTATTTATTTAAAATTATTTAAACTCTATACATATTTAAAAAAATATATATATTTAGTTAAAAATAACTTTATACATATTTAAAAAAAAACTTTATATATATTTAAAAAAAATTTATATATTTAGAAAAAAAATTATACATATTTAAAAATAACTTTATACATATTAAAAAAACTTTATACATATTTAAAAAAAATTTATACATATTTAGAAAAAAAAATTATACATATTTAAAAATAACTTTATACATATTTAAAAAAAAACTTTATATTTATTTAAAAAAAACTTATATGTATTTAAAAAAAACTTTAGATATATATTTAACACTTACAAACTAGTTACAACGATAATAGATTCATAAATAAGAAAAAAACACATTACAAACTAGTTAAAATACAAATTAACACATTAAAATAACAAATAGATTCATAAATAAGAAAAAAAACACATTACAAACTAGTTAAAATACAAATTAACACATTAAAATAACAAATAGATTCATAAATAAGAAAAAAACACATTACAAACTAGTTAAAACTAAACGTACAGATTAACACATAATAATAAAATACAAATTAACACATTAAAATAACAAATAGATTACTACTCAAAGCTAAGATTTTCCATATCATTTAAAAACGCATGAAGTATTGCAGCCGATTGACATGCGTGGTCTTCAGGATGCCTTTCCATTTCTAGTCTTGTCTCTAGCATCTTTATCTTTAGATCTTTGATCTTGCAATTAGAGCACTCAGTTGGTGCAGATTGAGAAGGACCTGTAGAAGAACTTGGATGTGAACCTTGAGGTGTTGAAGATCCAGGGGAAGATCTTATACGGAGTTCGAGATCAAAATCATCCTTCCATTTAAAATATTTACATCCATAATCATCTGTTTTTTGCTGTTACAAAGTAAACAAATAACATGACATGTCATTTTAATAATCACACGTATTACATAACTAAAACATTTGATTGTTTACCTTCGAAAGAGGACATGCATAGTAAAGTTTACCAAAGCTATGAGGTTGATGTGACTGTCTCAACACAATATATCCCTTTCTACATGTACACTTATAAGCTTCAAGCGGATCCATATTATGCAAAATCGGGTGGTGGTGGTGGTGAGTTTGGTATGAGAGGATAAGAGTTTGTGAGGATAAGAGCTACCATAAATAAAGATAAAAATTTAGGGTCGACACATTTAGGGACGACTTAGTCGACCCTAGCTTTCCCGCCAACATTTTCCCGCCAGCATTTCCCGCCAACATTTCCCGCCAATATTTGATCACTTAAACATGCTTAAGCTCAATATTTTTAGCTTAATGGTCACCTCAGAGCAATAATAACATATTGTCTTACACTCTTACTATAACGTATAACCCTAACATATGGACTCACCGGTTGAACCTATAACGTATAACCGTAACATATGGACTCATCGGTTGAACCTATAACGTATAACCCTAACATATGGACTCGTCGGTTGAACCTATAACGTATAACCCTAACATATGGACTCGTCGGTTGAACCTATAACGTATAACCGTAACATATGGACTCGTCGGTTGAACCTATAACGTATAACCCTAACATATGGACTTGTCGGTTGAACCTATAACGTATAACCGTAACATATGGACTCACCGGTTGAACCTATAACGTATAACCGTAACATATGGACTCGTCGGTTGAACCTATAACGTATAACCCTAACATATGGACTCGTCGGTTGAACCTATAACGTATAACCGTAACATATGGACTCGTCGGTTGAACCTATAACGTATAACCCTAACATATGGACTCGTCGGTTGAACCTATAACGTATAACCGTAACATATGGACTCATCGGTTGAACCTATAACGTATAACCGTAACATATGGACTCATCGGTTGAACCTATAACGTATAACCGTAACATATGGACTCGTCGGTTGAACCTATAACGTATAACCCTAACATATGGACTCGTCGGTTGAACTTATAACGTATAACCCTAACATATGGACTCACCGGTTGAACCTATAACGTATAACCGTAACATATGGACTCATCGGTTGAACCTATAACGTATAACCGTAACATATGGACTCATCGGTTGAACCTATAACGTATAATCGTAACATATGGACTCGTCGGTTGAACCTATAACGTATAACCCTAACATATGGACTCACCGGTTGAACCTATAACGTATAACCCTAACATATGGACTCACCGGTTGAACCTATAACGTATAACCGTAACATATGGACTCATCGGTTGAACCTATAACGTATAACCCTAACATATGGACTCACCGGTTGAACCTATAACGTATAACCCTAACATATGGACTCACCGGTTGAACCTATAACGTATAACCGTAACATATGGACTCATCGGTTGAACCTATAACGTATAACCGTAACATATGGACTCATCGGTTGAACCTATAACGTATAACCGTAACATATGGACTCACCGGTTGAACCTATAACGTATAACCCTAACATATGGACTCACCGGTTGAACCTATAACGTATAACCGTAACATATGGACTCATCGGTTGAACCTATAACGTATAACCGTAACATATGGACTCGTCGGTTCAACCTATAACGTATAACCCTAACATATGGACTCGTCGGTTGAACCTATAACGTATAACCCTAACATATGGACTCGTCGGTTGAACCTATAACGTATAACCCTAACATATGGACTCGTCGGTTGAACCTATAACGTATAACCCTAACATATGGACTCGTCGGTTGAACCTATAACGTATAACCCTAACATATGGACTCGTCGGTTGAACCTATAACGTATAACCCTAACATATGGACTCACCGGTTGAACCTATAACGTATAACCGTAACATATGGACTCATCGGTTGAACCTATAACGTATAACCGTAACATATGGACTCATCGGTTGAACCTATAACGTATAACCGTAACATATGGACTCACCGGTTGAACCTATAACGTATAACCGTAACATATGGACTCGTCGGTTGAACCTATAACGTATAACCCTAACATATGGACTCATCGGTTGAACCTATAACGTATAACCGTAACATATGGACTCATCGGTTGAACCTATAACGTATAACCGTAACATATGGACTCGTCGGTTGAACCTATAACGTATAACCCTAACATATGGACTCGTCGGTTGAACCTATAACGTATAACCCTAACATATGGACTCACCGGTTGAACCTATAACGTATAACCGTAACATATGGACTCATCGGTTGAACCTATAACGTATAACCGTAACATATGGACTCATCGGTTGAACCTATAACGTATAACCGTAACATATGGACTCATCGGTTATGGTAGCAAAACCACCACCACCGCGATGCAGTCGGCGGCTGTACGACAGTAGCAAAACCACCACCACCACTTGTTTAATTTTTCTATTTTTAAAGGTAATTGATTTTTCTATTTTTAATTTTGGTATAATGTTTATTTTTGGTGTATAATGTATAATGTTTTTATGGTAGCAACAACACCACCACCACCGTTGCGGCAGTCGGCAGCAACACCACCACCACATCAGCAGCAGTAGCCATCACCACCACCACTGCCGTCGCGGCAGCAGTAGCAACCACCGCCGGCGGCAGCAGCAGCAGTAGCCACCACCACCGACAGCAGCAGTAGCCACCACCACCAATAAAGGTGATTTTGGCTTAATATTTTGCCTTATGATTTCGGATTATATTTAAGCTTAATTGATTTAGGCTTAGTTGATTTCGGCTTAATATATATATAGTTGATTTCCGTTGTATATAGTGCTTAATATATATATATATAGATGATTTCGGCTTAATTGATTTAGCATGAGTTTAGTTTTTTTTATATGTTTCTCGTAGCCGAGACCCGAGTCACAGTCGAAGGGAACCGAGTCACAGGACAGTCGGGACAACTTCCTCATCCGGACCTCTTTTTCTATCTTTATATCTTTGCTTATTCCAGTCGTGACCGAGGTGTGTAATTAATATTATGCATATGTTTATTATATTATATATATATGATATATGATTGTTAGTCTTTGTAGTAAATAATTTTAGGAATATTTTAGGATTTTATCTATTAATTTCGGAAAATTCCCGTCCGAAGTTAATCAACCTATAGAAAACCCGTCCGAAATTAATTTATTAGGAATTAATTTCGGAAAGTCCCCTGTTTGGGACTGCTTTTTGATGTTTCGTCTCATTTAGGATATGAATGCGTATAACTGGTTTATTATTTGAGATGATTTCGACAGTGTTTCTCCTTTACTCCTACGAATATGTCTTTAAACACATATTTGGGGAGTAGAGGGGAAATGCTGCCGAAATTTACTCAAATAGTAAACCGGTTATACGCATTCATATATGGGACGAAACATTCAAAAGGTGGGTTAGGATTGCCTTCCATAGTTGCACTAGGAAGAAAAAAAAGAGTTCATATTCATTTTGTTAGTATGACATTTTACGTATAAAAAAAATAATTTATCTGAGTATGTTTATTTGCAACGCAGTTATGACAATTGATAAGAGTTGGACCACTTATATCGGCAACCGCAAGGTTTTGTTGTTTCGATGTAAATGGTTTGACACAATTAACCCTACCAATTGCACCAAACGCAACATCATATTTTGACCGATAGGCTATTTCACCAAAATAACCCATACATTTTCCCGACACAAGCAACACAAGTATTCTACCTTGAAGACCTTGCTAGACGACCGCTTCATTGGAAGGTCGTCGAACAGGTTTATCATCGAGATGTGGTAGAGTCCGATGAAAATGTTATACATGGTAGCAGTTCATCAGATGTTACACTGTCTGTTGCTTTGCCTAATTTGGGTATTACGGATTTGAGTGTAAATACTCAACCAACGGAAGTGGACGCCCCACCGGTTGATGATGATATTATTAATATTGAAGATGATGAAGTAGTTGCACACGTCATTGGTGATGTTGATGATGATGATTTAGTGTCGGATGATGATGAAGTGAACCCTAATAATGATGTTCAAGAAGTTTTATCTAGCGATGATTCTGAAGATGATGACAATTGATATTAAGTTGTATTTTGAATGAAACAGTTGTTATATGCTTTAATGTGTAATTTTTTATTTGTAAACGATCGTTATATGCTTAAGTTGTTGTTTGAATGAAACAATTGTTATACGTTTAAATGATGATGAGTTGTTTTTATTTGTTTAAATGTGTAATTTTGTATTTTAATGAAAACGTTTTTATATGTTAAAATGTGTATATTGATATGAATTTGTGTATTAGTATTAATTGGTTAATTAAATTGTGTAATTTTGTTTTTTTAATGAAAATGTTTTTATATGTTAAAATGTGTATATTGATAAAATGTGTATACTGATATGAACTTGTTATTTTACAGATGGCATGTGTAGCTCCTAGGTCACACGGTGGGGATGCTGGTGGTAGTCCACCCAGACGGCCCACACGTCCTGTACCGGCCGAGTGTCAGCGTAAGAAATCATTATATTTTTTTATAACACTGATATTTATAATTTATGTCACTTGAATTTTTACGAGTAAATAACATATCTTTTGTAGGTTCAAATCAACGCTTTGTGACCAACCTAGGAAAATTAAGGACGGCGTACAGAAATAATAACGAAAAACCTTTGACAATTGGCTTTGAATTTAAAGATCTGAAAACCTTCCATTTTCTGGGCAATTATGCATCATTGTTGACTCATCTTATGGGGGAATTAATCCGGTCACTTCCCCTGAACTGCGAATGGGACGAAATTCCAGAGTCTGATAAAGCTCATATTTATCCTACAATTGAGGTGAAAATTGTTTATTTTACTTATATTGTTATTGTTATCGACATTTAGATATGTGTGTTATGTTTAATTTGTTTGTTTATTTAAATTCATATGTTTTTATGCAGACATATTTCGACCTCGAGCCATGGTACAATGATCGTACTGAGGTGGTGTGTGGCAATGGTGTGTATGAGGTGTGTACTCGGGTTAGGCTTGCGTTGGAATATCATCTGAGGTTGCTGTATAGAAAATACAAGAACAGGATCAAGAAACATTTTTATTCGAAATATGAGACGCCCGCACTGGCACAAGAACATGTACCGCCGTCGAGTGTGTGGGACAGTAGAACCGAAGGTGATTGGGCTGAATTGGTTCAGTGGTGGTCAGACCCAAAGAGGGTGGCAAGAAGTCAGGTTAATACTGTTAATCGTTCCAAAAACACGGTACCGACCACTCAAGGCAAAAAACCATTCGCCCGAGGAAGGAATGAATACGTAAGACTCTTTATAATTTTTGTGATTTATTTAAAAGCGTTTATATTGTTTATTTATTATAGCTCGTTACTAATTTATTTGAGATTTTACAGAAAGTCAAGGAAGGGGTTTACGAGGACCTGGTTGAAACATGGAGGAAGGGGCACTCAAGTGGTGGCACGTTTAAAAGTAAAGAAAACGAGGAAAGATATGTAAGTAATATATAACTCTTTACATGCCTTAGTAACTAATTTCATTTGTTTTAAATCGTTTTTTTTTCCCAGCAAAAGATGAAAGCCCTCAGTGACCAAGTGAGAGCCGGTATAGTCCCGCACATGTCTGATAAAGAAATAGTGACTCAAATCATGCCAAGTCAAAATAAGCAAAATGTGTCGGGACAAGGCAGAAAGTTACCGGGTGGTGCCAATAACACAACTCGCAGGTTATATATCCTCAATAAAACAAAATGTAAATCAATTGTTCATATTTATGTCTTGTTGTATATAATGAAACATTGTTGTTGTAACTTATCGCAGGCGGGGTGCTCCACGTCGACCAGATGTTCCCTCTCGTAGTGAATTTCAAGAATTGATAGAACGAAATGAGCGACAGATGGAGCTGCTGAGGAAAGAGAATCAGGAGGCGCAGCAACGGGCTTACTTGGCAGCGTTAAAGGCAGATGCGGCGCAACAATATAGTCAGACGTCGTACCAGCATATGGCGCAATATCAGAGTCAATTGGGTGAGTTTTTCCAGAACTACAACTCAAATACTGATCACCCAATTAGACCTCCTACTTTTGTACCCCCGCCCCGACCCTTTGTTATGCCCACCCTAGCTCCTGATTGGGCTCATTTAGTCTAACCCCCCTATCCTTGGGCACAACCAGTGCAACCTCCTTCCATCGACCCATACCGACCATCTTTGCCCGACAATCTCCAACCACTCCAACCTCCCTATACCGGCACTTATCCTATTGCTCCCGTCACCAACAATAACACATTTAACTATTGTTATCGTCCCACCACACACTCGGCTTATGAGATCGGCTCTACTTCACAATCCATACCCGGAGGTTCTCGTGTAATCACAAATCCCCATGAGCACGATTACCGGTCCGTTGACGAGTTGGGTCGAGATAGGAATGTACAAAACAGTGGTGACGACTTATCAGGCGATGACGAGGGGAATGACGAGGGGAGTGACGAGGGGGGTGACGAGGAGGGTGACGATGGGGAAGGTGACTTTTCACCTAACGAGGATGCGGAGTAGAGGTTGTGGTAGTATTTTTCTTATTATGCATGTTTAATAAAGTTTGAGACTTGTAGCGTTTGAAACATTTGATTTAGGATTGAATAAGTGTATTTGATGAATATTGTATCGTGACGTTGGATAATTTATCGTAATATGGTATTGTAACGTTTATTGATTTGTTATTATTCTGTATTTGTCGAATTCTGCCATTTTGAATTGTGGATTTTGTCCGGAAAAAGTTCCGGAAAAAATCTGGAAACTGCAAAATAGCCCAGTTTTTTTTTTAGCCCCCAGGTACACCTAGGGACGACTTAGTCGTCCCTAGGATATTAAATATCATCCAGGTTATCACCCTAGGGACGACTTAGTCGTCCCTAGGTTTCAAAATGCCCAGGTGTCAATACCTGGGCATTTTGAAACCTAGGGACGACTAAGTCGTCCCTAGGGTGATAAATATATTTTTTTTTATTTTCTAAAAATGTTTTTTTTAATATTTATAAAAAAGATTTTATTAAAAATAATAAAAAAAAAATTTTAAGAAAAATTTTGAAAAAGATTATTTTTATTTATAACCTAGGGACGACTTTGTCGACCCTAGGTTACAAAGAAGGTCGTCCCTAGGTTAGTCAATTTTTTCAACGTAGTGGGTTGCGGGACCCACTAAGTCGTCCCTAGGATACAAAGAGGAGTTCGTCCCTAGGATCCTAGAGACGATTTTTTAGGCACAACCTCCTAGTCGTCCCTAGGAGTTTAGGGTCGAATATTGGCGTCCCTAGGGACGAATAAGTCGTCCCTAGGGTAGAAAATTGTTGTAGTGGCGTGACACGGGCTACAACTTTTTGAGGTCACGAAGTGCAAAAAAACTAAATCTGTCATTTTTTTTATTTGCAACACCCAAAAACTTTTGTGCTACCTTAGTTTCTTATGGCGCCAATTTAGTTGGCCTAAATTTTTTTTGCGCAACACCCCTTTTAAAATCCTAACTCCGCCCGTGCTTTATATCTTACATTTGCATACTGATATGGCCATATTTAACGTCTAACATTGTAATACATGAGAGTAACTACTTTTGTGAAGTTTTTTTAAGATACCCGTGAATTTCACGGGTCTTTTAGCTAATGAGAATATATATACACGTTAAAGACTTTTGTGAAACTGGTTTAACGGGTACTTTTAAAATTGATGAAAATGTTTCAAGTTTGAGTGTTTTAGGAACTTTTTTATAGTTGGAGAGCTCATTTTAAAAACTTGCTATTAGTAATAAAATAAGTTTATTAAAATAAACTTAAGTATTACATCTATTTGATGGTAGAGTGATAACTTTGTATTCAAGGGGTACATTGTTCGGTTCCTACTATCTCATGGATGATTTTACTTTTTGTTTAATTTTTTGTATATACAGTAATTTGATTGTGAAGTGTTTATTTGATTATTTCAAAATAAACAGGCCTGCTTATTGTCAAATGAGCATCATCTTGAACTGTGGAGATGTTCTCAGCTCCACCACTTTCGCTAATAGAATCCAAAGCTATCATTTTCTCAACCTTTAAAAAGTCGAGAAAGTCATTCGAATAAGCAAAATGCTTGTTTTCAGTAAGCAAAATATTAAATGTAAAGAGTACTTACCGTGTGTTAAGTGAGTCAGCACAAGTTCGACAAATTTGGTTGCACGGGCGACAATGGTGTCATCTATTGACAATCGCAAATCGCTTCACGACAGTTGTTTAGTTTGCCCAATCTTCAAAGTCTCAAGTTGAGTGCTACAAAAGTAGACGTAATAAAGCGTATCTTGCTACCATTAAACTAACCTGGATACCTGGATACGTTGCTCATCGATAAATGTATGTTTAAAGTTTTGGACATGGGCAATAATATCCTTTTACACTGAAGTAGGATACGAGGGAGATATATGATTTATATAGTCACATTTTTACTCGAGAGTAAATCTGAAAACCGTGTGTGGGTATAAATGGCACATTCTGAATAGGGTTAAGTCTATATAATAGCATGATATTTTTCCAAATGTACAAATATCATACGTGAACTTTGAAAACTACTAATATCGTATACATACTTTAAAAATTAGTCTCGATATCATACCTTAGTTGACGTGGTATAAGTAGTTACATGGTAATATGGTATACTTCGTATGTATTGTTACAAACACGCTTTATATAGGCAAATATGAATCTTAATAAACATAAATCGACGCGAACTTTAGGTTTGTTGCAACCTTAGACCAGACAATAGTTAACGTATTAGAAGTTATGGCAAGCATCAGGACTAACATAGCTTTCAGCACTAGTGGTGTCTATCAGAATAAGATTATATATATAGTAGCAGTCTTTATTTCGGAATGAAGAAGCATTAGTATTTTGACAGGTATTTGCATACATGATTATTGAATATGCTATATTAATAGTTTTGAAAGGTATGATATTGAGATGAATTTAGAAAGTACGCATACGATATTAGTATTTTTTAAAGTTCACGTATGATATTTGTACATTTTAAAAAGTATCTCGCTATTATATGGACTTAACCCTTCTGAATAAACAGAAGTTCCTTCCTATCAAGCTTGTGAACGTTGTCTTCCAACCTCACTTTTGGTCTTACTTTTTTCTCCTCAAATCCTCACTTATACTACCGCTCTAGAAACTCTATTTGGGAAAAGGTCTTGTCATAATGACTTTTAATATAGACGGGCAAATCTTTATTTGGTTGGAGATTCCATGAAAACGGTGGGTTTGTTTGTGAGAAGCATGGCAGCAGAAGTCCTCCGGGCAAAGCTGGTTCAGGATAGGGAAAGTGCAGCCATAGCCGCAGCCCTAGGAGGTTTGACAAGGCACCCTCAATGGGCCCCCGATCAAATGGTTCTCGTTTTCGTCTTAGCGATGATTATATGGATTCGAGAGTACTTGAACAATCACAGAACTAATAGGTGTCTGTAAAAGAACTGATAATCATTTAACCAGTTCAAATTTGAATAAGATCTCCTTCTTTTTAGGTTGTTGGTGCAATTGGCGAAGCAGCATGGGGACATCGAATGGTCTCAAATTGCGGAAAAGCTTCCCTGAAGGACCACAAAACAATGCAGAGATAGATGGCAAGCAAAACCATCTGAGACCAGATATTACGATATCATCATTTCCACAACAGCTATCGCGTGATATAGCTTTTAAGTGAAGCATACTTTCACTGTTTAAGTTATTTTAGCTTCTAACTGCATTTGTGACCTTGTGCCTCAGCACATGGTCGACCCATCACAGTTGGTGATCACGAATTATCCTAACGCCACTTACTTGCTTCAATGGGCGGGACCCTGTAGTACCTTCTTCAGTTTGACACTGATCCATGTTTACTTCTCGAACAGCATACGTCCACAAAAGGACCTCAAACGTTCTTATATCTGCATATCAAACATGTATATTACATTAAAAATCAGAAGCATGCGCACCAATGCAAATTTTATATCTACGGAATGACAGATTTATATTAAACATCTGTATTCTATTGTAGCATTCATTTTGTACTAGTTGTGGCAAAACGGGTCGAAAAGGGTAAGCTTTTGTACAGGTCAATGGGTTGACCGGAATCCCATTTTGTCTACAACTTTGTCTTAACATAAATAAATTGTGTGTCATATATGATTACAGATTTAATTAGAACGTATCAAATAATGTATTTTTTCGCTGTAGAAGGATTCATGCATTGAAAATACTGTTTTGGGCCACTTTCAACCTGTTCGACCCATATACTCTTCGCTAGTTTTTCCACTATATTCTAATAATTTGAACCATTAAAAATACGCTTTGGGTAACAATTTGTATTCTTTGGGTAACAATTTGAAGTGAGTGTTTCAGATGAAGGTTGTACTTGTTCAATGCAAGGTGAAAACGAACACAAGACACCATCCTGTTTCAGCATCTCGCCAGCAGACAGAATAGCCAACCAAGGCTGCAGGGTAGATCCAAAATGACAGCATCTGCTTTACCACTTAAATCTTTCGGAAATCTCTCACCTTGAATATCTCACTCCCACTGTCACCGAATTGCTCAATTCCGTCTTCTCAAGATCTTTTCTGTTGCAATAACATTAAACAAACATCAGCAAACAATTAAACGGTTTTTCATTCTTTATGATATAAAACATACACTAAAGATCAAACGTATAAAGATGTCCCGTAGGAGCAATAGCCCTGCAGCGTCCCACTTCCAGTCCTGGACTCAAGCACGACACAACCCAAAACCAACACCCAATACATCACCAAAAAACTAATATCCGCAATATAGAGAATCTACGTCCTATGACTCAAAACCAACATCAATAGCTCAGGAGTCGGAGCCATCAAGTAAAAATCCTCCTCTGTGACTAGAAACTTTACATCCAAACGGCTTCCCAATCCAATCAGAATGCTTAAAAACACAAAACTTATTCTCAAGAACTGACTTCTCATTTACTGTCAGTGCCTTCATGTTATCGTGTTTCTCATATACAATAATCAAATCTCCATTACTTATAAGACGGTTTCGGGTTTTTTCCGGTGCGGAACCGGTTTTTTGCCCACATATACTCCATAGTAAACATCAAATCTCAGGAGTTGAGCATGTAATCTAAACATAAACGGGATTTACTTTTTCGATTAGAGCAGATGCATGCTGAACTGTAGACTGTGGTGATGTTCTCAGCTCCGCTTTTGCCTTGAACTGTTCTTCCAAAGCCATAACTCAATTTTGACAAAATTACTTATACAAGCAAAATGTTAGTTAATCTAGGCATTAGCAGTATTTACCGTCTCAAATAAAACAGCGGCATGCATGATGCATCTTCAACTGTCAAGATGTTCTCAGCTCCACTTTCACGCCATCATTATCTCAACCTGGTCAAATTTTTGTCAAGTAAAATGCTATAAATAGAACTTACCTTGTCAAGTGACTCAGCACCAAGTTCGAAAATTTTGGTTGCGCGGGCGAGAGTTATATTGCTTGGCGATAGTTGTTTGTACGAACTATCGTTAAAGTCTCGAGTAGATCTTATAATCTTACTACCATTAGAATAACTTGGATATGAAAGAGATTTGTAGACTCTGGAAAGGAGGATGCTTTACATTGAAATGTTCGGGGTTCGATACCAAAAGCTACACTCTCTCTTTTTTATTTTTGAAAGTTTCATTATTCACTTTTCGCTAAATTAGCTCAAATGACCTACCTTTGGTATTCTTCGAAATCAGTTAGGGTCAGAAAAACCAAATTGTTCTTCCAAAGCCATCATTTTCTGTTTAAGTTCTGGTCTACATCCTAGTATGACAAAGAGTGATGCTTTTTTGGTAATGTCGCCGAGTCTGTTATGGCTGATATAAAACTGGTTATGCCATTTAATGGTGGAGTCCTTCCAATCAAGTATGTTGGTGTTCCTATGGTTTCTAATGATATTATTTCATTGATGAAACACATCGTAACTGATCCACAACAGGGAAGAAGACGATGAAGATGCCATTCAAGTGTAAACTCATCAGTAGACAAAAAGTATGAAATTAACTTTGTACAAGTGCCTCCAAATTAAAAACGTTTAGAATCCAAGGCTTGTTCGTGATTTTAAACCGCTATATGCACATAACCAAGTTCACAGTCGTGCAAGCATGTGAAAAACAAAGAACCCAAAGACACAACTAACTAACTTTAGTTATGTCTATTTATTCTCTCTTTAAGTTATTAAATTGAATTTTGAGTTATAAAGGTTTCACTACTCTCACTTTAAATCAATGTGGGACAAAATGCAATATGACCATAAGAAATGAAAGCAAATGCGTACATGTGACATGTAGATTTACAATGTTACAAACCGATGTAATCGATTAATCATTCAAATCTACATCCAAATATATTCCACACCCTTTAATGAGACACTAATGATTGTGTAACCAGATGTACACAATTGTATGAATAAGCTGAAACCAAGACTAGATGTACACAAGACTCACTTTGGAAGCACCCGACCCATGGTATGCAACTTATATATGAAAATTCAAGATGCTAGCGTAGAACAAGAACAAGGAAAAGAAAAAAAGCGTAAGCGCCCCCCTTGGATCTTGTAGGTCTACACGCAAACTTGCAGATGACATGAACCTAAGACTTTCTGTTCTATGACTTGGAAACTCTATACCATTTGGGCAAGATACCTTAGGAGTTGATGTAACCAAAAGTAAGCTCAAATCACATCGGTTTTGATGTGTAGATCAAATATTTCAGATGAAATAACCTGAAATCTCAGAACCTACCAGTTCATGTTTATGTGTAAGAACCATATAGTTTTCCTACATCTAATCATGCATGGGTAATAAACGCACGGAACAAGAAAGCATAATATATACTCTGCCATTGTAAAAAGCTGAAAGAATACATAATATAACAACACATATTCTGTAAATAGATTTATTTGCATTTTATAAGAAATAATCCAATCATCTAAGCCTATACATACATTTTTACCATTGATAATACAGGGCACTGCTGCAACGAAGATGTGCACTTCACCTTCCCCACCTAACAACCATGCTACCAGTAGCCTGCATCCTGCTCGAGATTGATACCGAGTGACCCGTGACATACATACATCGTTGCAATGAAGCTATGCACTTCATCTTCCCCGCCCGAAAACCGTGCTACCTGTAGTCTGCCTCCTGCTGGACTTTGGCACCGAGTGACCCCTGTCATACATACGTTGGATCTCTTCCCTGTAATCGGTTGGTGACTTGTCGGGTATTCTTGGTGTTAGCTCGATCACATCCCCCAATTTCACCTTGCAACTAGGATCACTCACGGGCTCCTGGTAAGCCTTGGCTTTAGCTCTTGCTTTAGAGATAACCCATAGGGAGAATACATTGATGAGCTTCCATGACCGGCTATGTTGAGAACGTCCTTCACAGTTGAATTTGCTAGGAATTCTTGCACCGGCATCTGAGAAATATAACGCATGTTTCCAAATTAGTCTTAACCAATCTTAGACCGTTACTAGGCGGTCAAAAGATCCCATATCCAAGAAGGTGTCGTACTGGCCGCGCAGCTAGTGACACCTGTGTGTAATTCTTGACCAATCTTTCAACCTATTTTTTACTTGACACATTTATTGTCTTACTGAATATAAAGTGATTGTTCTCGTGTGATTTTAACACATATTTTGAGCCGAGAATCGAGTGGAGATGCTGTTTCCTTTATATGTGCCACCCGAGATGAACGATTTGATGAGTCCAAAACAAAATACATTCTCGACAAGTCGGTGAAAGGAAGTGCTACATGATCTCTTACCATCCATGGTGGCAAGCATTTCTAAAAAAACACGACTTAAAGGGCTCGCAAATTGAGAGTCTCTATAGTGAAGGAGTCCTTCTCAAATTAGGCCTGCAAGATGATCTCATTCAGAAGCTTCGGTTCCCAAATTTAGTAACGAGACTACTACATAAGTCTAGCCAAGGTGGTGGTCTTCTCACGTATGACACTCTGTGAGTAAGCATCACAGCTGTGATTCATTTTGAGATAGCAAATCGGGGTCGGGTTTTATTCTTATAATCTGTATTTTAGATGTGCAGAGGACAGATTCTCGTGGTTGCGTGATGATGAATTTGCTGGCCAAGCACTTACAGGGGTCAAGCCCGTCAGAATATAGAGAAACTTAAAGTCTTCCCACCCATGAGTCAACTTGACCCTAAAATATACTGTCCCCAAGTATCCGCCCTCAAAGAAGAACACATTTTGGGCTATCTAAACAGCATGAGTGTACAACAGGTAACGTTCTACATATCAGGCGAGCCTTTAATATACGTCTTTTGACCCGTTCTTATTTCATTCTATGTTGCACGGAGACGGATACGGAAACGGGGACGGGGACGGGGACGGGTACTTAGAAACGTCAATGTCGCAAAATCCATGAAACGGGTACGGCTGGAAACGTTTTTGTATTTATATATATTTATTAATAAATTAAATAAACATGCATTTTTAACCGATAAAGCAAGAAAAAATTAAATACTGATAGTGAGACATAATATATACTTAACATTAAACAAATATTGATAGTCAATTTTTAGAGATTTATTAGAAGATATGACGACCTACTATATGTATATACAATATAAATGGACCAAAAAATGTTTCATGGCCCAAAAACTAGCCCAGAAACGTGTTAAAATCAAGAAATAAACAAATATTGAGACATAATATATACTTAACATTAAACAAATATTGATAGTCAATTTTTAGAGATTTAGTAGAAGATATGACGACCTACTATATGTATATACAATATAAATGGACCAAAAAAATGTTTCATGGCCCAAAAACTAGCCCAGAAACGTGTTAAAATCCAAAGAAACGTTTCCCTTCACGTTTCTGCTAGAGCCTTGGCGTTTCCTATCTTCAGGAAACGTTTCCCTTTTTGGGGAAACGTTTCCGCCGCGTTTCCGGGCGTTTCCAGCCGTTTCCCGTTTCCGAAACGTTTCCGGGACGGGCACGGTACCCGAGAGGCGTTTCCGTGCAACATAGATTTCATTTTATGTTGATCACTTAGAGATAAATATTTAACCGGGACACGTAACTAAAGAATGGTATATTTTGGTCCATGTTGACAGTCTATCGAGGAAGATAAGCTATTCATAATTGACTGCCATTTCTTGACTAGATAAATTCACTCGATGAGCGTAAAGCATACGCAACCCTAACCATCTTTTTCTCGACCCCATCAGGCACTCGTAAGCTCATTGCCATTGAGCTTAGCTTACCACGGGCTTTACCAGGTTCAAAACCGAAGCGAGTTCTCACACCTCCAGTACATGCCACTAGCAACTGGACCTCACAATTAGCTAAAGCCCATGTCTGCTCTAACGATGTCGGGGTCCACCAGCCACCGTTTATATTATCTGCACATTGGCAATTGAGTGTGATGCACCAAATATATAAGCATTTGGACCCACACTTGAGATATACTCTAGAGATTAACGCCATTGCCCGCTTGAATCTCCTAAATGCTGATGGTGTCATAGAGCAAGGCTTTCCCCTGGAGTGACGATACTTCATGGAACTGATGTTGCCTATAAGCATTGGCACTTCGATTTAGAAGGCCTCCCCGTCGACCTCATAAGAAGGTATAATACTTAAGCTATCCGATCCACACAATTTATCACCTATAATGCTGACCGTGTTTGGTCTCATGATGTTTACAGGGGTATGGCAGTTCCAGGGCCGAGTCAAAGGCACGGAGTAAAGCTTCTAATCGAAGACTACCCATATGCTTCTGATGGGCTAAGGTAATCAATACAAAACTGGGTCCAAACTTACGTAAACCGATACTACCCTGACCCATCACTAGTTTGCAATGACAGAGAGCTCCAAGCCTGATATGCTAAGGTAATCAATGTTGGCCACAAAGATCTGCGCTACGAAAACTGGTGGCCCACATTGGCCAACCTGAAGACCTCACTGCCATCCTAACCACCATCATATGGCTCGCTTCAGCCCAGCATGCAGCACTTAACTTCTGTCAATACCCATACGGTGGTTACTTACCAAATTGGCCACCAAGAACGCATCACCTAATTCCTGACGAAAATGATCCTGCTGAATACACGAACTTCCTTCAAGACCCGCAAAATTACTTTCTTTTGGCATTACCAAGTATGTTACAGTCGACAAAATATATGGCAGTGGTGGATACATTGTCAACTCATTCACCCCACGAGGAATATATTGGCGAAAGACAACAACAATACACGTGGGTGAGGCTGAAATGCTGGAAGCGTTTTACGGATTGGCATCAAAGATTCAAAGGATCGAGAAACGAAACTGTGACATGAGTTTAAAGAATAGGCGTGGTGCAAATGTTTTGCCATATGAACTTCTTGCACCGGAGTTCAGAACCGGGTGTGACATGCCGTGTGATTCCAAATAGTGTATCGATTTGAGCCACGTTCATGAATCCGTGCGTTATGGGTCCGTTCGTAATTAGCTTGTGTTATAAAGGTGCTATTAATTGTAGTGTAGCAGCCTGCGGTATAAAACATAGGAGAAACTCGTGCCCTACGGTATCAGTAGAGTCTCTAATCGAATAACTAGCTCGGGTTTGACTTCCAAAGTCAACCTCGAGCTTTAGATTTCATAAATTGGGTTAGATATTTAACCACTGATAAAACGCGTCTAAAATAGGCCTAAGGACTTCCATAAGGAGCGTATTCGAGCAGAGGTTTGAGTCCGCTTGATTTATAAAAAGATTGTTTGGCTCGGGTTTGACCATAAACGGTTAAATTCGAGGTGATGATGTGTTGGTCATTCTCATCTGAACCATAGTCGCCGTTGCCCCCATCAAAGCCGTTAGCCACAGCTATGTGTATCAACACAATCTTTCTATAACAAGATAAGTAAATTTTTAGAACTTTTAATTTTAGAATATTCCTAAATGATTTATAATACGGTATAAATGACAGAGGATATATGAAATCTAGACGGGAGGTAAAGTAAGCCGAAAATCGTTCCATGCGTAGTCATAACTTGGATGGGTTTATTCTAGGTTATTTTGTATAGGTTGAAACGTACATTGATCATGCGTTTTGTTCAGGTTGAACCATTTAATCCGTATTAATATAAAAAGTAAATTATAACCATTGTTTAAAGTGGTTATACAAACTAAACGAGTTAAACTGGTCGACGTGCTTACTAACTTAACTCGTGTACCACATGTAACCCGTGAACCAATTTAGATAAGCGAGTTAAATGAGACGTGTTTGATTACATGCTGATCAACATGTTATGTTTTGAGAAATCTACGCTGTTTTTCATGAAGTCCAATTAAGGTCGTTCGAGTGGATTAGTAGAAGGTCTAAAAACCGAGAGTTTAGTTAGGAAAAATGGATTGAAGACCATACAGGTGTCGATTATGGTAGATTGAGTTCTGCTATTGGTGGGTATTGCTTTTGTTGTGTTTAGGTGAGGAGTTGTGTAAGAGTTTTTGTGTTAGTGTAGTTTTTCTTGGTTTTGGTTTTGTCAAGCTTCTTGCTTGGCTTTCGTTGTAATTTTGGTGGCCTTTCAAAAAAAAAAGAAAATTACTAATGTATTAAAAACAAAGAAACCAAAGAAACAACCAACCAATTTTAATTATTTCGTTGAGCACCATATTGAATTATTGAATTGAACTTTGAGTTATAAAGACTTCACTATTGTCACTTTATATCCATGTGGGACAAAATGAAATTCAGTCATAAGACATGAAAGCAAATGCGTACATGTAATTCGATTCACTAATATAGCCTCTCGGGAGAATCGATGACTGCATCTTTGATGCACTGCTTCATCGCAATCTGCATCCAAATATTTTGGACCAGATGTACACAAGACCTGGGAAGCACAACACCCATGGTATATGCAAGTTATAATATATGAACCAAACAGTTGTAAACAAGTAAACTTTAAAACTTTCAATCGGAGGGGTGCGCTAAGCCTAGGCAGTAGTGCAACGCCAAGGCGACACATGAAGAACCCCAGCAGCAAGCTACCGTGAAGGGTCCTTCACCCATAAAAAATAAGATCAATATTGACTAAGCCGTGGCTCAGTCATCAGATATTAAACCTACAAGAACAGATACTACACTTGATCTTAGCCAAAAGGCCGAGAAAGGTATGCCTATTACATTCACAGGCCTTTCCTTTTATAGGCAACTCGCACTTGTTTGTTTACTTCACCTAGCCGATGTGGGACACCAAAGGGTTTTTTCAGAAAATTACTAATTGTTCATGCACTTTTATTTCCGCCCTTTTTTTCTCAGACTTTTAGTTTATGAATTGAGAGAAACCAATTCAGTATTCTTAAGATTCGATTACATTAATAGTTAAACAAATCAGCATCATTTTGGACCAAATTAAGAGGGAAAATCATTCATATGAAAGCTTTTTGGGACTTCCTCAAGAACATATATGTTCTTGTATGCAAGTGTAATAAGATGCCTAGTTACTGATGCTTATGTATTACAAAGTTTTAGATCTGCGATCAAGTGCGATGTAGGCTAGCTTTGGTATTCTTGGAAATTAGTTTTCTTTAGATGCAAAAGTTGTGCAAGAAAATATTGTGTTTGCCTCAACTTTGAATGTGGATAGGATCAATAAGAAAACGGTTTAACGAATGTGGATGATATTTACTGAAGGCGACAACTTTGAGAGATAATACTTTTTATGAGGTTAATTTATAAGAAATTAGTATAAATCGCTTATTTTTGGGCCTAACCAAGAAAGACAAACTCAAAGGATAAAAATGAAAAAAAGAAAATAGGTGAGCTCGGATCATGTGACGATCTTACGAGTTTATGTGCGATCCCACGATCCTACATACGATCTCACCTAGATGTGATCACATGCTGATCTTACACGATCTTAGTTAGTAAACATGGAAGCTCATACAATTTTACGAGCTTATTCGTGATCTTGACAACGTTAGTCGGAAGCTCTCTCACAGCCTTTATTGCAAGGGTATGATTAATTTAGGGTTGAGCTGAAAAACCAAAAAAAAATCGAATCAAAGTTACAATTCAATGATTCAGTTTTAAAATTTTCTAAAATCGAAAAGTATGGTACGGTTTTCTTCTAAAAACAAAATTTAAAAATCGGTTATATAAGAATATATACGTATATATGGTAATAAAAGTTTAAGCTGGTTTTAATATATACATACAATTAGCCACAAAACACGTTGTTACTTGGCTACTTGCTAGGCATGAGGGGAATTTATAAGATACTATGAAAAGCGAAAATCAGTTGAAATGACCACTCCAAAGTTCTCAATCAGACGATTAAAGCATTTGGCTCGCCTATTTACCTAAACATGACCTTTATGTGTTGCTATATGCAAAGCCGTGTCCCCAAAACCTCAAAATTACGCCCAAACACCCCTTTAATGACATTTCAGATTGTTATTGCCAACATAACGTAACCAACATTACCAAAAATAACATGGTATTACACTTCTTAGCTATATAATCCGAGTTCTCGTGTACACTGGTTGGAATTGTGATCATTTACCTTTTGCTCTTCATTGACACTGTGACAATCTTTATGTGTCCGACATGCGTGACGACCCTTCAGAAAAACAAAGGAAAAAATATTAAAAATCCAAATCATGTTTACCATAATTAAGCTATAAACTTGTGAAGATCCTGATAAAGATACCTACTGCAAGAACCACCACTCACCTCGTCCTTGTTATCAGTCACCACCACTCGCTTGAAGTTGCGATACTACAGGTCGTATTTCTGAAAATTCGAGACTTAATATGTGTGTTTGTCGACTTTATTCTTCAGAATGATAATAATGCCATTGGTTCTTTATCTTGTTATACGTTCTTCGAGGCAGATGTTTCGACATTTGAGAATAATAATTAATCGGTTATGCTGAATAACATTTATTTAAATAAGCAATTTCAGATATTTTCTAATACGGTAACATTTTTTATAATTTGCAAACTGATTGATAATAAAAAAAAATTATAACAGGTACAAAAGGTTTTGTGTAATATAAATTATTAATATTCAAAAAGATAACCAGAATTGACGCTTTGGCCGAGTGGTTAAGGCGTGTGCCTGCTAAGTACATGGGCTCTGCCCGCGAGAGTTCGAATCTCTCAGGCCTCGCTTTTTGGCTGCCTATTCTTTTTTCATATTCAAACAAGATCTTTTGGGGTCCTCCAAGGACGCGTGCTTGACTATCAACAAGTTACGACAAGTCATGTCCATGTTGTATAACATGATTTTGAGGGTCTCATAGTGAAGGAGAGCTTCTCAAATCAGGCATCCAAGATGATCTCATAAAGAAGCTTCGGTTGCCAAATTTAGTGACGAGACTACATGAGTCTAGCCAAGGTGCTGGTCTTCTCAAGTATCACACCTGTAATTCATTTAGAGATAGCAAATTGGGGTCGCGTTTTATTCTTATATTCTGTATTTTAAATGTGCAGACGGCATTCTCATGGTTGCACGATGATGAATTTGCTCGCCAAGCACTTGCAGGGGTCAACCCCGTCAGCGTAGATAAACTAAAAGTCTTCCCACCCGTGAGTCAACTTGACACTGAAATATATGGTCCAAGAGTGTGTCAAAAAATAAAACGATTTGCATATCTGTTCAACCATACGGTCCACAAAAGTCCGCCCTCAAAGAACATATTTTGGGCTATCTTAACGGCATAACTGTAAAACAGGTAATATTCTTCATGTCAGGCGAGCCTTTAAAAATACGACTTTTGACCCGTTCTTATTTCATTAATATGTTAATCTGTTGGAGATAAATATTGAACCTAGACATGTAACTGAAGAATGGTATATTTTGGTCCATGTTGACAGGCTATCCAGGAAAACAAGCTATTCATAATCAACTACCATGACATATACCTACCATTTCTTGACCGGATAAATGCACTCGCTGAGCGTAAAGCATATGCAACACGGACCATCTTTTTCTTGACCCCATCAGGCACTCTTAAGCCAATTGCAATTGAGCTTAGCTTACCACGGGCTTTAGCAGGCTCACAACCAAAGCTTGTTCTCATGCCACTAGCAATTGGACATGGCAGTTGGCTAAAGCCCATGTCTGCGCTAACGATGCTGGTGTCTACCAGCTTTCACACCACCGGTACGCTGGCGCAAAGTGAGCTCGTCAATATGCTTGCAAAGTTATATTCTTTCATGCTCGGCCCATTCACATATTTGTCGTTTTACTTGTATAGGTTATGAACACATGCAGCCATGGAACCATTTATATTATCGGCACATAGGCAACTGAGGGTGATGCACCCGTATATAAGCTGTTGGACCCGCACATGAGATATACTCTAGAGATTAACACCATTGCCCCCCAGAACCTCCTTAATGCTGATGGTGTCATAGAGCAAGGCTTTACCCCTGGACGCTACTCCATCAAAATAAGCGCTGCTGCTTATAAGCATTGGCACTTTGATTTTAAAGGCCTCCCTGCTGATCTCATTAGAAGGTTTAATACTTAAGCTATCTGACCCACACAGTTTGTCACGTATAATGCTGACCGTGTTTGGTCTTATGATGTTTACGAGGGTATGGCAGTTCCACACCCGAGTCTAAGGCATGGACTAAATCTTCTAGTCGAAGACTACCCATATGCTTCTGATGGACTGATGGGCTTTTAATCTGGGAAGTAATGCAAAAATGGGTCCAAACTACGTAAACCGAGATACTACCCTGACCCGACACTTGTTTGCAATGACAGAGAGCTTCAAGCTTGGTACGTTGAGGTAATCAATGTGGGCCACACAGATATTCACCACGAAAGCTGGTGGCCTGCATTAGCCTATGCTGAAGACCTCACCGCCATCCTAACCACCATCACATGGCTTGCTTCAGCCTAGCATGCAGCACTTAACTTCGGTCAATACCCATACGGTGGCTACATACCAAACCGTCCACCAAGAATGCGTCAGTTAATTTCCGACGAAAATGATCCTGAATACACGAGCTTCCTTGAAAATCCTCAAAATTACTTCATATTGGCATTACCAAGTATGTTACAGTCGACAAAATATATGGCAGTGGTAGATACATTCACCTGATGAGGAACATATTGGCAAAAGACAACAACGAGACACGTGGTCTGGTGATGCTGAAATGGTGGAAGCGTTTTACGGATTTGCATCAGAGATTCAAAGGATCGAAAGGGAGATTGAGAAATGAAACCTGGACATGAGTTTAAAGAATAAGTGTGGTGCAAGTGTTTTGCCATATGAACTTCTTGCAGCGAGTTCAGAACCGGGGGTAACATGCGGTGGGATTCCAAATAGTGTATCGATTTGAGCCACCTTCATGAATCCGTGCGTTATGGGTCCGTTCATAATTTAGCTTATTGTGTTATAAAGGTGTTATTAATTGTAAAGTAGCCTGTTGTATAAAACATAGGATAAACTCGAGCCCTGTGGTATCAATTGAGTCTCTACTCGATTACCTAGCTCGAGTTTGACTTTCTATGTCAAACTTGATCCTTAGATTTCATAAATTCGGTTATCTAATAAAAAGTAAATTATAACCATTGTTTAAAGTGGTAATAGAAACTAAACGAGTTAAGCTGGTCGACGTGCTTACTTAACTCGTGTAACACACGTAACCCGTGAACCAATTAAGATTAGCCGAGTTAAATGAGACGTGTTTGATTACATGCCGGTAAACATGTTATGTTTGAGAAATCTATGCTGTTAAAATAAAACGAAAATTACTGTAGCATTATGCAGGCATTTAATGTCCCAGGGCACCTGATTGAATTATTGAATTGAAATTTGAGTTATAAAGGCTTTGTATCCATGTGGGACAAAATAAAATTCAGTCATAAGACAAGAAAGTAAATGCATACATGTAACTCGATTCACTTATATGTTTGCTCGCGACAATCGTAGCCTCTCCGGAGAATGGATGACTGCATCTTTGATGCACAGCTTCATCATTCGAATCTGCATCCAAATATTTTGGACTAGATGTACACAAGACCCACTTGGGAAGCACAACACCCATGGTATATGCAAGTTATAAATGAGATAGTTAAGTATATGAAAATTCAAGATGTTAGCGGAGAACATGAACAGATCGAAGAAAAAAAAAGCGTAAACACCACCCTCGGATCTAGCAGTTCTACATGCAAACTTGCAGGGGACATAAACCCAAGAGTTTCTGTTCTATGACTCATCAATTCTATACCGTTTGGGCAAGATAGTACGGTTTCATTACATATGTTGTTACACCTGTTCTGTACATAGATGTATTTACATTTTACAAGAAATAATGAAATAGTTATCTAATCCTATACATACTTTGCATACATATTTAGCATGAATAGTAGAGAGAAATGAAGCTGTGCACTTCATCTTCCACGCCTGAGGATCATGCTAACAGCAGACTGCATCCTGCTCGAGTTTGATACTGAGTGACCCATGACATACATACATCGTTGCAATGAAACTATGCACTTCATCTTCCCCACCCGAGTGACCCCACATACATTGAATCTCTTCCCTGTACTCTGTTAGTGACTGGTCGGGTATTAAGGAAAATGGGAATATTGTAAGGAGTAATGATGATAAGAATGGATATAGAAAGGAGACAGAGAGATAGTTGGATACCAGTATTGAGGGTAATGGACTAATGCCTATTGTAGATGTGTTACTAGTACTTATACGTGATGGGCTGTAAATAGGTTCTGGTAGGTCTTTACAATAGGTAAGGTAATCCTCAGTTGGTATACTAAGCTCGTTTGCACATAGATGATGCCTGCCATGGATGCTGGCTTTCTAAAACTGTCTGTGAGGCTGAGCTGCGCGCAGATACTTTTAAAAATGCTACCTTCTTGAAGGAAATGTAGTCTTGGCATGTGAGCTTTAGTAGTAATGAGGCCTTTTAATATTGGACAGAGTGATGTTCTTCATCAGAGTGTCATATCTGTGTAACATTGTAAAAGGAAATGTTTGGGATTGTCCAATACTTCTTTTTTGAATCCTTACGTTTTAATGGTAATATATGCTTCACATTAAAAAACAAGAAATTCTATGATAAGTTCATAGAAGAGAAACGAGACATACTTTAGCATTTTGTATTGGATGCTAAGCTTTTGCGCCGTCCATACAAAACGTGGTAAAGATAGACCCCTCTTGAAGAGATTGCTCCAATTTATCTGAAGCAGATGTCACCATTACCTCATCAAACGACTTCAAAAGTTGAGAAGATAGATCATCGTGTTGCTTGGGGTTAAGGTACTCGAATGAAAGAGTCTCCAATTGCAAACCTCTGTTTCTTAGTCAAAGGCAACGCATCCAACGTCATCATATTATGCAGCCTATCAGCTAATTTTATTAGCACTGCCCTCGCGTCTGCCATTGCAAGAAACATGGTACGCAAACAATCTGCTTTCGTTGTTCTATTAACTGTGTCACTTTAACGAGCAAACTTGCCCAGATGGCTTAGGTTAGTTACCTGTAAATATAAAATCACGTATTCACGTGTTAGCAGCTTTCCATAGTAAAGATCCATGAAACTAATCGTGTTTCCAGTATTCGGGAGTATCATCTTATGAACTCAAACACAATAACTAGACATCTCAACTTTAATACAAGCAAACAGATGACATCATCATTTAACAAACGAGACATCTAATAACAAACTAAAATCTCGTATATTATGAATAACAGAATTAACAAATCGGTACCCCTAAAACAAGATCAGCAACACCAGCCCCAAACGTTTGAAGAATATAGTGATACCTAATAAACGAATCGTCAAGTGTATCATGTAACAACCATGCAGCAACCAGTCACATTAGGCACCTATCGTAACCAACAACACCGCTGTTTCCACGCAATGTTGCAGATATAAACCTTGCCTCAAACACAATATTCACAGGAAAAATTGGGGGCATTTGTTCAAGCTTATATACGGGCTTACCATCCTATCTGATTTTGGCTTATATTTCATTAGCCCACTTGAAGCCATTTGTCTAAGGTCATATTTGTTGGTTTATGAGTTTATTAAAAATTTACTAACCTCATACGCTCAATTTTTTAGCTTATTTTGTGAGTTTATGATCTTATTAAAAAAATAAAAAATTGATAAGCTCATAAGCTCAATTTTTTAAGCTTATTTTTGTGGGGTTATGAGCTTATTAAAAATAATGTTTGTGGGTTTGTGAGCTAATTATAAATAATTTTTGTGGGTTTATGAGCTTTATATAAACTTTATAAGCTCCTAGATCCACAAAATAATCAAAATGCGCTTATGAACTTATCAGATTTTCAATAAGCTTCTAACTTGGGCTGATTGTTAGCTTATTTTCCGGTTTATGAACTTGCTTAAATCATAATAAGCTCATAAGTCTGAAGCTTATTAGTAGATAGTTATAAACTTAAACAAACTAAAATACCTACTACTCTCTAGTTTATTATACCTGTCCCTTTTCGGCCTCGTAAAATGCCTTAACAACCAAACTATAATTTAACATCTTATGTTTGATTTGTGCTTTCATTAACAACTCCTTATAACACGACTCTACACACGACTCACTTAAACCATTATCCATCAGAAACATAAGCTCATTGTTATCATTATAACTCAAAAGCGGCTCATTACAATCCACACCCGTGCTCAACGCATGTGTCACAAATCCTTAGCCTTTTAGTCCCTAAACGAGCCAAACCTCACAAGACGGACTCGAGCTACTCGAGACCGAAACTGGACTCTGAAGCATGACGCTTCAAATACTATCCGGAAGGCGAATACAAAAACGAGCTAGCTAAGTCGTCATTTCCTGTCCTAATCAATAGCACTTCATTTCCTGTCCTAATCGACCTACACAAGTCGAGCCGTCACGAGACAGACTCGAGCTTGTCAAGATCTAAAACGGACTATGAAGCCCATGATCATGCTTAAAATACTATCCAGAAGGCGACGCGAAAGGCAAATACAAAAAGGAGCTAGTTAAGTCGTTGTTTTCTATCCTGATCGACGGCAAATCGTCTCCGGACGACGAAAAGAGCACGAAATGGTATTGTAATGACCGTAAACTAATGCTATTAAGCCAAACAAAAAAACTGAATTAGGGTTTAATTTTAAAATTGGGGGTTTTTTATTTAGGGCAAATTGGTGAAATTGGTTAAAGGGTATTGTAATTGAAGGTAAATTAAGACTGTTGAGCTAAAAAAAACATAAATTCATCTTCAAATTAGGATTTAAAAAAATGAAATGAAAGAAATTACCCATTAGCAAAGTTCCCATCCAGAAATAAAAGTTGTATGTATGGTTGTTTGATTAGTTATAGAGGCGAAGATACCCGTAAAACGTTTTACTAGTACAGATCCATCATATGATCTGGCTACAAACGTTTTGCGGGTATCTTCTCCTCAAAAACTAAAAAAACACGTTCCTGAGAAGATGATGATGCCATTAAAGTAAAGATATGTGGCTACTGCCTTGGAGATGATAGGGTTGAGCATGTGCAGCCAGGACACTTATACAGTATTACAGATGGGTTATTACTTATTAGTAGGGTCAGAAAATCAAATCGGACCGAATCGATTTGAATCGCATCAAATAATTTTGATCTGGTTCTTAGTTTAGGGTTTGAATCATTTTGGTCTTCGGTTGGTTCATTTGGTTTAGTCCGGTTTGATCTTATTAAAAATTCTCGTCGATTATATTTAATAAATTTAGATCCGATCGAGGACCAAATCGGACCAAGCCGGTCCAGTCTATTTCGATATGGCCTCAATCCGAGGTTTCGGTCATCGATTCGATCCGATCTTAACCGATCCAAGACCGATGGTCAGCCTTACTATTAGTAGCATTACAGTTTGTATATTATACCCTAGTGCAACTCATATGGTCCATGAAAGTTATATACACTATAAGGGTCCGTTTGTTTTCTATTTGGGTTTTACTTTGGGGTTAGGGCTTAAAGATGGGTGAGTTAGGAGTTACTTTTTCTTAGAGCATCTTCAATAGGGAGGTTTACACATGACTTTTCACTATTTGAAAAAGCTATTAAAAGACTTTAGGGAGGTTTACAAACAACTTTTTGGAGAAAGACTTTGCATATGCAAAGTGGTTTATAAAAATTCATAAGGTTAGTTGCATTAATTGAAAAAATTTTGTATAACTTTTTAGCATTGAAAAAGATTTTGAAAAAAAACCTTTTTGTAGAAGATAATAATGAACATAATTAATGTATTAAATACATAAAGTCTTTAAAAGGTTTATGCATTGGAGATGCTCTTATTTAGTATACTATTATTGTTTGATTTGCCATTTAATACTGTGAACTTTAACTTTTCAATTTAATGCAATATTATGGTCAAATTTACACATAATAAGTCAATCCCCGTTTATTAGATAAGAATAAAGAAGGCGAGAGTGTCAGTACAACCCTAAGTGTAATCAAACATTTTGGGTGGGTTTATTGGTTTTTATCGCTAAGTTCTAATTTTTAGTGGTATGATAAATGAACAAAGAAAAAATTTCACGTTTGGTCCCTATCGTTTACACCAAACATCAAGTATGGTCCCTATCTCAAACTAAGTCCGCAGATTGTCCCTATCGTTTACACTTTGGATAAAAAATGGTCCCTATCTTGGATGGACGTTAACTTTGCTCGTTAAGTTGTATAAGTGGAGGGGTATTTTGGGGTTTTCCATATTATACACACATACCTTGTCCTTTACCAAACCCAACCCACGTGTTAACCAAAACCCACCACCACCTATACCTCCCACCGTCACCCTCCTATCCACTTTAACAAAAAAACACAGATCTGTTAAAACCCATATCCAAATCAACAAATCTTCATTCACATCTCACACACAAAAACTGGATCCCAAAATGACTTTCACAAATTCATATCTATTTCCTCACCTTCTCAAATCCCTCAAACACTCAAATCCCTCGATTCACCATCTTCAAAAAGATGAAACCCGGATCGAAGAAATCATGATATCACAAATCCAACGAAACAAATCCATCTCACCCACCGATTATTCAAAACCCAACTATGTTCAATCCAAAAAAACAAAGTAGCTTCGATTCTATACCTCCTTGTATATCAACTGTGGCGGAGGAGGACGAGTATCATTTGAAGATAAGTTATACGAAGATGATGAGGACACAGGTGCGGCCGCATTTTTCCTGAAAACTGATAGATGGGGATTTAGCAATACGTCACTTCTTGGATGACAATAATGATGACGATTATATTGAGACTGGGGTCGTGGTAAACAACTCTAAATTGTACAAGAGTGCACGAATCTCAGCTTTATCTTTGACATATTATGGTTGGTGTATGCAAAATGGAAGCTATAAAATATCTTAGGTGATTGTTAACCCGTGTCATATAATCTGACTCACCCATTCCTCTTTTCGATAACTTTTTTCAGTTTGACCTTGAGATAAAAACGACCAATAGATCCATCTACAATCAAATTTTGCGTATTTGTAAAATGATCATTTTCAGTTGGCTTTGGTGGTTTGGGTATGAATGTTTGTTACTGTGGCAGGGCAAGGTGGTGGAAAAGGATTTTGACATTAGTGATGAAGCAGGTGGGGCTGGGAAAGTGATTGTGAAAACTTATACAGTAAATGTTACGACTACTTTGGAACTTATGCAACTGAAATCCATCTCGTGGCCACAAGAAATGGATTCACCAATATTCGAATCTTTTATTGAGTTGTTGGGTTGTGTGGGATTGTGATGTTGCAAGTTTTGTTGGATTTGTATATGAATCTGGATAGTAAACGTGATAAGAGATTTGTTATCTGGATTTGTTGATGATGATAATTTATGTTTTTGTTGATGATGATAATTTATGGTTTTGAGGTGTGTGACGATGGGAGCACGTGGCATGGTGGGATGTGGATGTGGGGTTTAGGATAAGAGATGAGTGGGTGGGAGTTTAGTGTGGATAAGATATCTGTGGTATTATTTTACCAGGGGGTCAAATGTCTGTGTTTTTTTGTCCCTCAAAAACTGCTACTACTTGTGTAGTATTTGAATAAAATTGAAAAGACACAAATACCCCTCTAATTATTACAATTAACAGAGAAAATTAACTCCCATCCAAGATATGGACCATTTTTGATCCAAAGTGTAAACGATAGGGACGATCTGCGGACTTAGTTTGAGATAGGGACCAGACTTGATGTTTGGTGTAAACGATAGGGGCCAAACATGAAATTTTTTCTTAAACAAACAATGCTTCCTGACTTTAGGGCTTATCCCATGGGTTAAAAAACCTCAAACAAACGGGCCTTATTAGATTGTTGAGGATTCAGTGATCCTTTTTTTTTAATTATTTTTTTAATTTTTTTATAATAATTTATACTACAAATTTAAAAAACTAAAAGTATAAAACAAACTACTACAATACTTCATTTCATAATAAGCTTTCACTTTTTATTTTTAAATTATTTCTTTTGCAAGTTTAAATTTAATTATTTTTGTATGTGTTATATAATAATTGATACAGAATATATAAATGAAACTAGTTTTAAACGTATTTTTCACTAGTATAATTACCAAGTACCAACAGATATATTTACGGTCAACTTTTTGAAAAATAACTTAAAAATTTAAAAACAAACACTTATTTTAGGACGGGAAAAGTAATAATGTTTAACAAATCAAGTATTAAAAAAATTGAATATTACGTACTTGACCCAAATCAACTTAATTTGTCCTGCAGACATCCACCATCTTTTTTCCAAAATAACCTAGTTGTTCACGAGGTAAAATAAATGGAATGGCGAAGGTATAAAATCATTTCAAGCAATTAATTAACACAATTAAACGTTTAGGTCCGAAAAAACATCACATTTTACACTAAGGCCCCGTTTGGTTCACTTAATTGGGTGTAATTTGATGTAATGTAGTCTAAATTCCAATTCCATAAAATGTTTGGTTGCATAATGGGTGTTATTATAATTTTTTAAATTACAATGGACCCACTTTATTGATGTAATGTAAGTTATATAGGCATAATGAAGGAATGATTATAATTACAAAAGAATTCCTCATTTAAATAAATAATCCACTTAACACCATACACTTGTCATATATTTTTAATATAAAATACAATTAATTCATATTACAATTTTTAATTACATTACATTTTCCCAAACACATAACATATTTTTAACAATTTAAATTACAATTCATTCACATTATAATTCCTTTTATAAATTACAATTACATCACAAACATTCAACGAACCAAACGTGGTCTAAATGTAATCTAAAGTCAAGATATGAATTTTTTATTTAAACGATTAAAAATTAAAATTTTCTAACTTTTCATATAAATTTCATAAAAAGTTTTTATATAAATTATATACATTTTTATATATTTTTTCTATTTAAAGGAGTAAAAACCGAAGAAACAATTTTTATACAAACTTTTTAAAAATTTATAAATTTCCTATTTAAACGAGTAAAAACCCAAGAAAAAACAGTTATAAAAAAGTTTGTAAAAAATAATCGAACGACCCTTTAAATTTCACAATTTTTAGACAAAACTTCAATATATATTTGATCAAAATGTGTTTTTTTGCAATAATTGATAAAAGCAAAGCAGCCTTAGAGCATTTGGAACCGTCGCATTTTACCTGCCGCCGAGCTTTGGCGCGAAAAATGCCCACGGTGCCACACTCCGTGGGTTGGCACCGAGGTCCTCGCGCTGTGGCTACCAGCCCACGCGATGGGTTATTTTTTTTATTTTTTTAATGAGTTGCAGATAAAGCGAGGAAGAAGATAAAAGGTGGGCTAGAGTTTTAAATGGAGGTGTCTATTTTTTCCCCAATATTTCAATATTTTTTTAAGTGTTTTTTTTCCAATATTTTTATATAAATATATTTTCAAGTGTTTTCTTAATATCTGTTATTTTGTTCTAATATTTTTCGGGTGAAATTTTTATTTTTAAATATTGTTTGTTATTTGGACTTATAGTATGTATTTAAGTAAAACAATAAAATAAAAAGGAATGGTACAACAAAAAAATTTATAAAATTATTTTCACATTTGTCAACTAAATGTGGAGGATAATAAAATGGTGAGAAAATGATTCGTCGCAAGTTGCAACTAAGTAAGCCTGCCAAATTCATCTTTTGCGACATAGGAGGGGAAACCCAAACTCCATTACCACATGACTCATGGGTTTAAGAAAATTATGTACCCTACACGATCTAGATTTGAGACAGGTAGTCGAGTGCCTGAAATATCTTGGTTACTCCCTTTTAAACATCACAGTTAAGATACCCATAAATCCATTGTAACAATCGCGAATTTTGAATTATTTAATTTATGATTAAAAGCGATGTTTTCGGGTTAGACATGTACGTCTATTGAAATCTCCGATTGTTTTTGCGTAAAACGTGTACAGTTGAAAAATTTATTTGCGTACTTTATCTATCATCCCGTCAACAATCCGACGCTAAATGAATTAATATCAATTTATTTTAATAGTGACCCAATAACAAAAATAAAAATATAGCAAACCTCTAGAAACAATGGGCGAACCCGGGCCCCTTCTTGCTCCCCTGATAAAAACGCTCCGATCTTTTCCTAAATTTTTATGTTCCCATCCTCGTTAAGACACAAGAAACTTTATTATAACCCAACAAACATCTATGGAGTCAACCTTGGAACTCCAATTTTTGTCCTTCCCTGCCGAATCCCACTGCCCCAAACTCATCACCATTTTTCATTGTACTTACTTCCAATTACTATCTAACTAAACAAGTTACTACTAAACTAAACTAGTTCAAGTACTAGTTACCTTATGATTTTTCTATATAAAATCTTGTGATCTCCCTAGTTTAATTTCATTGTCTAACACATACACACTTTGCAACCTATCTTCTTTCTCTCCTCCGACCTTTGATATAATAACAAGCAAACCTCACTCTCTTTTTAGTCCCTTTGATCCTTCGACTACACAACAACAACACAGGAATTCAAACACATCCTCCTGTCCTTGGTTTCTTTTAGGCTTGATAGCATACAATCTCAACTCACCGTGACTAAAACCCTAGTAGACATGAAAACCCTAACCTAACCTGACTACTTGGTTCTCTTTCCTGTTTCGGTTGACATTGGCAAGACAAAGGAACGAATACCCACGAGGTTTCTTTTCTCCCTGTTGTGCGACAAGTCCAAATAGCCAAACCATTTTAATTCTTTCTTTTTGGTGGTCGACGTACAAACAAACAACCCGTTCATCTCACGGTGCCCTGTTTGTTCTTCTTCTTAGTTGACGAACACCACAACAAACAGCCACAACATTCATGTTTTGCCTCCTCGTACTTTCGATCGGTGGTGCCGGGTTACAAATTTTATTAGCATTGGAAGCCGTTTGTCTCGCTGAGATGTTGAAACAGAACAGGAGTTTGTTGTGTTCTAATGTCAAACCACATACACCATAGCCCAAAGTGTAGTAAGTTGTCGGTCTCATTCTCTTTCATTTTTACGTTTTCATGCAAGTCCCTTAGATTTTGTGCTTGAGGTAACGATATATGCTTATAAGTCACCTATATGAAACCCGACTCTTTGGCGGTTCCTTCTCTCCGTATAGCATAACGCAAACAACCCGTGTGTTGCTAGAACAAGAGTTACGAATATATTGAAGAAGAAACATGTAGATGTCATACTTAAACTTAAGAGATAAAGCTATAAAGTAAATGCATATTTTCTTTGTGTCTTGTCTATTCAAGTACAACAGTAAAGCAGAAATTAAACGAAAACCTTATCTACGTTATTATTTAGATTTTGGCTGGATTATGGATCGAGACCCATCATGAACTGTAGAGTTCTCAATATAAACATTGGCTTAACTTTGGCTAATGTAACCATAAAAACCAGATTATTTTTATAGCATTTTAAAAAGGCCATGACATGGTTTAACTAGGAACTCAAATCATCAAATTGCATCAAGTAAAAAGAAGTGATTGTGGTTTAAAAATCTAGAAAACATACGTTTTACATAAACTTTTATAGACCGTCCAAAACTAGCTAACTTTTTGAAATTTCATGACATATATATATATATATATATATATATTTCAAGCTCAGTTGAAGAAACAAGGTGCAATACGATCTCTTTCGAACCATATTTCACCCTTGAAACAACCTTGCCTTTGGACAGGCAAATGACAAGAGCTGTAGACGGCCATGCCGTCTACATGGACATACTTTTGGTTCGAGCCAAAAGTCGTTATCGAGAACCGTGGATGAGATCGAAACTGACCCATTAAACTCGTAACTTTTAAAATAGTTTCACGACCCTTACTTCGAGCACGATTTTAACCTATCAAACGACATCGATTTATAAAACTTAACACTCGGGTCTATAGAAGACCCAGCTGGCTACACAAGAGTACTTGCGGTCTACTCTGCGAGCTACTAACGAACCCGCTATTTAGTCCGAAAAATTGTCGATATCACCCTCGTTTTCGAAATGTCTCAGTTCAACAGTACGATTGCTTTTCAAATTTAGATTTCAAATCAATGTTTCATGTCTCCCGACATGAAACATTCTCTAAAATAATTAAAAATCAAAATATTTATTAAACTTATTTATTTAATATATTTTTAATAATAAAAATATAAAATCTATTTAGATTATTTGACCCATTAAATGACCCAGCTAAATAAATTGTCCCGACCGCGAAATGTCCAGTATTGCTAAATATATCCCGGTTGAATAACTACACTTTTATTAAAAATGTCAAACTTTTGTAAGTGTTAACAGCTATCGACTTATTTAAATAAACTCAAGCACATACTAGGGACAAGCATGAATGCATCCATTTTCTGTTACATATTTAGTTAAGCATACATTAATAATATCTAGGTTGCGGGTAGAGTTTGACAGTGTTTTGCGTACTCCGCTTCCGTGCCTGCACCTTTTCTTGATATCTTTGCAATTACTTCAAGGTGAGTTTCATAGCCCTACTTTTACTTGTTTTAACTATTTTGGGGTGAGAACATTGCTTGTTTTAAACGGATGAACATAAGTGCTAAAACTTGATACGTTTGCCTACATGATGTCTAAGTAGCGATATCCCTAGATGCTTTAGCCCACTATCGTGAACCGTTAATTACTTTGTGTAAGCGCGAATGTTATGGATAGATCTATCGGGACTAACCTCCCTATCTAATTTGGTTGTGTGGCCAAAGTTAGATACACTTACATTTGAGGATTTACAAATGCTTCGGGATAGGCATTTGCTCGGGCTCTTATTATATCTTGTTGGTTGAGGTTAACGCTTCGGTGTCACGAGCTTAGGCGTAGGAATACAAACGTATACTATTTTGATTATAGCCATGTTTTGGTTATATACCGGTTGCCTTGAAAATCTTATGGTTCATCACACTATTTAAACTTTAACCTATGAACTCACCAACCTTTGTGTTGACGCTTTAGCAATGTTTTTCTCAGGTATCAAGACGGAGGAGTGACGTGGTTGGGCTATGGAGATAAATAATTTGTCGTGACTATCTTTTGAGAATGTGAACACTTATGTTATGTCATCAAAAATTAGTTTATTCTATAATATTGTATCAAATGCTTCCGCACAATTTTATTTAAGTTTAATGAATTTAAAATGACTTTTAATGTCGTTCTTTATAATCTATGTCTCATGATAGTCATGATCGTCGCACCCCAGTGGATCAGTACACTCTGATAATTTGGGGGTGTGACAGATTGGTATCAGAGCTGTGGTTATAGAGAATTAGGTTACTTTTATAAAAATCATTTTTACAAAACTTGTGTCAAAAATGAAATTTTGAAAGAGTAATACTAAACTATAACCGTTTCTCTATCTCCATGGGCCACTTCACTACACGTCTTTGATACAAGTAAGTTGCGACCTCAAATAGTTTATGAATTTTGTTATGCTAAGTTTTGAACTTGATTGCTACGTGTTATTAGCATCGAGTATTCCCTTTCCTTGTTTGAATGATCTCTATGTACGATGTACTTATAGGAATGTGTACTAAAATGATTTTTATGTTCAAATAAAATACTCGACATCCTTGTATGGATTATTATACTACTCAAATGGTTTGTGCCATACTCATTTGGTTTGTGCCATATTTATTTGGTCTATGCCGTATTTAAATGGTTTGTGCCATACTCATTTGGTTTGTGCCATATTTATTTGGTTTGTGCCATATTTAAATGGTTTGTGCCATATTTATTTGGTTTGTGTCATAATTATTTGGGTTGTGCCATACGTATATTTTGGGATTAAATGTACGCATACTTATGCCCTCACATATTTTAAATAGTCTGCGGGACTATTATCGACTACCGAAACGTTTGTGCGTTTAATATCACTATACGCCGAATTAAAAATATCGCCACGATTCCTAGAACGAAAAACTATATGAATATATTTATCTACCATGTGTTTGGTAGTATGTTAATTTGTATTAATACTTGAATCAAGCGGTGCTATTATAAAAGTTGAGAGGAGCAACTATTTATTGAGTCCGGTAAATTGTTACTCCACTAAACATTTATAATAGACTCGGTTGAGGAAAGTGACCTACATTTATTAACGGTTTGGAAAGTGAGATTGAATACGTAAATTATCGTATCTAATTATTGTTTTGCTCATTTTGAGCAAGCCCAAGGAACGTTGACGCCGTCACTATTTATAAGACGACGTATACACAAATATTAACTTGTAATGCTTCAAAAAGTACTAATATTCAAAGAATGAATAATATTTCTCAATATGAGAACTGTACCTAAATACGCCAACGCGTAAGTCGAGTGGTTACCAAAAATAAATTTCATGTGATAAATTATGCTAAGACGAATCAATAATTTTTAGTCCATTGATTACGACTAAGTTATCATGAATTTACTATACATTACAAAGTTATGATGGATTCCTAGTTAAAAAGATTGTGCCTATTTCTAAATCAAGGGGAATTTTGCGTGTCGCGAAGTTGAGAACCCCAGTTTTGAAATGTTGCCATCTCTTAAAGATTTTAAATTTGGAAATGTTAATGATAAGTCGTGAGTAAACCCGAAACCAAGACAAATCATCAAAAATGTTAAGAGGTATAACAATGCTTAGCAAGGTCTCAAGACTGTTCTTGTTTGATTGGGTTGTGAGACTAAGTTAAGTGCCAATCGTTACACAACTTAGGGTGTCTGATGAGTTTTCTTGAAGATGGGTAAGACTCATGAATTTAGATGTTGCGCGATAAGTTTGATCGTTAAGTTATAACATGATTGATGAGTTATGTGTAGGTTTAAATCGACGTTAAATTATGTGAGTAATATCTAGTAGTTACGAGTACAACGTAAGACGAGAACAAAGTGACCGAGACACTTGACATAGAATAGAGCATAATCAAAACTCAGAGAAATTCTTGTAATAGAATTTAGTATTGGATTAAACAAACTGAACAATTTTGGAATAAAAACAAATCGAACAATTCTTGTGATCAAGTTTTTGTGATAAAATTTTAGTACTTGATTCGTTCAAATCAAATTTAGCAATATTTCAATGGGTAAAATTTGCCGAAAGTGTACGAACTAGCAAAACCAACTTAAGGAAAGACATACGGATGAATAAGAACTAGTAGGGGCTATGTTATCCACAAGCCGACTAAACCTCAAAAGCATACTTACTCATCCGAGTTACAAGTAGTAGACGTTTAGCAAGGGAAATTTGCACAAAAAATAAGCGTCGGAGAAAACCTAAATTGATGAAAGAATTGATTAAGGATAATTGTATTTATCTGACTGTGGTTTATTACCACTAAGTGAAGGTACATGAATGAGTATGTGGAAGACCATGTTAGAAGACCCTAACATTCCACGATCGCTTATGATTTTCCAATTAAGGGCTACTTGGACCTTTAAGTAGGCCTATGGAACGATTGTACAAGAACTTATTCTGAATATTTATAAGACATCATACTGCTATTTCCCGTTTAAAGAACCTATGAAACAACATACCTTATCTCTGTCTACCTAACGACCGTTATCTTTCATTGGCGACAAGTGAACTTTGAAATTTGCCTCTCATTTCGTTTGTCATTTTACCATCCAGACATGACAATGAAATTACCCCCAACCAGGGAGTAAATCACGACCGTTACAAATGAAAAGCAAGAATTCACCAGGTATGAAACTAAATGTCACAATGGGAAAAACCTTCAAAAAAAAAAATTCACACTATCCTCGATGTTACCATACCATTTTCGACTCCTATACCTTTACAATTACCCAAAACGTTCAGAAAAAGAAACCGCTCATTTTTACCACCACCGAATCCTAACACTACTACTTATCCAAATAGCGGGATTATCCAAGAAACAACTGAGCGTGATGCAGAAGTTGGGATAGCCCGACTAGAGGATGTAGGACGTGAAGTAGATGCCCTTGGTGCAAATGATGAGGATAAGGATCTATTGATAGAAAAATCGCGAAAGTCTCATAAAGTTGCGGAGACCGTTAATGTAATGAGAGCGGATGATGTTGAAGCCAGGGAGGCTACAGATTCGAGCTCAGATTTAGGAAATCCTATGCCAGCTAGGCTCTGGGATGTAGCACCTTTCTAATAAAAATATGATGTTTTGTAATAAAATCTCGACGTTTTGTCGAGACTAAAAGATGTCATTCATTGGTTTGAATGAGAATGTGTACTCTAAGCTTTGAAACTATGAATGGAACGTAATTCAAGGATTAATGTACGACTTTTATAATATGATCCCTCGATAATTATATTACAATAACTGTAAGGAAAACTCAGTTGATTTGGAATAATCGTTGATTTGATAACCATGAAGGAACTAACTAACGATTTGTATATCCAAAGAATTTTAAATGTCACCTGTAAAGTAAAGATAAAACCGCGAGAACCTTAAGGAAATAATTCACCATCAATTTTAGAACGCCATTAGGACAGTCCACTCATTCGATGTTAGTATCCGTATGAACGATCAAACCCTGAGCATGTGCTCAAGAATTTACGAAACAAGATTTACTCCAGATTGAAACTCTTGTGCCTCGAAAGATCTTTTTAAAAACCAAGCGGACTTGCGTTGGTTTTAAAAGAAAAGGACTCTACGAGAAGAAGTAATCCCTTGTCGAGAAGCAATCCAATGTTGGACTAAGTAAGGCAGGTTGAAGGGAGGACTATCCCTCACCATCCGACTAGTCCAAAGAACCTATCCTGGCTAGCACCGTTTGCTAACCAAGGAAAGGATTTCCAAGCGCCATTCTGCCATAAGTGTGAGTACCATCACAAAGGTACTTGCTTGAACCACGGTAAATGCCGTGATGAGCTTGGACATTAGAAATAAGACTGTCGGATTGTTAGGACACATGAAAAGTACGTGAAAAAGTGTTACCTAGAAAAATGCCGAATAAAGTAAGATCGAATCCTAACGGAAAAGAAATTTCAAAAAAAAAGGAAGCTCCTATATGAAGAGCACGAAATACCCCAAAAACGTCATGTACCGTGTATCACTTGGGGAGAGCGCCCAAAAAAACATATAAGCATAACCGAAGGTATTTTGCCCTGTCATATGTAAAATTTGGAAAATTACGTGCAATATCAAATAATTTATTTATATGCAAATTAAGTAACTTGAAATCCGTCGATGTTACCACCAACAAAAACTAATTATGTAACCGTACTCTAAAACTTTTATTTAATTGTTTTCAATTGCCTTTAAAAGTTACCTCCTATATCTTGCAAAGCTTTTACTCAAGAAAGAGTTTTTATCGTACAAATTTTTTATATATGTCGGGGAAAAGTTAACCAAATAATTTTTTTTAGAAGAGTTTTACATTTTTTGGAAAAACACTACAAAAAAATTACATTGAAGGAACCATCACCGAGAACTTTATTATTAAGAATGTTAGAAAATTTGGTAAAACGTTTTGGTAAAATCAGTAAAGGTATTACTGATAAAACGTCACGATTGATGACGAATTTTTTTTTTGGGTGAAGATTATCATGCAAAGTTTTTGAAAAATCTAGTTTTACGAACAACTTTATGTGGAATACACAAACTATTGATAAACTCGACGAGAACAACTACGAATGATTGTGAGAATTATATTGTTAATTGTGGAGGTGAACAACAGTGACAAATGAAATGAACTTTGGACTAATTTGTCGATAACGGTAACAAATGAAATAACTATGAATTATTTTGTTAATTGTGAAAGTGAGCAATGGTAACATATGAATACACTATGAACTACCAATATACAAATTACAACCTCGAAGAGATAATTGTTGATGAAAAGGAGGATGCAACCGTTGAACCTGAGACGTACGTAGCCTGATCAACTACGTATGATCGTGGTTGAACGCGAGTATGCTCATAGTAGTCATCGTAAAAATCAAATTATATCAGTACTAGTAGAACATATTCAAGTTTCCCTATTCGTCAAAGAAAAATTTATTTTGTGCTATGAATGTTGAATATTCATATACCATCGTTTGAGTTAAAAGCCCGCATACACAATATAAGTAAATCTGTTACGGCTATCTTCTTCTCTACTATGACGTATGAGACCGTGTAAGACGCAAGAAATATTACGAGCACTAGCGAAGTAAAACACCAAAAACCCCCCAACAATTAGACTCAAATAAACTTGAGTTGGGAGAAACTCATTAGGAAAATATATATATATATATATATTGAATAACGAGTTGGAGGACGAGGCGCCATTTGAGTAAAACTCAAATTTAACGGATATCGCAATACTACCATATAATAGTTAAAATCAATAAAAATTTATGGCCGTAAGAACGATGAAACACCTAAGTGAGGAAGAACCGTAATTTAGCGGATATCAAAAACTCGTCGTAATTTAACTAATGTTAAGGAACGATTGGGTCGGGATAAGCATACTCTTGTGTACAAGGACTTGGATATCGAAACCACCCAGACAAAAATCTATTTTACACCATGCTCATGGAACTAAGAAAATTTTAAATTATTTTACCTTACCTACGAAATAAAAATCCCTACGTGTCACGATTTGGTTTAATTTTGCACGAATCACCTGTCTTACCCTCCATGAAAAAGTGATGGACGGAGAGGAACGTAAATTAAATTAATTGACAAATGAGACCATTTAAAATGAAGGTGTCACATGGAAGGAAGAAACGTCTTAACCACCGTACATTAGGACGACTATTTATTCTAAGTCTTGGAAAAACTGATTTGAGAAACCTTAACACATACACTACTTATCACTACCAAGCAGACAGTCAAGGTGAACGGGGTTAACCAAAATATGTGGAACGAATCTCAAATGTACAATATTATCCATAGGGGGGACTTGATTAAATACTCAAGATTTATATTAGCACAACAATAGGCATCTATGCGAAGAGTGACAACGCACGACCCTTTAAAGTAGAAGTAATACGCGAGACGACGTGATAAATAATCAATGAGAAAGGTCACTTAACAAAACTGATATCGTCAAGAAAATTCGACATATAAGAAAGTACTTACTACCAAACGGAAGGAATTTTTATTCGTTATAATTCTTATAATATTATAGTAATTTTAATCTTAGCAAGAGGCTAAGGAAAACGAAGACGCTGAACGCTAAGAAAAGTAGATAAAATCTAATTTATCTCTTCGTTTGTCAAAGACATCGAAGTGCGAGTTTTCAGGAGAAAACTCAGTTTAACGGATATCGAATGTAACAATCGCGAATTTTGAATTATTTAATTTATGATTAAAAGCGATGTTTTCGGGTTAGACATGTACGTCTATTGAAATCTCCGATTGTTTTTGCGTAAAACGTGTACAGTTGAAAAATTTATTTGCGTACTTTATCTATCATCCCGTCAACAATCCGACGCTAAATGAATTAATATCAATTTATTTTAATAGTGACCCAATAACAAAAATAAAAATATAGCAAACCTCTAGAAACAATGGGCGAACCCGGGCCCCTTCTTGCTCCCCTGATAAAAACGCTCCGATCTTTTCCTAAATTTTTATGTTCCCATCCTCGTTAAGACACAAGAAACTTTATTATAACCCAACAAACATCTATGGAGTCAACCTTGGAACTCCAATTTTTGTCCTTCCCTGCCGAATCCCACTGCCCCAAACTCATCACCATTTTTCATTGTACTTACTTCCAATTACTATCTAACTAAACAAGTTACTACTAAACTAAACTAGTTCAAGTACTAGTTACCTTATGATTTTTCTATATAAAATCTTGTGATCTCCCTAGTTTAATTTCATTGTCTAACACATACACACTTTGCAACCTATCTTCTTTCTCTCCTCCGACCTTTGATATAATAACAAGCAAACCTCACTCTCTTTTTAGTCCCTTTGATCCTTCGACTACACAACAACAACACAGGAATTCAAACACATCCTCCTGTCCTTGGTTTCTTTTAGGCTTGATAGCATACAATCTCAACTCACCGTGACTAAAACCCTAGTAGACATGAAAACCCTAACCTAACCTGACTACTTGGTTCTCTTTCCTGTTTCGGTTGACATTGGCAAGACAAAGGAACGAATACCCACGAGGTTTCTTTTCTCCCTGTTGTGCGACAAGTCCAAATAGCCAAACCATTTTAATTCTTTCTTTTTGGTGGTCGACGTACAAACAAACAACCCGTTCATCTCACGGTGCCCTGTTTGTTCTTCTTCTTAGTTGACGAACACCACAACAAACAGCCACAACATTCATGTTTTGCCTCCTCGTACTTTCGATCGGTGGTGCCGGGTTACAAATTTTATTAGCATTGGAAGCCGTTTGTCTCGCTGAGATGTTGAAACAGAACAGGAGTTTGTTGTGTTCTAATGTCAAACCACATACACCATAGCCCAAAGTGTAGTAAGTTGTCGGTCTCATTCTCTTTCATTTTTACGTTTTCATGCAAGTCCCTTAGATTTTGTGCTTGAGGTAACGATATATGCTTATAAGTCACCTATATGAAACCCGACTCTTTGGCGGTTCCTTCTCTCCGTATAGCATAACGCAAACAACCCGTGTGTTGCTAGAACAAGAGTTACGAATATATTGAAGAAGAAACATGTAGATGTCATACTTAAACTTAAGAGATAAAGCTATAAAGTAAATGCATATTTTCTTTGTGTCTTGTCTATTCAAGTACAACAGTAAAGCAGAAATTAAACGAAAACCTTATCTACGTTATTATTTAGATTTTGGCTGGATTATGGATCGAGACCCATCATGAACTGTAGAGTTCTCAATATAAACATTGGCTTAACTTTGGCTAATGTAACCATAAAAACCAGATTATTTTTATAGCATTTTAAAAAGGCCATGACATGGTTTAACTAGGAACTCAAATCATCAAATTGCATCAAGTAAAAAGAAGTGATTGTGGTTTAAAAATCTAGAAAACATACGTTTTACATAAACTTTTATAGACCGTCCAAAACTAGCTAACTTTTTGAAATTTCATGACATATATATATATATATATATATTTCAAGCTCAGTTGAAGAAACAAGGTGCAATACGATCTCTTTCGAACCATATTTCACCCTTGAAACAACCTTGCCTTTGGACAGGCAAATGACAAGAGCTGTAGACGGCCATGCCGTCTACATGGACATACTTTTGGTTCGAGCCAAAAGTCGTTATCGAGAACCGTGGATGAGATCGAAACTGACCCATTAAACTCGTAACTTTTAAAATAGTTTCACGACCCTTACTTCGAGCACGATTTTAACCTATCAAACGACATCGATTTATAAAACTTAACACTCGGGTCTATAGAAGACCCAGCTGGCTACACAAGAGTACTTGCGGTCTACTCTGCGAGCTACTAACGAACCCGCTATTTAGTCCGAAAAATTGTCGATATCACCCTCGTTTTCGAAATGTCTCAGTTCAACAGTACGATTGCTTTTCAAATTTAGATTTCAAATCAATGTTTCATGTCTCCCGACATGAAACATTCTCTAAAATAATTAAAAATCAAAATATTTATTAAACTTATTTATTTAATATATTTTTAATAATAAAAATATAAAATCTATTTAGATTATTTGACCCATTAAATGACCCAGCTAAATAAATTGTCCCGACCGCGAAATGTCCAGTATTGCTAAATATATCCCGGTTGAATAACTACACTTTTATTAAAAATGTCAAACTTTTGTAAGTGTTAACAGCTATCGACTTATTTAAATAAACTCAAGCACATACTAGGGACAAGCATGAATGCATCCATTTTCTGTTACATATTTAGTTAAGCATACATTAATAATATCTAGGTTGCGGGTAGAGTTTGACAGTGTTTTGCGTACTCCGCTTCCGTGCCTGCACCTTTTCTTGATATCTTTGCAATTACTTCAAGGTGAGTTTCATAGCCCTACTTTTACTTGTTTTAACTATTTTGGGGTGAGAACATTGCTTGTTTTAAACGGATGAACATAAGTGCTAAAACTTGATACGTTTGCCTACATGATGTCTAAGTAGCGATATCCCTAGATGCTTTAGCCCACTATCGTGAACCGTTAATTACTTTGTGTAAGCGCGAATGTTATGGATAGATCTATCGGGACTAACCTCCCTATCTAATTTGGTTGTGTGGCCAAAGTTAGATACACTTACATTTGAGGATTTACAAATGCTTCGGGATAGGCATTTGCTCGGGCTCTTATTATATCTTGTTGGTTGAGGTTAACGCTTCGGTGTCACGAGCTTAGGCGTAGGAATACAAACGTATACTATTTTGATTATAGCCATGTTTTGGTTATATACCGGTTGCCTTGAAAATCTTATGGTTCATCACACTATTTAAACTTTAACCTATGAACTCACCAACCTTTGTGTTGACGCTTTAGCAATGTTTTTCTCAGGTATCAAGACGGAGGAGTGACGTGGTTGGGCTATGGAGATAAATAATTTGTCGTGACTATCTTTTGAGAATGTGAACACTTATGTTATGTCATCAAAAATTAGTTTATTCTATAATATTGTATCAAATGCTTCCGCACAATTTTATTTAAGTTTAATGAATTTAAAATGACTTTTAATGTCGTTCTTTATAATCTATGTCTCATGATAGTCATGATCGTCGCACCCCAGTGGATCAGTACACTCTGATAATTTGGGGGTGTGACATCCATAACCATAGCCACCATATTTGGGTGGCAAAAGTAATCTGATAAAAAAGAACACTGAATCCACTTTCGCTTATTAAAAAAGCAAAATCTTCTTACAAAATCTTAATTGTGTGTTCAAAATTTGACAACTTACTTATACAAGTTATCACTTATGAGTAGTGGCGGCAATTTCAACCTATTCAACCAAAAGTGGGTCAATTGGGTTGGAATTGTTGAGCAAAAATAGAGTGATAGGTCAAATGGGTCAACCTTTTTTTTGTAAAATAAAGTTTGGGTCAAATGGGTTTGAGAATAAGTCAAATAGGTTTAAGAATGGGTCAGATGGTTCATACTATCAGACCAAAAACCCAATAGTTTAAAATTTTAGTTTTTATTATTAAGTCACTAAATTTACGTTTTTGTCAGTAAATTTACGTTTTACGTTTTCGTCAGTAAATTTACGTATTCGTCAGAAAATTTATGTTTTCGTCAGTAAATTTACGTTTTCGTCAGTAAATTAATGTTTTCGTCAGTAAATTTACGTTTTCTTCAGAAAATTTACGTTTCCTTCAGAAAATTTACGTTTTCATCAGTAAATTTACGTTTTCGTCAGAAAATTTACGTATACGTCAGAAAATTTACGTATTCGTCATAAATTTTACGTTTTCGTCAGAAAATTTACGTTATCGTCAGTAAATTTACGTTTTCGTCAGAAAATTTATGTTTTCATCTTTAAATTTACGTTTTCGCCAATAAATTTACGTTTTCGTCAGAAAATTTATGTTTTCGTCAGAAATTGACGTTTTCGTCAATAAATTTACCTTATCGTCAGTATATTTACGTTTTCATCAGTAACTTTAGGTTTTCAACAGTAAATTTACGTTTTCGTCAGTAAATTTACGTTTTCGTCAGTAAATTTACGTTTTCGTCAGAAAATTTACATTTTCGTCAGTAAATTTACGTTTTCGGCAGAAAATTTACGTTTTCGTCTTTAAATTCACGTTTTCGTCAGAAAATTTACGTTTTCGTCAGTATATTTACGTTTTCGTCAGTAATTTTACGTTTTCGACAGTAAATTTACGTTTTCTTCAGAAAATTTACGTTTTCGTCAGAAAATTGTTTAAGAAAGTGGAGTGATAACAGACTATGATTTTACTACAATGTTCACGATTAGGCAGTGGTTTGGACTCTATTTGATAAGGAAATGAACAATATATGGGGAGTTTTCTTGAAGAGGTGGCAAACTGGGCGGGTTAGGCGGGACACATGCAACGGGTCATAACGGGCACGGGTCAAACTGGGCACATGTCAAAACAGACTCGGGTCAAATGGGCTTTTTTTTGCCATATCAGAAAAAGGTAACCCCTTTCTGCAATTGTTTACCAAACTGGGCGGGTTGGGCGGGACACATGCAACAGGTCATAACAGGCACGGGTCAAGTTGACAAAATTGTTTAACAAAGTGCGACTAGGGTTCAAGTGGACAAAATTTGTTTTCTTCTGCAAGCCGGGTAAAACAAGTTCAAATCATTTGTTTGTTTTCATAACTTCTTTGACCATCTCAGCAGAAGAGAATATGCGGATCAGGTACAAAAAAAGGTTCCAAACAACCCATAATTTAACTGTACTAAACACAGTTTAAGCTGAACTTTAAAAACAGTACCGAACACCCTTTTAGTTCGAGTTACAAAAACTGTCGAACTCACAAACACCCTTTGATTCAGGTACAAAAACACCCCTTAAACTCAACTGTAGAAGAACTCCCTCTATTTGGTTAATAAAACAGTCCTAAACACCCCTTAAATCAGCAGTCCCAAACGACACTTTAATTCAGCATCGGAGCTCAGTCAAATATTGCTAGACTAGTAACATCAGAAACTTATAACTTTGAAAGGTTCTGATCATATTCATTCACGAAGAGCTATGTGGTTAGAATATATGAATAGCCAGTGTACGCACCTACAAGCATAAACTAAAGCTAGATCATTAAGTGACGATCTTAATAGAATAATCGCCCGACACTTTATATCAGGCAAAAATTTCTAATTGACGTTTTGCTTCAATAACTGCCAAAGAACAAATTTCCTAACCTTAAAACTACCTGAAATCATAACTACATTCTGATCTCACATATGTACACCAGAAGAAATTATCAATCTACATCTTAAAATTTTTACATTCTCAACTCACATCTTTGCACGAGAAACTGAACTCGTGTGATCGTTGATGTCATTGGCAGGTCAAAAGACTCAAAACCGCCCATAAAATATTCTCATTTTACCAATCTTTTTTGGATTATGATTTACTTAAACAAGCAAGTGACAAGATTCCCGTTGCACCAGCTAACCGTACTGATAAGAAAACCAGATATAGGGCAACAAGACCTGTTCCAAGCATCCTATCAACCAGCATGTCGTTTTTGAAGTCTATAACAAGTGCCCACACTAATCCTAGAATAAGAAACCCCATAGTGTAGTAAAGACTGTTATCTTACGGAACAGTGAATGACTCGGGTTTTTTTTACCATGGTTGGGCCCACGTAACATCCTGATAACGCAATCTGGATGCCATCCTCACCGTCCAAAGCTAATGCGATATTTGATAATAAATCACCCATGGAATGTGAAAAATTCTCCAAGAAATAAAAAACGAAGGTGGAAAAAGAAGGTATCGAAACACAAACCTCTCGCATACACACCCAAGCTCTACCAACCCATCCAACCCTAGCCTATGAATTACTTACTATATTAAATTTATATTGAGAACATTAAATGTCATCAGGTCCGGGCATGTTTCCATGAGGTTCTAGAGTGGCAATATAAAGTCGCGACTCTCGTTAACAAAATGAAAGAAAGATACACCAAAAGTGATCGAGGTTGGAAGACAAACGCAAGTTTGATATAAAGGAGCTTATGTTTATCGAGAATGTGACATTTATACCCACACACATATTCGGCAAGTAACTCGTCAAATATGAAAAGGTTGAGAAAATGTGATAGCTTTGGAAGAACATTTTGATGTTTCGATAGGCGAAAAGTGGAGCTGAGAACATCTCGGCTCAAGTTGTTACTGCTCTAATCGAAAAACTAAAGACCGTTTATGCTTAGATAAGTTGTGTCGACTTTTGATTACATGTGACGTTCTTTTTGAACAATTGATAATATTGCATCCAAGCTTGTATCACATAAACTTCTGAACGTGTCATAATAATTGTTTAAAGCTAAACGAAAATTAAAAAACTTTTTCTTTGGTTAAGAAAGTGAAATTAGATCAATCAATTTTCAAAAAATCTTATCTCTATCTTTGCTACTTATAAAGGAAAAACCCCAAAACCTTGAATGTTGAAAAATGATTTAATTATGGAATTGTTGAAAAATTAAATGCATAAAAGTTGGATATTAATTATGAAACTGTTGAAAAATTAAATACACATAAGTTTGATAAAATAGGAAATGTTGAAAAATTAAACCGTAAACAATTGTATAAGTTACTGGGTCACGAGTTCCACCACTGGATTAATTCGGTCGAGTAACTTGGTCATGGGTTCCACCAACGGGTCAACCCGGTCGAGTCATCGGGTCACGGATCGACCATCGGACCAACCCGATTGAGTCACCAGGTAAGGGGTTCGCCCATCGGGCCAAACGGGTTCGACCATCGGGTTAATCCGATCGAGTCACCGGGTCACTGGTTCGACAACCGGGTCAATTCTGTCGAGCCACCGGGTCACTGGATTCGACCACCGGGTCAATCCTATCGAGTCATGAGTTCAACCACCGGGACACGGGTTCGACCACCGAGGCAACCCGATCGAGTCAATGGGAACGGGCTCGCCTACCGGTTTAACCCGGACGAGTCATCGGGTTACCGATTCGACCATCGGGTCAATTAATAAATCATTAACTATTTATCGCTAGACAATTATTGGGTCACGAGTTCGACCATCGAATCAATTGATATATCATTAATTATATGTGTTTGGGTAATTCCGCTGTTATACGCAAGTACTCGTCTAGTTAATAAAAAAAAAGGAGATGCTAGCAGGTAAAGTCAACTCCTCACTAACTCATCATACATCTTCCTTCTATTCAATACTTTTAAGTTTTAATTACTAATTTAGTGTAGAGAACATTCTAAAAGTCATTATGTTTCTCGAGTGACAATTGTATCTTTGAATTAAAGTTCGTGGGAGAAGCTCTTAAACCATTAATCAAATGGTTGTTTATCGTATAATATTGTAAAAGTGTTACATGTTACGTTGAAAAAAAGAAATTCATTCTCGCTTACCTTTATAATACAACAAAAAATTTTGATTGTGTCTCAGATTTAAAAGTTTAAAAAGTTCTTGTTATTTAATAAGATAAGATTTCATGTGGGTTTAGCATAAAGTAATCGTGGTCGAGTGCTCGCACAATATGTCAATGTGCAACTAAAATTTTAAAACATTGTTGGTCGGTCTAGAAAATAAAAAATGAACATTACTGAAAAAAATCTCAAAAACAAAAAAGCCAGCAAGTAGCAGTTGGTATTGGTATCGAACTCTATACCTTTAGATGGAAAGCCAACTTCCTTCCAACTCCTACATCTCTCGCTTCTACAAAATATTTAGATTACTAGTATTATGAAGAGAACATTGTTAAATATCATGTTCATATACGGGCCAGATTTGAGCCTGTGCAAAGTGGGCAACTGCACAGGCCCAACATCTCAAAAGGGCCTCATTTTCTGTTAAACTGTATGTAGAGTATGTAGAGAAATGCAGCCCATTGAAAGCCCAAACCAGTTTTTCTTCTTTCTTATGTTATGCTGTTGATCGGGGTTTCAACATATCAAAATCATTCATAATTTCATATCCAATACCTAACTATCCGTCTTGATAAAATATTCAAATTGTTAAATTTATATAGAGAACTAACGTGATATTTTCTTGCACATTTTAGTATGAAAACAAAACTAATTTCGAAGAATACCAAAGCTAGCTCATTTTCTGCTACTTGTCACTCGATCGAGTATGTTGAAAGCCAGCTAGCTGAGTCATATTTTGACTACCCTTATGGTTTTATGTTGGCTATTTTTTTTGTAAATGATTGATTCATTCAATATCACGATGTGAAAGTAGAATCCATGATTCATTCTAAACGATGCGAGCTCGGTTCAAAGGGAGTCCAAAGCTAGACGAGAACATGTTAGCACCACCCCTTTCTCAATTTAGGTATTTGATATATCTGAGGAATCAAGTTTGAGCTTTTACTGCAACTTGAGAACAAAGATGAATTAGAAGTCGAGCTTCCTTTGACGAATCAAGTGACTCAATGTCACTTTGAAACAACTCATCAAACAAACCTTTAGTTGCTGAAAAGACTCCTCGCCGTTTTCCTGTTAAGCAACGTTCAGAGTTTGTAAATTTTGTCTAATGCATAATGGCGAAAAGGTACATATATATGCAGCCCAGTTGCCTTGAAGTGGGAAACAAAACAACTATCTACATGAAGCACGCAATGAACCACATCGTCATGGTTTTGGACCACATCAACTCGAATATCTTCCATCGTCGTATTAAGTTAACCGTCTACTAACTAGAGGTTCATGCTTCTAGTTGCATTCCAAAAGTTAAGGAAGCTTATCTCACCATTACTGCTGTTTCTAATTAGATCCGGATTCAATTGTAAGTTAAATTTTCGTTCATGGGTATAAAATGATGATAACAGGTAAACATATATTAGTAAAAGTGAATTTTAAGAAATATAGCATTGATCTTATATAAGATCGAACGTACCACAGGTTTGTTATGACTCATCATCTCTGCCATTTCGCTCAAGAAATCGCTCATCCCGTGCTTCCAGTTTCATTCATCACTATCAATTTGAAAAAATACATGCATTTCTTGAACTCAATTTAAAATAGCCCATCCAAAAATCCCTTTTGTTTCATAAGATACAAAGCAAAAAAACATTAAGGTACCTGCTGATACACTGAGTTTACATTTTCGTCATCATCACCACTGTCATAAACTCCTACGTCGTACATAAACTCGTACGTCATACATAAACAATAGTTATCAACTTTGGTTTACATATACCGAGTCCCTCCATTAGGACATTATTACGTGAGCTACTTCATATGGAAGTTGTCTATATAGGAGGATGAGGACCTTGGCATGGTAGTTAGAATCCGATGTACGTAACAGCCTAACACCCGACCGCATGTTTTAAATTTCCTTTTTAGCAGATCTTCTAACACATTTGAAACACATGACACGATGATGCACAAGCATACACAACATTTAGGTAAACGAAGTGCATGTTACCCCTGGAAGAAGAGTCTTTGACTTAGGTGTGGTGTTTCCCTTTCCGAATTCCGACCCTTTCCTTGCCCACCCCAGGATGCAAACCTAGTGAGGGGTATTTGTTACAGCTTATATAGCAGGCTTAGTTTATTTTGGAGGACATTGGGCATCACTTAACCAATTTCAGGGGCTATTTGATTCGGCTTATATAGTGCGTTTATAACTTATGTTGTTTTAGGCTTATGTTTCATAAGCTTATTTTTTGGTTCATTTGAAACTTTTTGGCTTAAATAAGCTTATTACGTATTGATAAACTTATATAAGCCGAAAAGTTTCAAATAAGCCAAAAAAATGTTACTTTATAAAATATTAGCCGGGGAAACCAAATAAAAAATAAGCTCAGCGGTGTTTGTTTGACCTTATACGTGGAGTTTTGAGCTTATGTATTTTTTTGCCTTATATAAGCTCTAATTTTTTGGATTATTTTAAGGCTTATGAATTATGATATATAATAAGCCGGAATGAAACAAGCTAATAAGCCCCCACGTATAAGTTTAAATAAATACCAAATTAAAAAGATAGAGTAGAAGGGAGGGTAAGAATCGAACCTCGTACCTTTGGAAGGTAAAGATACAACTCTACCATCCTTTTCATTCGAACCTTTAAAATAACTAAATTATTAAACTTATTTAACTAACATATATTGTTACAGATTTATGTATGATGTAGCTGGAAATAACAAAGATAGATAATTGAATCTGTCGATTCTAAAGAATGCCAGACATAATCCTTCCAACTATCGTTGATTCAAAAAGAATACTGATAATCAGGTAAACTCCAACAATCGTTGATTCAACGAATAACCGATTATGTGGATGAAATCGAACAATAAACCCTAACCTGGATTTAAGTTGATTAACAGAAGACTAAAAAGTCATATTTTTTTTATTAATATCTCAATAATTCAATACAATAAAAAAGGTCATAATTTTATAGGAAAACTAAACTTGGAAAAAAAGATAACAATATTCTTCTCAGAAAACACAAAATCAGAAAAATAAATAAAACATACCATAAAATAAGAAAATTTAAATAAAAGATATCATAAACTAAGAAAACTAAATTCTTGTTCCTCTATCATTCTCCCTCACTTCAAAAAACTCGTCCTCGAGTTTGTCTCAATCGTCCCTTGTACGCGTGGAATCCAAATTTGTATCCTTTCTATTAAATTTCCTTTCTTTAAAATGAATCGACCTCGAACCTTGATCGTCTTTAAACCCAACTTGTCGACCATGATAGTTTGTATCATTGTAGAACAAAGACTATTAACCACAACCACAGTGTCTTCAATGTTGTCTTCTTCCCTACCAAATTCTTTTTCCCTCTTCAATCCTTCTTTTTACTCAATGACATCTTCAATATCTGTATCATAAACTAGCATCGGTTCTTCTTCATATTCATCAAATATGGAAGGTCCATCATAATTATCACTAGCCGCACCATAATCTTCCCATTCATCAGAAGATGAACCATCAACCTCAAAAAACGGATATTCTAACATCTTAATCATCACTAGCTTGAAATAACAAAATACCAACTCATGTAGCTTGAAATAACAAAATAACAAGGATAGATAATTGAATCTGTTGATTCCAAAGAATGCCAGACACAATCCTTCCAACTATCGTTGATTCAAAAAGAATACCGATAATCATGTAAACTCCAACAATCGTTGATTCAACGAATAACCGATTATGTGGATGAAATCGAACAATAAACCCTAACCTAGATTTAAGTCTATTAACAAAAGACTAAAAAGTCATATTTTTTATTCATATCTCAATAATTCAGTACAATAAAAAAAAATCCTACTTTTATAGGAAAACTAAACTTGGGAAAAAAAGATAACAATATACTTCTCAGAAAACACAAATCAGAAAAATAAATAAAACATACCATAAAATAAGAAAATTTATATAAAAGATATCATAAACTAAGAAAAATAAATAATCAGTTTATTCTTGTTCCTCTATCAATGTACCAACTCTTTTAAATAAGCTCTTAAAATCAACAAGAGAAAAAAAAATCATAAAACGAGCGAACGTAAATATATTGTAAATATATGGCAATTAAATTATGAATACCAAATTTAGTGTCTATTAAAAATTGAGCACACTCAAGTTCGAGCCTATTTTTTTCAAAGCTCAGACTCTGCTCATTTATATATATAAAGTTCGTTTCGAGCTTTATATATTAAGCTCGAGCTAGACTAATTTATATGATATTTTGATAAAACAAAAAGTTTAAATGGAGTTTGGCACGTTAATCTCGCACGCTCTAGGTCGATTATTAAATGCTCTCAAACATAGACTCGGCTAACCTATACGATATCTGAAATCTTTGCATAATTTTTAATTTGTTACATTGACGTAGCATGCACAGATCACTTTCCAAAGATAAATGTTTGTAAAATCCATGAAAAATAAATAATGTATAAAATGAAGGAATTTTTTTTTTGAAACAAGCCTTCAATGTATTAAAAAGAAGTGGAAACTAAATAAATATTCGATTCGAGGAATATGAAAACGTAAACTATCGGGCGCAATTTACACATGTATTATATTACATAAAATGATAATTAAAAATTACTCTCCCATATTTTTTCACGAAAAAATCGTGTTGAAGATTCCCTTAATACACATGAAGGATCGACATAAATTACTTGGGAGATAATTAGCGAAACATATAATCTAAGACAAAAAACCGATCTAGTGGAACATATTTTGAATAATCAAAATTAACAGTATTCTAATATATTTAATATTGAAATGATTTTATTTTAATTGATTATGTAATGTTTTTCTAATTATTTAAGTAATGTTTTTATTTAATGAATTTTAGTAATAAAAAAAATCAACAAGATCGCTTTAATTATATAATGTGACTTGTGAGAACAAAATCGTCTGTAGGTCGTTAAAAAAAAGCTAACGTGTCATAATCGAATTAGACCACCAATCTGCCTAGCCTTAAATCCCACTCTCAACATCTAGTCTTTTAATGTTTTGCACATTCTATGTTTTTAAGTGGTCACCATAAGTCTTCCAACCACGATCATTTTGTTGGAGCTTCCATGAAAACGGTGGGTTTGTTAGAGATAAGTGTGGCAGGAGTGGAAGTACGTCCTCCTGGCAAAGCTGGTTCAGGATGGGGAAAGCACAGCGGTAGCTGCAGCCCTGGGGCTGGGAGGTTTGACAAGGCACCCTCAATGGGACCTCGATCAAATGGTCCTCGTTTTCGTCGTAACGATGATTATATGGATTCGAGAGTAAAAGTGATGGTGGCTACACCTGAAAATTTTTGCCATCACTCTTTATCGGACAGTATAACATGTTTTAAAAGTTCAATGAACATGTTAAGTACAAGTTGTCTGATGCCACTCTTCTCATGGTAACTGGCACCATATCAAGCTTCTTCATTCCATAGTTACTCAAAAGAATCGATGTCTATATATGTCTCGAATCTTTGTGAGTTAAAAACATTGAGGACAGACACGGGTCTGAAAAAAAAATATCCCCAACCAATGGATCAAGCAGTTGCACAGTAAGTCAACCTGATGTTTCGGTCAGCTTTTGGAGATTATCCCGACGAGATTTCATGTTTGAGCCCGGTTGAGAAGGTGTGTCACAAGAAAGGAAATGGTAGGAAGAACAAGGTAAGAGGGAAGAATAGAAAAGGTAGGCGAAAATCTCTAATCGTGAAAGGCCAATGGAATACTGATGAAGACAGGTAAGTACCTTTCTACTGGATATTTTATACACATTATACTTGAATAATCACGGGATTGATCAGACTAATAGGTGCCTGTAAAATAATTCATAATCATTTAATGGGTTTCAATTTGAATAAGATCTCCTTATTTTAGGTTGTTAGTGCAATTGGTGAAGCAACATGGGGACAACAAATTGTCTCAGGTTGCAGAAAAGCTTCCCGGAAGGATCGCAAAATAATGCTGAGATAGATGGAAAAACCATCTGAGGGCCAGATATTACGGTATCATCATTTCCACTAAAGCTATCGCGTGATATTGCTTTTATTGAAGCATTTAACTGAAGCATACTTTCACTGCTGAAGTTATTTTAGCTTTTAACTGCATTTGTGGGCTTGTGCCTCAGCACATGGTCGAGCCATCACAGTTGGTGATCACGAATTATCCTGGCACCACTTACTTGGTTCAATGGGCGGGACCTGTAGTACCTTCTTCAGTTTGACATTGATCCATGTTTACTTCCCGAACATCATATGTCCACAAAAGGACCTCAAACGTTGTTATATCTGCATATCCAACATTTATATTACATTAATATTAGAAGCTTTCACGCCAAAGGTAAGCTTTTGTACAGGTCAGTGGGTCGACCGGAATATACTGATTGACAGATTCATATTAACATCTGTATTGTAGTATAGTATTCATTTTGTACTCGATGTAGCAAAACGGGTCAAAAAAGGTAAGCTTTTGTACAGGTCAGTGGGTTGACCGGAATCCTATTTTGTCTATAATTTTGTCTTAAATAAATAAATTATGTGTCACATATGATTACAAATTTAAAGGAACTTATCAAATAATATACTTGTTCACTGTAGAAGGATTCATGCATTGAAAATACGCTTCGGGCGACTTTCAATCCGTTTGACCCGTATACTTTTCGCTAGCTTTTCCCCTAAATTCTAACAATTCGACCCATTCGAAACTGAATTTAACCCTTCATAAGTAAATGAGTCAGAAAGAGCCACCTCAAAAGTTCTAGACTTGGAGAAAGCTATAATTCTGTAACATACAATAATTTTTAACTTTGACGTGAGGGTTTTAGATGAACGGTGTACTTGTTCAATGCAAGGTGAAACGAACACAAGACACCATCCTGTTTCAGTATCTCGCCAGCAGGCGGAATAGCCAACCAAGGCTGCGGTAGATCCAAAAAGACAGCATCTGCTTTGCCACTTAAATCTTTCAGAATCCCTCACCTTGAATATCTCTCACTCCCAGTGTTACCAAATTGCTCAATCCTCTTCTTAGAATTCTCTCTGTTACAATAAGAATAAACGAACATCAGCAAACAGTTATATGGGTTGTCATTCTTTATGATATAAAACATATATACTACAGATCTTACCTAGCAGCCGAAGCCCGTTGGTCATGTAAATCAAACGTACGAATACAGTACACTCGTGGGTTCAAGAAGATTATGTACTTTCCCTGATCTGATTTAAGGCGGGTAGTAAAGTGTCTCGAGTATCTTGTTTACTCCATAGTAAGCATCACATTCAAGATACCCATTGCCATAGGTGGTATAAAAAGAACACCCAAAAGTAAACAGTAAGCATAAGCGGCCTTTACATTTTCGATTAGAGAAGCCGCATGTTCTCAGCTCCACTTTCGCCGATTGAAAAACCAAATTGTTCTTATACAACTTCTGTTCAAATTTTGACAGTTTACTTATACAAGTTATCACTTTTGAGTATGCAGAAACTACCGTGTCAAGTGAGCGAGCACCATGTTTGACAAATTTGTTTCCAGAGGCCATGATGGTCTCATATATTGACGCAACAAAGCACATGTTACTAGTGTTTGTGAAATTCCTTGCGGGGATCCGAATGGGGTGACCGGATCGGATCTTGGTGATGTATGCTTCGGATATCCTGAAACCAAAGCAACGCGTTAGCCTCGTCCAGGTGTGAGAACCCAGACCAAGCTCCAGCGTGAGAGTAAGTAAAGGGTAAAAATCCGAAGAGGAATGAGAGTAAAAGAATATAAGTAAAAAGTAATAAGGGTAAAAGAGTTAACCCAAACCTTGAACCCAAGGGGGGTATTTATATTGTTTGATTCCTAAAAGGCCGGGAATGGTGATGGGCCTTGGTTGGACCGATTGGGGACACACTCCCTATTTTATAGGAAGTGTGTCTGCTGAGTTCTTTGTTGACTATCGTTGACTTCTTCTAGAAGGATGTGTGCGTTCCGGATCGGGTCATGTGTTCCGGATCGGGTCATGTGTTCCAGACACATACACGAACAAGTCCCCCCTAAGTGTTGATTGGGCTAACTTTGTTCGAAAAAGTTTTAGTCGAATCAATACTTAAAGCCCATTTCTTTCGCGATTGGTGTGGGCCGGACCAACTTCTTGGCCCATTTTCCAGCTAAAGCCCATCAAGGCCCAACCACTTTTACCCTACTTCCTTGCGATGGTTGACACGTGGCGTTAGCTTGCTTGGATTGATGACACGTGTGTTTTTACTGTTCCTTTCACGGTCTCCCGTGTTTTTACCGAGCCTATAAATACCTACCCATTCGTCACTTGTTTGTGTGTGTTTTCACTTTTCTCTCAGGTTTTCCTTCTCTCTACCAATCCAGATTTCTCTCTTCAGGTATCTTTTCTTCCTTTCATGGTTACCTTTCCGGATCCATCCTTTATACGTTATGGCAGATGAGAATCTTCCTGGGCCTTCCGGCTCAACCCGTTACGCTCCCAAGTTTGACATGCCTAAATATACGACTACTCTCAATGAGGCTTATGTTAAATATTTGGTGAAGACCTATCATATTCCGGAAAGTTGCAACCCCCAAGTTGCTCCGGAAGGTATGACTATGGATCGTCTCCCTCAAAACCGTATCGGCTTATACAAATAGTTCTTCAAACTATCCAGACTACGAGTCCCCTTCTCCACCTTCCTTTTGGCTATTTTGAAAGACTTTGCTGTACATATCTCACAATTAGTTCCCTTAGGATTAAATCGTGTTATCACCTTTGAAGTATACTGCCGGAGCCTCTCCATCGAACCTACCACTCCTCTGTTCCGTCTTTAAAATAGGCTTAGTAAACAAGGTCACGGTTCTCTTTGAAAAGAGGTCTGGAAAGGGTTCTCGCAAGTAGATTTTCCGTGACACCCTCACTTGCTTGAAGAATTGGAAATGGGAGTTTTTTTTGTCATAGATCGCAAAGCTGTTCCAGACTTCATGTCATGGAGACATGTTGATTCGGACTTGAATGATTATATTCCCCGGGATGGTTTTAGTGAATCGGATGCTCGTCGTCTTGAAGAGCATGTTGTAGATTTGGCTGCCCTTCTGGAAGGAGTTTTGTATATGGCCGGTGTGTCACTGACTTGGGAGTGTCCAAGATTCTTGTCTCGTTTTATGGATCCGGAGGGGAATGGTATTACCCTTGCTTTCATTCTCTCTCTTTCTATACTTTATCTTTTTCCTTTTTATGGTTGTAAGTTTTTATTGCTTTTGTTGTGTTTTCTTTCTTTTCTTGCAGCTATCACCATGTCTGAATACCTGAGGTTCCCTGTTACTGCTCCGTGCAAAATTGCTAAAGGCGATCGTTTGACTGATGCCAACCGGATTACACCTCATGTCTCCGAGGCCCTTGCGGCCGGAGAGCGTTTGAGTGCTCCCACTGCTGACCAGATCATTGCTATGAGTGAGAGCGAGGCTGTTAAGACCGCTCGTGAGAAGAAAAGGCTTGCTGCTCTTCGTGCCGCGGAGGAAAAGAAAAGGAAAGAGGAAAGTGGGGAAGCGATGGGAAAACCAAAGGGAAAGAAGAAAACTTCTGAGAAGGGTGGTTCTTCTGGTGCTTCTACTAAAGTGAGTAAAGCTGTCAGCGATCTTCATCGGAGTATGAAGCGTATGACTGAGAAGACTGTGGCTTCTGATGGTTCGGCCGAGAGAAGAAAGGTTGATGCGGATGGAGGTGCTGATGTTAATGAAGATGAAATCCTCAATGAGGATCGCATACTCAGTCCCTTGCCTCTTCGGTCGGTTAATTTGAATATTAACGTGGACGATGACTCTCCCGGACCTAATGGCACTGGTTCGGAGAAGACACATGAGGAGGGGTCAAAAGGGGATGGTAAAGACATTGCTTCGGAACAAAATAAGGAAAAAAGCCCCGTTCTTGGTAGTTCGTACTTGGATGGATCAAGCTCCAAGGGTGTTTTCTCTGATGATGTTGAAGAGCCTGTTAAGCAAAGGGAGGGAAAAAGGGTGATGCATCTGGATCATCATCACTCGACACGTAAGTATCATCCTTTCCATGCTTTCCTCTTATCTTACTTATGCATATCATGTCGTCTGTTTCTTTTGTTGAAAAAATTTATGTGTGTCCAAAACAGGCGTGTTTACTGCGGAGGAGGGGGCGACTGGCCCAAGTGCTAGGTACGTTCCGAATTGGAGATTAATGCTGCTAGCCGGGTGGATACCCCTTCGGAGTGTCGCGACCTAATGCTGAATCTTATCCCTCCGGCTGTGCAGCAAGAATTGAGCTCATATCCACCTTCCCTTGCCCTAAGCCGTAGCTGGTACCAACTTGCTATGAGTACGATGGGAATGGTCGAATCCCTTCGAAGGTTGGAGGAGGAATCCCATGACCAAGGCAATCTTATGGATGAGTGCGAGGAATACAAGGTGCTTCTGCAAGCTTCCAACGTTAAGTTGTCGAAACAGATCCAGGCTAATTCTAGACTTTCCTCTCAGCTTGAGAATGCCGAAAAGGTTTGTGCTACTAGGGATTCGGAGCTAGCTGCCGTGGTGGGCGAGAAATTTGACTTGTCAGAGAGGCTCAAAGGCCGTGATGCCCGGATTGCTGATCTCGAGGCAACTTTGCACGTGGTGAATGCTGACAAAGAGAGATGTGCCGAGGAGGTCAAAGCCTTGAAAGCAGAGAGGGATGAGCTGCAGAGCAAGTGCAATACTTCCGAGATGGGGAGGTACAATGCTATCCGGACACTGCTTCCTGCCGTAGTTTCCAAGCTTTTGAACAGCCATGAGCACAAGAAGAACATAACTGATTGCTTCAACAAAGCTATTGAGGCTGGCTGGGCCACAGGGATCAAGGTTTGGAGACCTCTCGAGGAGCACTTGGCCGTTGTTGTTGCCACTCCGGGCTTTGATCTGTATTGCGAGAAGAAAATGGGGCCAATGGTTGATGCCCTTTCGGAAGCTAAATACACTTACATCCAAGAGGTCGCCTCCAATTTGTACTTGCCTATTGAACGTTTGATGGAAATCGAGCCCGCTCCTGCTCCTCCAAAGACTGTGGATCCTTCGGCAGAGACCCTTATTGATGAAGATCTGGTGTCCCTTCAAGATGATGCTGATGCCTCCGGAAGCAAAGACACCCCCGCTGCCTGATTTCCCTATGATTTGGTTAAGACACCTGTTCCTAAACTTAACTTTATTTGGATGAATGTAATATTCGTAGACTATTTGTTTCTGTTGTTTTGTCTTTTCTTATGCCTCTTTTGATCTGGAAGGTTGTAACACTTACACTGTTTCCGTATGTTTACGTTTATGTTTTGTTAAATATATATATGCCCCTCTTATGATTCTTGTTTGTAAATATAATTGCATACGAATAGGCCTCGCCTTTCAGCTTGGGATTTAAAGCGAAAGTAAACAAGATTATTTTTAAACTTTCCGTTTCGGATAAGAATTACCAAATCCTTCCCTTGTTGAAGGGAGAAAGAATTGGATGCGTATGCCTTCCTTTCCGGATAGGACTTTTTCAAAAATAACCAAATTCTTCCCTTGCTGAAGGGAGAAAGAATTGGATGCGTATGCCTTCCATTCCGGATAGGACTTTTCCAAAAATAACCAAATTCTTCCCTTGCTGAAGGGAGAAAGAATTGGATACGTATGCCTTCCATTCCGGATAGGACTTTTTCAAAAATAACCAAATTCTTCCCTTGTTGAAGGGAGAAAGAATTGGATGCGTATGCCTTCCTTTCCGGATAGGACTTTTTCAAAAATAACCAAATTCTTCCCTTGTTGAAGGGAGAAAGAATTGGATGCGTATGCCTTCCTTTCCGGATAGGACTTTTTCAAAAATAACCAAATTCTTCCCTTGTTGAAGGGAGAAAGAATTGGATGCGTATGCCTTCCTTTCCGGATGGGACTTTTTCAAAAATAACCAAATTCTTCCCTTGCTGAAGGGAGAAAGAATTGGATGCGTATGCCTTCCATTCCGAATAGGACTTTTTCAAAAATAACCAAATTCTTCCCTTGCTGAAGGGAGAAAGAATTGGATGCGTATTGCTAGGGTGTGATTTAAGTGCAACGTCTTATCATTCATGCTATTTATAATTGCTGCAAAGGTGCTTCCTCCTTTAATGACGAGAGGAGAAGCTTTTTCATTAAAAGCAAAGGACATAACCTTTCCCTTCTGGAGGGAGTGAAGGTTGATACATTTTGAAATAAAATCTAGATTAAGTGCTAAACTGGACTCTTCCCTTGCTGAAGGGAGAAAGAGCCGTTACAAGATAGAAATGAAATTACAAATAACACCTCCTGAGGTTCATTGCATGCCACACCCTTGGGACCTGTTTGTCTTTCATGGTAATGAGCTTGTATGAGCCATTCTGGTATGCTTCCTTGATACGGTATGGGCCTTCCCATATAGGAGCAAGTTTTCCTTCTTTCTAAACCCTGCTTGATATATTCTTTCGGAACACAAAGTCTCCTGGGCGGAATGTAACTGGACGAACTCGCTTGTTGTAGTACTGCTCCACCTTTGTCTTGTACTTTTCTTCCCGGATAGCTGCCATTTCTCTTCTTTCCTTTAAGAGGTCCAAGTTTATGCGCAGGGCATCATCATTGTCCTTTTCATTGATCATCATTGTCCGATATGTGGGCATTCCTATCTCAACCGGAATGACTGCTTCGGATCCATATGTGAGGCTGAAAGGAGTTTCTCCATTACTCTGCTTCAATGATGTCCGGTGGGCCCATAGTATGTGCGGTATTAAGATTTTTGAAATCTACGCACATCCTCCACAACCCATCACTCTTTTTCACCATGACCGGATTGGAGATGTACGTTGGGTACTTTACTGGTCTGACTATTCCTGCCGCCACTAGTTGTTCCACTTCTTTGGTTAGGGCCTTGCTCTTTTCGGATCCTAGCATTCGTCTTTTCTGACATACCGGGTCTAAGCTCTCATTGACATTCAAGTTATGTTGCATGATTCGCTTCGTCACTCTTGTCATATCTGATGGTTCCCATGCGAATACATCCAAGTTGTCTTCAGCAGGTTCTTTAATGCTGTTTGGCAAGCTACAGTTAATCCGCCCCCAATAGTGGTAAACTGTTCCGGATAGGCAGGGTTAATCATGATGCTTTCCGTACCGGATGGTAACTCAGCCATCACGGTCTTGTTGTTGGTTGTGGGCGTTGGCGCTTGCCTTTTTGCTATTTGCCTGCATTCCGAGACAATGACTGATCGAGAGACTAGCGAGGCTACTCCTCTTGGAGTGGGAAACTTCATCATGGCATGAATGGTTGATGGTACAGCTTAGAGGATCCGGATGCCTGTCCTCCCTAGGATCACATTGTACGGTGACGGGGCGCTGATCACTACAAACTTCATATGAGTTCTTCGGACTAAGCTATCTGATCCGAAACTGACTTCTAATTCGATCTTTCCCATTGGTTTGACTACTTCTCCAGCGAATCTGACGAGATCAGTTTGCGTGTTCCTCAACTTTGACTTGATGCTTGTTGGAAGCTTCTCGAAGCAGTGTTCGAACATAATCTCCACCGATGCTCCCTCATCTACGTAAACTCTTCGTACCAAATAACCTCCCAATTCGGCCTCTATGATAACTGGATCATCAGACATCTCATCTTCTTCCAATGGTGGTAAAGTGATTGGGGCTTTCATCCAGCTTTCGGTTGCTTCTTTAGCTTTCCTTTTTTCCCTTTCCGGTAATGTCCGGACCATGTTTATAATCTTGTCTTGCCTTGGAGCCTCTTCTCTTCGATTGTCTCGTCCCCTCTGACGTACATCCCGGACAAGATGATTCAACTTTCTAGATTCTAGGGCTAGCTCAATTTGTTTCCTTAGCTGGATGCAATCGTTGGTAAAGTGCCCCTTATCCTGATGATAGTCACAATAACGATCCATGTTTCCACCTCTTGCCGGATTGTTCATTAGACGGGGAGGGGGCAGACGAAGCTGTGTTTCGGTAGCAAGGATTTCTTTTAGGTTCTTTGTCAAGGAATTAAAACTTAGGACCGGGGCAACTCTGTTTCGGTCATGATAATTGTTTCGGTTGTAATCATTCCTGTGATAATTGTCATTCCGGGGTGGTGGGTATGGTGCCCTGTTGTCTCTATCCCTGTTTCTGTTGTTGAAGAAATCTCTTCCCTTATATGCATCTCGACCATCATTTCTTCTATTGTTGTTCCATCCATGGTACTTTTGGTTGCGATCATCCCTTCTTTGGGTGGGAGGGTTGGGCTTCCGGTATGGCTCCGTTCCTTCCCCTTTTGGTAGCTCAGTGTTAGCGAATGCCTCCTCGGATCGAACAAAATCATCCAACCTCTCCATCATGTCGTCCACCGATTCAAGAACTTTGTCCGAGTACCTTTTTGCCAGCTCTGGACTTTTGACCGAATCCATAAATGCCGAAATCTTCATGACTTCCGGAACTCCATGGATAAGACCTACTTCGACTGTCCATCGTTCTTTAAAATCTATTAATGACTCATTTTCCTTTCTCACAATCTTGTTTATCTCATGTGGGCCTTTATGACATAGCTTTCGGATCGAGTATCTCTTAACAAATGCCTTCCTTAGCTCTGCCCATTCATCAATGCTGTCAGTATCAAGGCTTTCAAGCCACCCCTAGCTCCCCCTTCTAGCGTTTGCTGGAACATTCTGCACCAAACCGGCATTGGCCATTCGCCCGAATTGGCTGCTCTGGTGAAGCGATTCAAATGGTCCTCCGGATCTCCCGTTCCGTCGTATGTCTTGACTGTGGCAGGCATCTTGTACTCGGGTCCGGAGAAGTCAATAATTCTTTGAGTGAGTGGGGATTTGACGGCTTCCTTGAAAGGTTTCTTTAAATCCGCATCGGACACCACCTTGCCTCTTACTATCTTAGTGTTGCTGCTTCCCTCATCTTCTTCAATGAAACTTAGTCGGACAGGTTCCACGGCGTTCCGGTTATGCTCTTTGACTAGCAGTCGCAAGGTTGAGATGTGTTGTTCAAGTTGTTCCTTTGTGAGATTCTGATTGTTCGGAGAAGTCAAGTCAATCGGAAGGTTAGGACCTGTCGTAGTGACAGGAGGAGTAGGACCTGCCATTCTATGCAACTGGTAGATAGAATATCAAGTCCCACGGATGGCGCCAAATGTTTGTGCAATTCCTTGCGGGGATCCGAATGGGGTGACCAGATCGGATCTTGGGTGATGTATGCTTCGGATATCCTGAAACCAAAGCAACGCGTTAGCCTCGTCCGGGTATGAGAACCCAGACTAAGCTCCGGCGTGAGAGTAAGTAAAGGGTAAAAATCCGAAGGGGAATGAGAGTAAAAGAATATAAGTAAAAAGTAATAAGGGTAAAAGAGTTAACCCAAACCTTGAACCCAAGGGGGGTATTTATACTAGTCTGATTCCTAAAAGGCCGGGAATGGTGATGGGCCTTGGTTGGCCCGATTGGGGACACACTCCCTATTTTATAGGAAGTGTGTCTGTTGAGTTCTTTGTTGACTATCGTTGACTTCTTCTAGAAGGATGTGTGCGTTCCAGATCGGGTCATGTGTTCCGGATCGGGTCATGTGTTCCGGATCGGGTCATGTGTTCCGGACACATACACGAACAACTAGCATTAGACTAACGTCATAGACAACATATACAACAATACCGTATCTCGTTGAAGCATGATACGAGGGACATATGATTTATATACTCACATCCCTCAAGAGAGTAAAGGGTCTATTTGCAAACTACATGCGGAAAATGTGTGTGGGTATAAACGTCATGTTCTCGATAAACATAAGCTCGTTTATATCAAGCTCTCGTGTGCGTCTTTCGACATCGATCAGTTTTGGTGTACCTTTCTTTCATCTTGTTATGAATAGTCGCAACTTTATACGCCGCTCCAGAAACTCTGCTTGGACCTAACGACTTTTTACTATGTTCACTATATAAAATTAATAATTCAAGTATTTTGTTAAGGGATGGTGTAGGAGTTGGTAGAGGTTTCACTTCTCAATTGAGAGGTGCGGGGTTCGATACTAGCTTCTTATTTTTGAGAATGTTTTTAAAAAGTGGTTTGTTTTCACTTTTTATAATACTTTTTGTGTACTTCAAAATTTACGTTCTAATGTATATTCAATTCATAGTTCATAGATCAACACATACAAAATGAGTTGTATGTAATACTAGAGACCCGTTTAACATCTTATGTAATTTAATGAATTATTTTTAAAATGAGTTATATTTAATACTACGTACTAGCTTATACTATCTTAAATACTCGTCTAACGTCATGTGTATTTTAATATATACAACTAATCATTCAAGTATTTTATACGAGAGTTCGATACTTGCTTCTTTCGTCCTCCTTTTTTATTTTTGAGAATTTTACAAAAAATGGTTAGTTTTTCACTTTCTAGACAACACAAAGTTTTTAAAATAGTTTGTGGGACTTTTTGCTATATCCACATGAAAAGTTCTCGTCTTATTAAACAAAGACAACCTTTTTAAATTTATATATTTCAAACACAATCAAAATTTTCTTTTGTTTAAAGGTTATATGTCAGGTGGAATCCATTTTTTTAGAACGACGTTTTTTAACTATCGCACCAAGCTACTATCTCATAATCATTTTGATTAGTGGTTAGAGAGCTTCTTGCACGAACTTCGATGCAAGGATACAATTATTTACAGGTGAGCAACATGGTTGTTTCGTGGATTTTTGAGTTCTTGTTCCGTTAAGTAAGTGAGGCCTTTTAAACACGAATAGTGGAAATACTTTACTTGTAAAAAGGTCTTAAAAGGCATAATTGTTTCCAAGATACTTTAGCAAAAGGCGTCAAGATAACTAAATCACGAGAACTAACTAAAGGGTTTTAAAGTTTAAACTTAAAGAGTCATCACGCATAATACTATACTAATAACGAAACTGGTTTTGTTTGACTTACTATATTTTCAATTACCAAAGGGCTTTTGTCTCACTCGCACCCCATGGCGTATGTAACGCTATCAACTAATGCATAGACATATTTATTAACTCATCAACACATTTAATATTATTCTTTTAATACTTATAAAAGAAACCGTCTTAAAATAAAAAAATATATGTTACTATGTCAAATTAATAAAACACACAAAACCTCATATAATTATATTATTAGTAAAATATAATTACATATATTATAATATTTTGATTTTAGAAACAAGGTTTGGCGCTTAAAATATATACATTTTGAGGTTCCTAGAACTTTAAGGTCGTTGCACACTTCAAGTTAGGGGTGATCATTTTGGATCGTCAACTGAACCAACTCGGATCGAACCATACAACTTTGGTCTGGATCTTGATCCGAGGTTTTGAACTATTTTGGTGTTTGGTAGTCTATTCGGTTCGGTTCAATATTATCAAAAACTTGTTGTCGGTCCAGTTCGGCCCGAAGACCGAATCAAACCCGACCGACTCAAACCATATCAGACCGATCTTTGATCTAAGTTTCTGAACAATTTCGATCATCGATTCGATGCAGTCATGACCGGTCTGATCTGGTCTGATCCAATCCACCAACCCTACTTCAACTATTGTTATATAAAGTAAAATTCTAAAACAAATGACTTGATATACCATTTAAATAATTTAAACAAAATACTTGTTTCAAAAGCTTAACAAGCTTCTTAGTTTGTCAGACTAAAGAGCTTATGACTTTTGGAACAGTAAGTTAAACAAAGACAATGAAATGAAAAAAAAGACTTTTGCAAGTAACAAATTGTAACCAAAACAAGAATTTAACAAAGCTTATAAACTTCACAACTTTTTGAATTTGTCAACTTCATAGAGCCATGATCAATTTATAAGCTTTAAGTCCCAAACTTTTAACTAAATTAATTTGAAAAAGATTTTGGTGAACTAAAAATTAATCTTGCATAAGCAAAAAGACCAATTTTAAAACTGAGATAGAACACAGAAAAAATTGCAAGACCAATACAACACTTTAATTATTCATAATATCGGGTTTAGAAAATAATCCTGAACAAGCTAAAAAGAAAAACCTTACACGCCTTATATAGGCTACATGAGAAACTTCTAGAATGAAAACTAGCTAAACCCTAATTGTATACAATCTTCCTAAAATGCCCTTGGTAGATCCGTTTGAAAATGCTCAAAAGAAGTTATTCTTGTTGATTTTGAACTTGGTTAAAATTATGTCCATATGATTATTTTGTTGCTTTGTGATGAATGAGCTGTCAAAAGATGATTAGAGCCATCAAAATATGAGTAGGGAACAAGAAAAAGTCTTCATCCGTTGATCTCATTTGGCATTTTTTTGTCTTGAAGCAAACAGTGGGGCAAGGCACAGCTAGGGGGATCACATGGGCGATATGGGGTTTGATTTTTAGGTAGGGTTGAGTTAACAAAACGTTGAATCATCATTCTGGAAATGATCAATAAATAATTCTTTGTGATTAACGGATTTGAGTTTTTTGGGTTCATGATGCTACGGTAACGATTTTGATTTGAATTTAGGGGGATAAAAGTTGTTTGGCGTCAAGTTTATTAATAATTAAATACGTTTAAAAGTAATTAATATCAATAAACTGGGTCACGGTTATGGGTAATGGGCTTGGGTTATGGATTTGGTTGTGGGCTGGTCGGGTGTAGGGTTAAGTGGGTTTTGGTTATGCTGTTTTCACCCTTGTACTTATAGCACATTTGAGATTCATACTCCAACAACTTTGGAGATTTATAACTAATTCCCTTTGTAATAAGTTTACCCAATTGGTAACATCCGTCCTTGTCTTCATTAAAACTTAGCATAAGGACTTGTTTTGCAATTGTTGAAATCTTCAAGGGATTTTTTGACAATTAATGAAACTTTAGGGACCAAACTTGTAGATTCGAGATTTACAAGGGTATAAAGTGTCATTTATTCAAACTTGGAGGACCAAACTTGTACATCCTTCAAACTTTAGTGTCTTTTGTGAAAAGTTTAACACTCGGGTCCGGTTCTTTGTGCGACTTCGTTTCTCGTGTTCGTTTTTGTTGATTCTTGTGATCTTTTTGGCAATTTCACTATATCCGAACCTACAATCACATAATGAACAAATACAAAAGTTTTTGCACGGTTTTATGATATTTTTATAGATTTTAAGCCCGATTTAGACAATAAGACCATGTATAATTGTGGTCTCATGATGGGTCAGCATAACACAAAAAGTTGTCAAGTTAGAGGGTGTTTTTGGTATTATGATAAGTTTTGGTGTTATAAGAAAAAGTTGTGACGTGACATTATTTTTTCCCACAGCTTGAGTTCACGACTCAAATGTACCAGGGGATGTTAGAGAGTTTCTAATACGAACTTCGATGCAAATATACAATTATTTATGAGTGAGCAACATGGATGTCTCGTGAACTTTAGGTACCTGTTCGGTTAAGCAAATGAGGCATTTTTTAACAGTATTAGTAGAGATACTTGAAAAAAGGTCTTAAGAGACACAATTTTTCGAAGATACTTTAACAAAAGGCGTCAAAATAACTAAATTACAAGTTTTTTGATTTACTATGTTTACAGCTAGGATTGATTATTTATGTCTACTTCTTAAATTTACATTCTAATGTATATTCAATTAGAATGAGTTATATTTAATATTTATAGTTATAATATGCTTATTTTAAAATTCTATAATACAAATACTCATGTAATATGTGTAATTAGTCAATGCTTAAACACATGTTTATTAGGTAATCAACACATTTAATATTAAATAGTGTTTTAAGAAGCAAGCCTTAAAGCACATGTTATTATGCATATTGTCAAATTAATAAAACACACACACTTTTATACAATCTACATACTACACCATAGTGTGAGATTATTTTCAGAACTAAAAAAATATACAGAACTGCAGGAATTATTCTTAGCCTTTGATCAAATTAATCTATGGCTGAAATTAAAATAACAGTTTTGTAATTAAAATAATATAACTGATCAGCCTGGAGGGTAAATACGGAACTTCAAATCATAAATTTATCACCAAAAAATAAGGCAGTTATATTTTTTCAAGATCTCTATCATAAGTTACCTTGTCAAAAAGCGATCAAAAGGTAGCATCCCATCAAGATGTTTGTATTCATTTATCTATTTATTTAACTGATATATGAAGAGTTTAAACAAATATCAAAACAAAGATCGGGCAATCGTATTTGAAGGTATGCGACTCAAACTTTTAAAGGCTTCAGAATATATATGTTTTTGTATAATTTTAGGCCTCAAAATTTCCATCTATAATCAAAATATTGATAAAAGTTGACAAGAAATTCTATGTTTAATTCATGGTTATAAATAGCGTGAGACGTGTCGTTGCGACATGTCCAAGCTACATGCTTTAGCGGCTAAGACGAAGCTTTATCGTTTTTAAAGCGTGGCTTACAGCGGCACAACATATAAAAATATTTATTGTTTTATCGTATTTCAGTATTATATTTATATTAAGTTCATAATAAGTATTGTACATAATAATTAAAGGTAGAAAACTCTCACCTTTCGTGTAACAATATTCATTTTTGAGAGTTAAATTCAAAAAATCGCCGCACCTTATGTCGTAGCGCACCTTGACCTATAGCGTTGCGTAGAGGTCACGCCTCAAACTTTAGCGCGCCTTAAGGCGGGCTATAGCGAGCTATTAGAACTATGGTTTAATTAGACAAAATTTCATCTAGAGTTTGCAAAAAGTAATCGACTAAATTTAGAAGCTTTTTATTTTGTCCAAAAACTGAAACTTTCAAAAATAAAAAAGAATGCTAAGTGGAAGTTGGTCTCGAACACTTTCATTTCAAGATATTTTTTCTATCATATTTTTATGATATCTTTTAAATATTTTTTTAGACGAAACTACGTCCAATATCTTTTCTAATATTTTTCAAACAAAATAAGTTTATCTAATTTAAAAAATAATAAAAAATACAAAATATAATATACAATACAATAATAAAAAACATACAAAAAAACAACTGCTCTAGAGCAGTTGGCCACTAGGTTCCTCCTGGAGCTTGGGGAGGGGGTTTAGTCTTGGGTTCAAGTCTTGCAAGAGACAAAAATCCATGATTTTCCTTCTTAGTGCGAAGCCGTGAGTTCTAGGGTTTCCTCTAGTGCTTCGGGTCCCGAGGCCCTGTTATGGATGGTATAACTCGGGGGTCAGATTTCAGTGAGATTGAGGTGCCGTTCTAAAAAAAACATACAAAATTTAAAACGAATAATGTACTATGAAAAGATATTGAAAAGCTACATGAAATCTTAGATAAATTAATTATCTTGTTCATTTACAAAATGTTGTCAAACATGCTCAATGATATTGCGCTGTCATTTCGTTGAAACTTTTTATGTATTTGTTTATCACAGAGTGTGAACTACGCATCCTCCGACCATATTCGTTATATACGTGGTAGCGAACAAGTATAAATGTCGATATAGACGAGAGTCACGAGACCAATGTCGTTCCAGCAACCAAATTTTTGAAATTTAGTGCTGGCTGGCTCACAAACAAGCATTTTGCTTATTCATCTGACTCGCTCTATCATCTCATCGAATGATCTCTCTAATCATTTATTTATTATTTAACCAATATACAAAAATAAAGTCTTAAAATGAGAAAAATAATTGTGAGCGTGTGTATGATTTTATTTGGGTCATTTTTTGGTTAATCGAAACTGAATCGAAATATTCGGTTTTATACAGTTAAAACCGTTGGGGTTTTGGTGGTAGGTAGGGGTGTCGAAAAAGTTGACCCGACCCGAACCTGAACCCGAATAATCATATTCGGGTCGGGTCACTCGGGTCCAAAAGCGTATTCGGGTCAATTCGGGTTGACCCGAATTGACCCGAGTTCTAGTTAGGCTCGGGTTTGGGTTATATATTTTTAACCTTGACCCGACTTGACCCGACCCGAGTTGACCTGAACCCGATCAACCCGACTAAAATTACACTTTTTACATTGTATTAGTACAAAATTGAGCCACTTTTTACACTTTTTCCTTAAACTCGGGTTGACCCGAACCCGAGTTGACCCGACCCGAATTGACCCGAACCTGAGTGACCCGAGTTCTAATTAGGCTCGGGTTCGGGTTATATATTTTTTACCCTTGACCCGACCCGAGTTAACCCGAACCCGACCGGGTCAACCCGAATCACACCCCTAGTGGTAGGGTTTTTTAGTTTTTAGACAGAAGTTGACCCCACACACTTTTGCTGCATAATAAAAAGAAACAGTGCATCAGATGGTGGGTATTGAACCAGGTACCTTTTGATTACAAAGTTAGCACGCTACCAAATAGATGCAATGTGTCCTTAATTTAATTATAAAAAAAGTATTAGTAATAGAAACCTTTAAAAGTACTACGTAAGTTCTTAAGCTATAAATTAGTTCATAAGTCTTTATCAGCGGTTTTAAAAGTAGCCCCTTAAAATTGAGTGTTCCACGTGTCGAAAAAAAACATATTTTATAAAATATTTACTTTTATGTTATTTAAATTAAATGTAAAATGTGTAACATTCGACTCCTATATAAATATGCCAATTGGTACTATCAAATTGTATATTTCTTTAAATGATTACTTTTTTTTTGAGAAAAAATATAAAACTCGTTTGGAGAAAAGTGCAATGGCTTTTTAAATTTAAAGTAAATATATGATAGTAACTTATTTGCTTGTTCAAAAAAGTACGTATTCCTTTCGTCCCGGAATTATAATTCTGGTTACTATCTTCAGACGTTCAAAATTAATAGTTTATTTTCAAAAATAGATACTAAGAAATATATATTAAATTGTCGTATCACCTTAACTTGAATGTATTATTACAAAAAAATAAATAACGTGTAAATTAATTGGTTAAAAGTAAAATTATCATTGTGTAAAAAGTAAGAGAGAAAACCGAAAGAGTAATGTTTTACTAAAATGCATGTTTTTTTATCACTGAATTATAATTATAGGGTGGAGGGAGTATTTGTTTATGGAGTTATCTTATTTCTCTCATATTTATTGTGTTATACATTTTAAAACTTTTTTTGTTAACCCAGACAAAAAAGAGATCTTTATAAAGACATAAGAGAGCTTGAACCTATACATAAAATGCTCATCACTAGAATCAATGATTCATTCTGGACGATGCTCCTCGAGCTCGGTCCAAAGGGAGTCCAAAGCTAGATGAGAATATGTTAGCACCACCCCTTTCTCGAAGACTCCTTTCTCGCTTTCCTACTCTTTCCAGGAAGGCAACCCGCCTACCTTCAACATAACACAAACAACATGTTAGATTAGACATCAAACTTAAGATCTTTTAAAACTATAAACCAAAGATTCACGTACCAAAGTGGAGCCTCGTTTGTTAAAGTTTGAGCCAACATATACGACGAAATCAAATAAGCTCATAAGCCGAAACAAAATTCTGTTGAAATATGAAAGTTAAGGGAAAAAAAGTGTTCTCTTTGTTAACAGAAAAAATAAAATTTCATACCGGTCTAGCAAAAAATAATCGTCGTTTTTTTCTGAAAGAAAGGTTATTTCGGTCTGGCAAGATACATTCCTTTAAAAAGGCAAAGTAGGATTGGCTAGTATCGAACACCGTTCCATCCACATGTAAAGAATGCTCTTTACTAATGAATCCACCCAATACCTATGAAATATTTCAATTATTAAATTTATATAGAGAACATAGTTAATGTAAAACCCGCATGCTTTTACCATGAGTAGTGCCCTTAAGATCGTACGTCCTAGATTAAAACTTACCTTATTCAGTATTGATCACATTCATGTGCTATTAATCAAGTAAGTACATACGTGTATAACATGATAAGTATCGTTTACGTACGAACTCATGATAAGCAGTTAATAAGTATTTCACGGGAACATAATTAAATCATGATCACCATTAAAACACGAACTAAAATAATCACGTAAATGCATATAATATAATTACGAGCACGTATAAATATATTAGGCACGGTAAATATTTAACGAGAACACACTAAACACGAACACCAATAAACACGAATGAACACTTAACTAATTAAAACACGTAAAACACGAACACGAGAACACACTTATTATTTAGACACGAAAAACATTTGGGTTACCCCATGTGGGCCCATGAACCACGAAATTAGGGACAAGAAAAGGGCCTAGCCCATCATTTTTACTAAACAAGGGGTTAAAGGAAAAAGTCATTCATTTATCACATTTTATTGAAAACAATTAAAACCCTAATTTTGTTCTTCCTCTCCTTTTGTGGCCGCCACCTATAACACACCAAGAGGGGTGTTCTTGTTGATTTTGATCTTGAATATTGTACAAGTGTTCGTGTTTGTTCATCCTCTATTGATCCACACATTCGGTATATCTTTTTAACCTTTCTTTTTAATCCCTTCTTTTGATTTGATTTGGTAAAATTGATTAAGAACATGATGTTTTTAAAACCTATTTTAAAAACATAAAATAAACATGTATTTGGTTAAGAGGTAAAATCAAAAGGGTGTTTTACGGGTGTTTGGTTTAGCCGACGCCTAGACCGTGCCCCAAGGGGGTCACGGCTTATATGCTTATATGTTTGTTTTGTCAAATATTGCAGATGCTCGTTGGCACAAAACTTATACGTAAAAGCCTTATCCTTAACGTCAGCTACATTCGTTGCGGCGACCACAAATCTTATCCCTGCTATCACCTTTGTTCTAGCTGTTTGCTTTGGGTAAGCAGCTTTATAAAGTAACTTAATAATGTGCATTTTATGTTTAAAATACGTCACGATATTCTTATACTTGTGAATTTTTATATGTCAACTGTCTTATAAAGTATATATCTCAAGTATATTAATTTTGAGGAAAATTCAGCAATCAGAGATAATCATAATCTTTGAAGCTTTCCTATTGAAATATTGAAATGTCTGAATGCTTTAAATATAAACTAATATTGAAAGAACTGAATGCTTTAAATAAACATCAACAGTATAAACTCAAGTACTTGAAAAATGTAAATGTTATTTTCAGGATGGAAAGATTGGGCTGGATGACAAATGCTGGTAGAGCAAAAGTCATTGGAACTGCATTAGGGGTAGGTGGGGCCATGTTGTTGACCTTCTACAAGGGAGTTGACCTTCACATGTGGAAAACTAATATTAACCTTTTTCATGGTCAACAACATGCATCAAATATTCAACATTCAAGCAGTAGAGTCATGGGTTCTCTATTAGCCATGGGTAGTTGCTTTAGTTATTCCATATGGTTAATCCTCCAGGTTAGTTACGAATTAGTCAATATATATGTGATTTTCACCCACATATGATTAAATGTTGCATATGAATATAACTACTTGATTTCGAATGTCAAGAAACATATATAAACATAAGATTTAAATAACGTGGTTAGGAAGTAATGTTTTGTGTGTGTTGTTATTTGAACAGACAAGCATGGTGAAAAACTTTCCTTGCCCATATTCAATCACGGCTCTTACATTGGCAATGGGTGGGGTTCAAGCACTCGTACATGGGTTATCTACTGAAAGACATTGGAATGATTGGAAGCTCAGTTGGAATGTTAGACTTCTAACGGTGGCATTTTCGGTATCTCCTTTAACATGACTATCATTGCACTCATTGACACAATGTGTTAACATTTTGCCATTTTAGTAACGTGTACGTTTAATCAAACTCTAGTTTTTACTAAAAGATCGACACTTGAAATACCAGTACAAGATGTGAAACATTTTTGTTGCACATTTTATTAATTCATTGCAAATTTCTTTAAAAGTGTTAGGGGGTAATGGGATCTGGATTAATGTTTACTTTAATCACATGGTGTGTGCAATTACGAGGTCCGCTATTTGTATGAGCTTTTAATCCTCTTATGCTTGTTCTTGTGGCTATCGCGGGTCCTTTAGTCCTGAATGAAAGCCTACAATTGGGAAGGTTAGTTATTTTGAATGTTCACAACTTTGTGAGGAAAATAATTTTAATTTTTTTAGGACTTAAAAGAGGTTACAATTCTTTCTGCAGTGTATTGGGTGCGATATTGATAATTTTGGGACTCTATGCTTTACTATGGGGAAAATGCGAAGAGGGGAAGAAGGTGGCCCAATTGCGTCCAATACAAGAATCAAACATAGAAACCGGTGAAGGTGTAGTTGATGGCGAATCAATGCGCTCAAGTATTGAAGTGCTTACAGATGATGGTGCGTGATTCAAAACACTCAAGTGCACGAAGTGGCAATACTAAACCCACACATATCGAGGTTTTGTGACCCCGACGATTTGAAAATGAGCCACTTCAAAAGAGAGGGATTGCTTAAGTTGTTGTAAAATAACAGCTTGAGACTTCGAAGTTTCTTATTTGTTAAATTTTCATGATGGTAAAAGAACATAAATTAAAGAAAAAGAAAAAGGAAAACATATCAGGTTTTAGTTTCACCGCTAGCTAGGGTAAGAATTGTAGTGATAGATCGAGGGGACACTCTTGCTCATTCATTGTTGCTAGAAAAGATTTGCTTTTCTAGTTTTTATGAATTTTTATGAAAAATGTTTCTATTATTCCTTTGCTTTGGTTTATGTTGTTTTTATGATATTTGAAGTAATCTATGTAGTTAGTGTCTTGTTTCGAACACTGACATACATATCATATATTATTGGCGTAATATCCATTTTAAGTCATAACCTTGTCAACTGGTTGGTTTTTTTATAGCATTGGTGACGAATAAATTTGATCCAATCAATGGAGGAGCAGATCTACATAGTTTTCTTGAAGCCATATGCGAACTAGGCTTTACATATGTTTCGAAGGTTTGTTCATCTTTTCTGCAGACCTTTGTATATGTTAGAGGTGGAATCATCAACCCATTTGCTTATGATTTGGTGGATTCTGGCTACGGATGGTATGTATGTGAAATATAATATATTTTGCTTAAAAGAAAACGGATCAAATGGGTAGGAAATCGCCAAAAATTTACGCCATGTTTCATACTAATATACTTTCTATAAGCATGCCAGCTACTGATTGTTTATAAAAGATTTTTGAACAAAAGGGTCTTGGCAAATCCGAACAAATAGTATTTTAGAATAAGCCATCTTCATCAACAAGTACCAAAAACAAGTAACAAGTAACGTTTTTCTTCTTAGACCTATGTGGGTGAAAAAAGAAACATACTTTAATTTTCCTTTATCAACAAGTACCAAAACCAAGTTCTGAGCCTTATCAAGGTACTAACATACTTTCAAGATCGTTGCATTAGATGTTCTACCGACGTGTTGTCTAATCTAGCAACTCAAGTGGGCGTATCAATTTGGATATCTAACGGGAAATTAATTATCTTACCTGCCAGACAAACGTTAACCAGTTATTAAAGTGAAAAAAACAGAACAATAACCCTACACCCTTAGAGATGGCAAGATGGCATGTCGGTTAATTAACCGGTCCTTAAACCTATTGCCAATAGTCCTTGAAATTTCAAAACACAATTCCGACATAATTAAATTAAACCTGTTGAATTATATGCAACTTCAAATGTCATGAAGTCGACTTTTGAACCTGGTGACCTATTTAACTTGACTTGTTTACACTTGAACAAACATTAACTTGCGGGATATACAATAATACTATTATGTAAATGAATTGAAATGTTAAAAAGATGGTAAAACATACACGCTAAAAAAATAATAGGTTGCCAACCCGAGTGACGCCTCGTATAATACTAGTTGGCAATACTGATAAGACGACGTGTTGATTCATTTAACTTGCTTGCAATTAACTCTCAATATTATTATTAGATATCAACGATTTACGAACTAAATAATTAAGAATATATATAGCATATACTATAAATACTCTGTATTGTAAATACGTGCACCGATCTCTTTGTTCACAATTCACCTAGGTTGCTCCATCCATACGAAATTTCTGTTATCAACGGCTTCAGCACTTCTGTTTGGTTACCAAATGCTTCATTACGGCATTTCAAAATTAAACATTACTGTTTAATTTTGACCCGCCAAAAAGTGCTGTCAATTAAAAGGTGACATTCTCTTCTAGTATTAACTACATGTGTTTTGGAGATGCAACAGTAGTAACGATTATGCTAGCTAGCTTTTCAACTTATTCATTAGTAAACGGCCAACAAATTTTATATGTCACTGAATTGAATGCACCTACTGATAAGATGTATAAGTCGACCCAACACATTGTTTGTTCCCTTTTACTGCAGAAAAATGAACCAGATTGAAGCATAAATTGGTCATGTTATTCATTGGCCACACGGTTCATCATGTTAGGAACAACTCGAGTCTCTTAATATCAGTTCTTGCCCAAAAAAGTTCTGAGCTTCCAAAGATCCAAGAAAACATGGAATGCTTAGTAAATTTGGATTTGTATCGGCTTCAAATGGACGCTCTGCTCTATTCAGTTGTGGAACGTTGTACGGACCTTATTTCTCTAAGTTGCACAAGTTTTTCAGATGTTTCATGAGGGTACGTGTATTATTGTAACGAGAGTTTTGTGAATTGTAACCTGGATAAAGATGTAACGTATCACGTGTAATAGCAAAGTTGATCATATATTTTTTGTTCATGTAACATTGTTGATAACAGCAGTCTCCTGGATAACCAGTTTGTTACTTACATTGAAACTGATCGGTATATTTACAAATACATGAGCCTCCATCTAAGAAATGATATGAAATACGATCGTTCGTCCTCAACCTTTTTCTTGTTTGACTATTCATTTTTATGGGAAGTATGATACATTTTGATCCTTTGGCTACCTAGTCGACTACCATCTTAAGATAACGTTCCAACATTGTAATAGCAGACCTAGATTCCCAAATACAGGACACTGTACTATAACATTCAAATATATGGTATTAGAGCAAAGCATAACGACATATATAAACTAAGAGTGCTAAGAACATTTCTAGGTAAGCATACATTAGGACATCCTTTGTTCTTGAACAAACATCATCATAATTTAGAAGAAAGAAAAACTTGAAATGAGATCTTATTTAAGGGACTGATTATTCGTCTTTCTGATCACATCATGTCAGAGTATACAAAACCATTCGAGTGATCAAGCAAAAGTAGTGTTTCCTCGTAAGAGTCCATGAAGAATGAACCATCCACTCCATAAATCCCAAGATTAGTCTTGTGGTCCGACCAAGGTTCGTAAACTTCAAGAACCGTTAGGTCTGAGTCTTCACGCTCCTGGTAACTGTCAAGGACAGGTTCACCCCTCTTCATAAACCCGAGTATCCTATTTACGGATGTATCAATCATATCAAAGTTGAACATCTTTTGAAAAGTAGCTACATTACCATTATCCTCCATGACCACCATCCATACACCACAAACTTCTGTCGTAATGTGTGCTGACACAGCAAGAGAATCTCTTAGCTTTGAAATGGTTAAAAATGCGTAAACCTCGTTGATTAAGCTTTCTGGGAAATGTATTTCATTAAATTCATTAGTAATCAAATCAAATGACATGATGAGATGATCTATCCAAGTGTTGTTACGTGCAACTTCGCGATCCTGAGTTACCCAATAAATAAACCTGTCTATGACAACCTGATTATTCAAATCAAATCTGAGTGATTTTACGAGGCAGATTGTTACTTGGAATTAAATCCCAACGCTTAGAGCTCAATGTAAAAATTTCAGCTGAGCAAGATCTGAAATCCTAATAATGGTAGGATCACAAGTAACGGGACAAACCCCAAAACCAAAGATAGTGTTATCATTCCATTCCGACACGTGAGGGATATCAATACTAATAGATTTTCTTATCGAAGGGTTCCATACAACAATGGCACCTCTTTCAGAATTTAAGTTACCATGTATGCAGAATAAACCGCAAGACATACCAAGCACTGTCTTCTCTCTTCTAAGTTGTTGAATAAGATCTGGAACAACAACAAACGGAGGAAAGTCGTGTTGTACGGCGAAACCTTCATCATTATCTACGAAACAGATACACTTTTCGACCTCGGAAAACCATATAGGGCCGATACGACGTATGTTACCAAACTCATCAAGAACATCGTCCTCCTTATGGTCCTCTTGATAATGTAAATATCTGAACATGAAACGAGAAGGTTGAGTGCGACGAAAGCCGTAACCAGCAATAAACTCAGAGCTGTCGATAAACGACTTCCATTCTTTTGAAACAGATCTGAAACGAATCACCGAGCTATCATCGTCAACTCTTTTGACGATCTCCATTTGAACTTCTAAAGGGATGACGTCTGACATTTTGAATAAAATCAACCAAGAACTTATATGAAACTATGAATAATTGAAAGTTGTGTTTATTGTAAATAAAAATTTAGCAAAAAGATATGGATAGCAGTTGTCATGAACTTTTCATATAAATGTCTAGACAAGGTAAATGAATTGTCAAATTTTGTCATTGAGTATTCATATCACAGTGTCACACTTTTGTCGGGTTGGGTTCATGCATGAATATTCGCCCATCAAAGTCCACGTGTCCCAATCATGTCATGCCACGTTAAAATCCTGTTCAATGTCGTGAACAGGCCTCCGCGATCTGTATAATTGTTTTGAGTGGTGAAATCAGTATGTGTGTGAGTGCATGTATGTTTATTCACAACATTCTCCAACCCAATCTTTCACTAAAATATTATTTTTTTACTTCTCCACTTATATAATCTACACATACAACTAATATATACCTTTTTATCATTTATCCAACCCAACCCAACCCAACTTTTTATACAATATTTTTTTCTTTATATTCAATTAAATTCATTTAATTTATTATATAAAACTATATATAAAATTCAAATTAATTAGGAACTTGGAGTAATAATCTACTGTAGTACATATAACCTTAGTGTATTTAAGCCTACTTAACTTAATAGTAAGCCCAAATGAAAACCATTTTTTATCTAATATAACCCATCAACAATTTAACCTACATAACCCCTTAAACCATTTCTTAATTCTAAGCAGCCATAAAAGCAATATACATATCCATCCATCTCTTTAAAGCCATACGCAGCCACAACTCTCTTTCATTTTAATAAAAGAGAACTAGAAATCCTTTTTCTTCAAGATCTTCTATACAGTCAAAGGTAGGTTTTTTAATTTCCGTTTTGACCTTAAAGATTGATGATGAATTTCTTTAATACTAGTGTTTTAAGATCACGCTGTCAAGTATTAAAAGAAAAATCTGAGATTTTTTTATGTTCTTTTTTCATTTGGATTTATTTTTTTGTATTGGCATGATTTTTTTTCTTTGTGATTTATGTTTATTACATGGAAAACTCATTTTAAATAAATGAAAATATGGCTGGCAAATAATATTATGCCATGTGGTGAGGTTGGATGCACAATCTAAGAATCACCAAGTGAACTGGTCGGTGTGTAGGTTGGGTGGCTTTTGTACTTTGTCTAATTTAATATGCCATATTTATTAGGTTGTACCTGCAACCGGTTGAAACAATGTCACCAATAAACCTAGTTTAAAGCTACATACTAATTGGGGCCATAATGAATAGGCAAGGGTGGTTCCTGGTACTCTTAAAATGATTCTAATACCTTTTAATTTTTTAATTTTTTTATATTTTTTGTAATTTTTTTTTATATTTTTTTAATTTTATTTTTGTTACAAAATTGTGAAACAGAAAATGCGGAATAAAAAATATAAAGTTTAACATGTCAAAAACGTGAAAAAATACGGAATAGAAACTGACAAAAGGTATTCCAAATACTTTTCTATACTTTTTGTCCCCAAAAAAGTATTTATAACATAACCCATAGGCAATAGCTCATAAGTCTGCAGCAAATTGGTTCACGGGTTAAACTCGTTCCACGAGTTAAATAAGTTAGGCACGTGACTAGTTCAACTTATTTACTTTGTATAACCACTTTAAACAATGGCTATTAATTTAACTTTTATATAAAAATATAAATGGATTAAATGATTCGATCTGAACATACGCATGATGAATATATGTTTCAACCTATATAAGATAACCGAGAATAATCATAACCAACATTTTTGACTATTTGCATATGTTTTTATTTTTATTTGTATTTTTAATTATTAATAAAATGATTAGTTTATTTAAAGAATAAAATAATTTTTGAGAGGGTTTTATGAAGAAAAAAAAGTTGTGTTGATTTGGTGTCATAATTAGAGGGGTTGATATTATTTGAATGTTATATTGACGTGACGCTGACGTTACGGTGTTATTTGAGGGTTTTGGTGTTACTACACCAAGGCCTCTAAGGGTTTTTAAGAACAATTTGTTTTTTAAAACGGCACAACAGTTAAGATCCGACCCCCGAATTATATTATCCATATAGGCAGGTCATGCGGGCAGGTCCTCAGGACCCGAACTATTAGGAGAGACTCGCGAAAAAAAAGCCTTAAAACTCACAAGGAGAAAAATATGGAAGTTGAACGGAATGAAGTTGGTATACGTTTAAGAGTTTTGTAGAACCATTTGATGGTTTAATGGATACTTTTAAATTCGCTGAAAATGTTTTACGTTTGAGTGTTTTATGAAGTTTTTTTTATGGTTTAAGACCTTGTTTTAAAAACTTGCAATTATAAAAGAATTTCTATAAATAAATTTAAGATAACTTGTCATGAGATGGTAGAGTGATAACTTTGTATACGAACGGTACAAGGTTTGATTCCTACCGTCTCATGGATGATTTTCTTTTCTATTTCCTTAACACTTTCAAAGTTACCTGGTGACGTCATACTCTCCGAGGCTTTATAAAATGTTGGATTTGGTTTTCGTTTTTTTTTTAATTTTTAGGAAATAAAGCAATTTGAATGTGATTTTTGTTTTCTTTATCCTGTACAAAACAGCTTAAGGACAACATTAATATTTTTCTTTAGGTAAACGTAACTTATTTTTCCCCCCTACTAGCCATTAACTTTTCCAATGATTTAGCATTTTTTTTAGGGTCCCATAATAGAATTTCCTGCGTCCGCCACTGGTACTAGCGCGCTACTCACTGTCCATCTTGTGGCTTGTTAATGTTTTCGAGTACATTCGAATGATATGAGTGAAGCTTTCATCGTTGTATAATTAGCATCATATTCTACATTTCTTGCTATATAAGTTTTGGATCATATATATAGTTGTGGGTGTGCAGTTGCATATTTCCATGTGCAACCACGATGCAAGATTGTTTATTTTTCACTTCATAGACAATAAAAAAAGTTATCCAAATTATTAATTTCTATGATTTTTAGACCGGTGCGACTTCTTAGAATTCTTGATACGTGTTCAAAAGTTAGTGATGTTTTTTGCTCGACTTCATGACGTTTTGCGGAAAGAGGATTAGTTTTTTCTAAACTCGCAGAAATAAGGAGAGATTTAGTGATAATGACTTTTTACAATGTTTACTATATAAATTTAATAATTTGAGTATTTCATCAAGAAGGATATCGTAAGCTTTATTAGGGAGGGAGCATGTATCACATTCGATCGATACCAACCTTGTTCAAGGTCGATACCAACGTTTACTCTTCACTCCCATGAAATCTTCTTGTCTTACTAAACAAAGATAACTTTTACTATATAAGATGTATTCTAAATTTCCTAATAGTCTAGCTGCCGTTAGCTGACGAAAATCGATGTGTATGTATGTTTTGAGTCCTTGTGAGTTGAAAACAATGAGGACAGACACGGGTCTGCTAAAAAGTATCCCCAACCAATGGATCAAGCAGTTGCACAGCAATTCAACCTGATGTTTGCGTCAGATTTTGGAGAATATCCCAACGAGATTTCATGTTTGAGCCCGGTGGAGAAGGTGCGTCACAACTCACAAGAAAGGAAATGGTCGGAAGAATAAGGCAATAGGGAAGAATAGTCAAGGGTCGCAAAACATTGCAGAGATAGATGGCAAAACCAAGGTCTCATCATGCAAAACATTTGAAGTCTGGCAAAGGTTAGATAGCCTGTGGCCTTTTGCCTCTTCAGATGGTCGAGCCAGCATAGTTGGTGAACCAGACTTATCCTGGTGCGACTGACTTGCTTCACTTACACGGTGCGGGCCCTGGAGTACCTTCTTGACTTTGACACTGATCCATGTTTACTTCTTGAACTTCATATGTCCGCAAAATGACATCAAACGTTCTTATATCGCATATCCAGCATGTATATTGCATTAATATCAGAAGCTTTCACACCAATGCAAATTTCAGATCTACGGATTGACAGATTCATATTAACATCCTTATTGTATTATAGCATTCATTTTGAACTAGATGTGGTAAAACGGGTCGAAAAGGGTAAGCTTTTGTACAGGTCAGTGGGTTGACCGGAATCCTATTTTGTCAATTATTGTCTTAACATAAATTAATTGTGTGTAATATATGATTACAAATTTAAATACAACTAATCAAAGAATGTATTTGTTCACTGTAGAAGGATTCATGCATTGAAAATACACTTTGGGCAACTTTCAACCCGTTTGACCCATATACTTTTGGCTAGTTTTTGCCATATATTCTAACAATTTGACCCATTCACAACTGAATTTAACCCTTCATAAGTAAACGACTCTGAAACAGCCACTTCAAAAGTTATGGACATGGAAATAAGCAAGAAAATCATACCGGTGAACTTTGATGTGAGGGTTTCAAATGAACGTTGTACTTGTTCAATGCAGGGTGAAAACGAACACAAGACACCATCCTGTTTCAGCATCTCGCCAGCAGACTGAATAGCCAACCAAGGCTGCGGTAGATCCAAAAAGACAGCATCTGCTTTACCACTTAAATCTTTCGAAAATCCCTCACCTTGAATATCTCTCACCCGGTGTCACCAAATTTCTCAATCAGGTCTTCTCAAAATCTTCTCTGCAATAACAATAAACAAACATCAGCAAACAATAGCCCTTGGTAATGAAGTACCCAGCGACCCACTTCCAGTCCCAGACTCAAGCACGACACAACCCGGAACCAACTCCAAACACATTACCACAAAACTAATATCCGCAATATAAAGAATCCGCATCCTATGACTTAAAACCGACGTTCATAACTCAGGAGTCAAAGCCAACAAGTAAACAAATCCTCCTTTATGACTAGAAACTTTACATCCAAGTGGCTTCCCAAGAACTGACTTCTCATTTACTCTCAATGCTTTCATGTTATCGTGTTTCTCATATACAATAATCAAATCTCCATAACTTATCGTGTTAAAAGACAGTTTCTTTGTGGTGTCAATAGGCAACATTCTATCAAACTGTGATGCACACTATCAACTAAATTTTGAATCAGTCTGTCGGTATAATATATCTGTAACAACAAAATCAAACCTAAAAGTTCTTATTTTCATTACTGGTTTAGGCTATATGATAGCAGTGATTTTTATCAATTTTTTTCATAAACGGATATATACTTTTTTTCCCACAAGTTTTTTTATTTTTCAAGAAAAATAGATTGTTGTCTTTCTGAAGAAGAAAGATCAAAATTTTGTCCCACAAAAATGCAAATCGTCGTCAGTCATAAAAAAACATCTCACCAATCACTAATATTTTTCTAATAAGATAAGAGCTCGATATTAATGAAGTCGCATAATCAAACTCTTTTGATTGAAGGATCAGCTTTTTTCTCGAAAATGAATCATAGTTTCACTTTTAAGTTATTTCGAGAATTCACTGTCGGGCTAAATACAGTTGTTCCATACTTTATCGATGGGTTTTTTCGTAACCTTTGGGACAAAGCTGGGAATACTACTTTGATCCCGGCATCAGAAAACTTCGTCGGTTTTCTGGTTCCAGTGCTTTGTTGGTCTCTAGGAGCATCACCATAGTGCGACCCAAGGTTCACCTTTATCAGGTAACCCAACGACACATCTAACAGCTAAGGCGCTCCCGTAGTAAACATCTGTGTTAAAATGTATGTTTGCAAATATGTACAAATGTACAATATTGCAGCCCATATCAAGCTTGTTAATTGTCCTCCAACCTGACTTTCGGTTAATTACCTTTTTCTCCTGAAATCATCCACAACAATAAGCTCGACTTTTAAAACCGGCCTTGACTGTGGTCTTGTTCTAAGTTCCAACACATTCAAAATCATCTGGGTTATCATTCTTTCATCTTGTCTATGTAGTTGCGACTTTGCTCCAGGAATTCTATTTGGAAACTAAAAAGGTATGATCCTAATGAGATTTTATCTTGTTAGCTCAAAATTAGCTCAAAGTGGAGCTGTGACAGTTGGTACATTTAATACATATCAAACTATGTATCTCTATATAAATTTAATAACTGAAGGATTTAAGAGGTTGGAGTTGTATGAGTTGGTAGGGATCATTCTTTACATGGGTAAGTACTGGGGTTCGATACCTCCTAATGCTTCTTCAGCTTTTTTTATTTTTGATGGAATGTTTTTTGCTACACGGAAATAATCATTCTTTCAAAATAACACCGATTACTATTTGCTAGACCAACATGAAATTTTCTTGTTAGTAGACGAATTTTGGCTTCTTTATACTTTCTAAATATCCGAAGTTTGATGTCATAATCTAACGTTGTTGTTTGTGTTGTAACACCCCATTTTGGAAATGGAATATTACGCATAATCATGGCGTGTCATCAAAGCATACAAGGATAAATGTCTAAGCATTATTCAACCATAAAAGGGAAATACCGGAATCAAACATCGGTACCCCAAAGTAAAGCTCATCACACACAAACATAAATACTGTAAAAGGAAAGGACGAAACAATGTCCATAGCAACTGTATCAAAGTAAAGGAAATGCATAAAGTAAAGAAAGACAGTAAAGCTTCCAGTCCATATGCACCTACGTTTGAGATCTACGAGCGTCCCTGAGTACCTGCCGTTTTGGGAACATGAAAAGGAAAACGGCTGAGCAAGACGCTCAGTGCACGGATGTACAATATAGCATGAAAAAGAGTAAACATGTAACATATAACAGCGGAAGACTAAGTACTGAGTAAACTGGTTAAGTATCAAGAAAACTGGTTTTATAGTTTGAAAAGCCTTATGTTTATCTTGTGAAAACTGTTTTAACATATATAAACCATAGCCCATATAGGTCATGAAAAGGTCACGTGCATAAATACTTGGAGGGGTGACCTCATCATGCTGATTAGAGGGGATGCCTCTAATCAATATACTGATTTGGGTAGGAGGGATCAACTCCTTGTGAAGGGTGCAAGGCACACACCACATTCACCATGATAAACTGAATAAAACATGTAACTAGGATGCACCCATACGCCCCACCTGATATAATAATATGGCCAAAACTAAAAAGGGACGCCACGAGCAATCACTCCGCCGTGGGGAAGTCATAACATCGGTGCCTCCAATGCTATGGTTATGGTACCTCCATAACTAGGTGAAACTGGTCATGCTTGTATATGGCTATAGATTATGCTAATTAAACATAAGCAGTTCAAAAACAATAAAACAAATACTGGGGAAAACAGTTGGCTGCATACGGGGAAATCCTAATAAGGAAAGAATGTCCATACTGAAAGGACGGGAATCCGTACCTCAAGTCTAGTGAATGAACGGAAGAAAGACTCCTACTTCTGGATCACTAACGCTACATGAATACACACGTGTATAAGTATCGATTCACTGATTACGTACTGGGTTTTGTGTCTCAATATAGCTGATTTGGTATGTTTTAGGTCCTGGTTCACTGTTTAAAGCCTTAAACTGTGTTTATCTTGTATTCTGATTTATCTGATTAAGTATTACTGGTGTTTCATGTATTAATATACTTACTGTGTAATAATAAGTAACTTTCCAAAAATAGTAGGTTTCCAAAAATAGAAAGTTTCCAAAAATAGAAAGTTTCCAAAAGTAGAATTTACTGCCTAAAATAGATTAGTTTCTAAAAATAGAAAGTTTCCAAAAATAGATCAGCTGCCTTAATTAAATAAGTTTCCATATATAGAAGGTTTCCATGATTAGATTAGCTGCCTGAAATAGATAGATTTCCATATTTAGAATTAAGCTGGTTACATAAGCTATCATATAAGTCTAAGTGTTTATAAGCTTGTTTCTTAAGTCATATGATATAGTATATAGTTTAATTATTATTTCATGTATTTTAATTAAACTATAGGTTAAGCATTTTAATTAAAGTATAACATGTTTTAATTAAAATGAAATGAATATACTTAGGTTAAAATGTGTATTATTATTATCAATAATATAACCTAAGTCATGTCTAAATTAATTAATTATAGGCATGTTTTAAATAATTAATTAATTATGACTTATAACATAAAATACTTAGGTTAAATTAATGTCATGATAAACTAATAATTAAAATAACCTAAGTCATGATTTAATTAATATTTCATGTTATTAATTAATTATATCCTAAGTTCATAATTCATAAAAATTAACATGTAGCATGAATCATGAATTAACCAACGAACCATGAATCGGGCATGAATTCGACACCGTACCCCGAGCCAAACCCGGGGCACATGTGTCTCCTTGCTGCCGTGGGTCCCACATGAGCCAACCAAGACCAAAAATGGTCTTGGTGGTGGCGGCAATAGCAAACCAAACCCCCCTCGGGTTTGTTTTGCTAGGCGGCTAGAAACAAACACCCCTTTAAATCCTTCCTTGATTTTAATTAATACCAAAACATGTTAGATCAATGATTAATTATCATGTTTAAATCAAAAAAATAATAACATGTTCATGAAAATAATCAAAGATTAAAAGAATTAAAAAGAATTAAAAAGAAGGGTTAGAAAGGTATACCACTATGTAGCTTGGAAAAAGGATGAACAAACACGGATTCTAACACTTGTTTTTAAGATCAAAATCAAACAATCACCCTCCAATGGTGATGTGAAGGTGGCGGCACAAAAGGAGAAAAAGGAGAGGAGAAAAACTCTTTTAGGGTTTTTGTTTATTTTCTTGTAAAAGTGAAATGAAAACATGTTTTTACCATAACCCCCCCTTAACTTGTAAAAGTCCATGGGCTAAGCCCATTACTTGTTGTGTGCCGTGGGTATGGGGGCCCCACATGGGGTACCCGTACCTTTCTCGTGTCCCGATGTTTCGTGTTCGTTCGTGGTTAAACGTGCTCGTGTTTAAAGTGTTTCTGTTTAATCTAACGTGTCGTTTATCGTAACTTAACGCTCGTAATTATATTATAAGTATTTACGTAATTATTTTAGTTCATATATTAAATGGTGATCATGATTTAATTATGTTCACGTGATATATTTTTTAACTGTTTATCATGAGTTCGTACGTAATCGATACTTGTCATGTCATACACGTATGCACTTGCTTGATTATTAGCACATGAATGTGATCAATACTAAATGAGGTAAGTTTTAATCTAGGACGTACGATCTTAAGGGCACTATTCATGGTAAAAGCATGCGGGTTTTACAATTCTTCCCCCCTAAAAAGAATAATTCGTCCCCGAATTATAGATAAAGTAAGCTGAAAAGAAGTGACATACCCGAACTCAAAATACGAAGTGAGGGTAAGAAGCCCGGATAGACTCCTCTGTTTCCCAAGTGGCTTCCCGCTCGGTATGGTCCCTCCAAAGGATTTTGACGAATGGAATCGTCTTCCTTCTCATGACTCGTTCTTGCCTGTCGAGTACTCGTTCGGGTTCTTCTATAAAGGTGAGATCTTCACGTATCTGTTCCAGTGGATACTGAACCATGTGAAGGGGATGATAATTGTACCCTCTGAGTAAGGACACATGAAACACGTTATGCACGTGCGAAAGCTGAGGAGGTAACGCCAATCGGTAAGATACTTCACCGATTCGTTCAACGATATCAAATGGTCCGATGAACCGAGGACTGAGTTTCCCTTTGATCCCGAAGCGTTTAACACCACGTGCCGGCGAAACCTTGAGGAAGACGTGATCTCCCACATTAAAATGTATGTCCCTACGATGCTTATCGGCGTAACTCTTCTGACGTGATCGCGCTTCCTGCAGCTTCTGTTTAGCTACCTAAATCTTCTCATTGGTCATTTCTATAATCTCTGGTCCTTCGAGTGTTCGCTCTCCCACTTGATCCCAACAAGTTGGAGCGCGACACTTTCTGCCATACAACATTTCGAAAGGAGCACATTTGATACTTGCGTGCCAGCTGTTGTTGTATGCAAACTCGACTAAACAGATGTAATCGTCCCAATCACCTGTCCATTCCAACGCACACGACCTTAACATATCTTCCAATGTCTGAATTGTTCGCTCCGATTGTCCGTCCGTTTGAGGATGAAAGGCTGTGCTCAGCTTAAGTTGTGTACCCCCAAGCTTTTTGCAGACCTTTCCAGAATCGCGACGTGAAACGAGGATCTCTGTCTGAGACGATGCTGGAGGGAGTGCCGTGGAGTCTCATGATCTCCCTTCTGTAAGTATCTGCGAGTTTACTTACCGGATCTTCCTTGCGTATCGGTAAGAAATGAGCTGATTTGGTGAGTCGATCAACAATGACCCAAATAGCATCGTGCTTCTTCTTGGTAGGCGGAAGACCGGTAACAAAATCCATGGTGATTTTGTCCCACTTCCACTCTGGAATATCCAACGGTTGAAGGAGACCGCCCGATCGCTGATGTTCAATCTTAACCTACTGGCAGGTAAGACATTTGGAGACATACGTGGCTACATCCTGTTTCATACCACTCCACCAAAAGTGCTGTCTGATGTCATGGTACATTTTTGTCGACCCAGGGTGTATAGAAAATGGGGAGCTGTGAGCTTCAGCTAACAATGCTTCCCGAAGTTCTGGATTGTCAGGAACACAAAGTCTCGTGCCCTGCCAAACGATACCGTCTGCGTCCATTCTGAATTCTGTCTGCTTCTCCAAATTCTGAATTATCGCCCAAATCTCTCCATCATCCTTCTACGCTTCCTTGATCCTAGTCAGTAATTCAGGTTCTACTCTAAGATTCGCCCAGTATCCGTGCTGCCCACGTACCATGATTTCGATGTCAAGCCGCTCCAAGTCCCTTATGTTTTGTTCCTTGATCTCAATGCCGTTTATCATCCCGGACTTTCTGCTGAGTGCATCTGCTACTACATTGGCTTTCCCGGGATGATACTGTAGGTTAATATCATAATCCTTCAACAGTTCTAACCATCTCCTTTGTCTCATGTTCAATTCTCGCTGTGTGAAGATATACTTCAAGCTCTTGTGATCCGTGAAAATGTCGCATGATTCTCCGTATAAGTAATGCCTCCATATCTTCAATGCGAACACCACTGCAGCAAGTTCCAGGTCATGCGTAGGGTAGTTTTCTTCATAGGGCTTAAGCTGCCGTGAAGCATATGCGATCACTTTCCCATGTTGCATGAGAACACAGCCCAGTCCCTTCCCCGATGCATCGCTATAGATCTGAAATCCACCTGTACCAGATGGGAGAGTAAGAATAGGTGCAGATACTAACTTCTGTTTTAGGTCTTCGAAGCTCTTCTCTCGTTCTTCCGTCCAGACGAATTTCTCTCCTTTTCGCATCAGTTTGGTGAGAGGCAATGCCAAGCGGGAAAAGTTCTCCCCGAATCTTCGATAATATCCAGCTAAGCCTAAGAAACTGCGGACTTCTGTCGCTGATGTTGGTCTTGGCCATTTAGTGATAGCCTCAACCTTCGCTGGGTCCATAGTGATCCCTTCTGCTGATACAATGTGACCTAAGAATGCCACCTTGTTTAACCAGAACTCACACTTGGAGAATTTCGCATACAGCTGCTTCTGACGAAGAATCTGTAGTACAGTACGGAGATGATCTTCGTGCTCCTCCGTGGACTTTGAGAAAATCAAGATGTCATCGATGAATACAATGACAAATTTATCAAGGAATTCATGAAAGATTCTGTTCATCAGATCCATGAATACTGCTGGAGCGTTAGTCAGGCCGAATGGCATGACCACAAACTCATAATGGCCATAGCGGGTACGAAAAGCAGTCTTGGCAATATCCTGCTCTTTAACCCTTAGCTGATGGTAGCCTGACCTTAGATCGATCTTTGAGAAGTGTTTGGCTCCTTGAAGTTGGTCAAACAGATCGTCTATACGTGGCAGTGGATACCTATTGCGGATGGTAATCTTATTAAGTTCACGGTAGTCAATGCAAAGTCGCATGCTGCCGTCCTTCTTCTTAACGAATAAGACCGGTGCGCCCCATGGAGATGCGCTTGGTCTAATGAACCCTCGTTCAAGAAGTTCCTGCAGCTGGTCCTTCAGTTCTTTTAGCTCTATGGGAGCCATACGATACGGAGCCTTAGAGATTGGCTCAGCTCCTGGAACAAGGTCGATGTTGAACTCCACTTCTCTTGCATGTGGTATGCCTGGAAGTTCATCTGGGAAGACGTCTTGAAATTCCGAAACTACTGGTTGATCCTGAATCGATGGGGATTCAGCATCCATGTCATGAACCGTAGCTAGATAACCTTCGCAGCCATGTGACAGTAATGCACGTGCTTGCAAGGTAGATATGACCTGTACAGACCGTCCGGGTATGAACCCGTTATGAATGTACTCTGGTGCATTAATGTCGCCGAAGATCACCCGATATGAGTGGCAGTCTATGGTAGCATGGTGCCTGGATAGCCAGTCCATGCCAAGAATCATATCGAACTCAATCATGTCTAGGGGAAGTGCATCTACTGCACGAACTTTATCGTCAAACTCTAGAGGAAGACTCTTGTATACATGAGTTATTAATACAGAGTCCCTCAGAGGCGTGGAAATGGTAAGCTTATTTTCTAATGGCAAGGGAAGTGTCCTGATGTTCTTAGCATATGCAGTGGAAATAACTGAATGAGTGGCACCCGTGTCGAAAAGAACACATGCAGCTTGGCCGTACATATACAAAATTCCAGTAATGGTACCTGTAGATTTGTTTGCCTGATCGCGCGATGTCGTGTAGACACGCCCAGTGGTAGGAGGCGGTTTAGTATCAGCATGACCCGAAGTACCCTCCATTTCACCCTTACGGCAATCTCTCATACGATGGCCAGGGAGGCCGCACTTGTAGCACGCGTCGGACTCACGACGACATGGGCCAGGGTGTCTGCGATGGCAAGTGCTGCAAAGAGGATGAGTGAATCCTCCAGCAGGAGTCCTTGCTTGCTGAGGGCCTGCTGATGACAGAACGTGTTAAGAATAAAGTATATGCACGAGTATAGGACGTAAGCGTCATAAGATGCTTACCAGTGTTAGCTGAACGGTTAGGCTGGGAACCCCTGTGGTTCTGGTCCCTTCCGTTACCGTGGTTCCTGGTAGAGATTATTATAGTGTCAGCATGAGAGATATAACATGAAATCATAAGAAGATGCGTAAATAGTAGGACATGCTGTTGTTGGAGTGTCCCGCATTGTTACGGTAATTATCATTACCGTTGCGCCTTTCCACAACAGAACGGTCGTTAGAGTGACCGTTTCCTTTGGGCTGATTCGGCTGCTGCTGAGTTGCCGGCTGAGACCGGTCCCCAGTTTTCTGCCTGGAAGATACAGTTTAAGAGATGATTATAGAACATATAATGATAGGATGCGATCTGGTTAATCGCTAGAACACGAAATGTTTTACCTCTTGTCGGGTCTTTCAGCTTCCCCGAACTCATCGCGTTCCTGCAACATCTCAAGCTTCCTTGCTGCGTCGGCCACTTGTGCTACTATATTAAACGTAGCACATACCAGATTGTTCGCGACCGAGGTGCGAAGTGCCCACCTAAAATGGTGTGCCTGCTCCTTAGGAGTACCAGTCGCTGCTCCCAGAAAACCAGCCAAGCGAAGAAAGCGCTGCATGAATTCGTTGCTATTTTCGCCCGCTCTCTGACGTATCCCGTGGTATTCACGCTTGAGTTTGTCCTGCTCTGCCTTAGGAAAGAACTGTTCCATCACTCTCTCCTTGAATTGGGCCCATGTCAAACCAGCGACCCATTCATCACCTCCTTCTGACTGCGTCAAAGCTAGCCACCAGTTGAGTACATCGCCTTCAAACCTGTAGCATGCCAATCTTGCCTTGAAGGCGGGGTCACATCCCATAGCATTGAAGATTTTCTCAATGTGAGTCAGCCAGCTTTCAGCATCGCTGGGGCTATCAGTCTTTTCGAAAGCTCTAGGACGGAGCTTGTTAAATCTTTCCAACCATACCGCTAGTGTCACTGGGGGAGGAGGAGGAGGAGGTGCCTGATTCTGCTGCTGCTGGTTGTTCGCAGCTTGGACTTCAGCACGAATGTCATTCCTCAGTTGAGGAAGTAAGGCTTGCATGGCAGCCTGAATTGCAGCATTGAGCTGCTCTTGCTCGCGTGTGAGAACCATCTGACAGTATAACATAAAACATATGATTAACAGTTCAAACATAAAATATATAAAAGAAAAATTTTATGCTAAAATTTCACGAGAAAAATTTTATGCAAGAAAATCTTTGTATGAATGCATGATGCAGTTTTATGAAAACTTTTGATGCTCGAGAGTGAACGCCTCCGGTCAGTTCACTCAAAATAAAAGACATATCGAGGGGACGCCTATGGGTCGGTCCCAAATCTAAAAGTTTCGATAAAACACATGCGACTAAATAGGGCCAGTCCTGTACCAACCATTACTTAGTCAAAAACCCTGTAACAATGACATGTATATGTATGCTTAAAAATGATGAATGCATGAAAACAACTGTCAGTTCTAGGAAGACGGTAGTGACTACCCACTAATCACAGGTCATATTTGAGAGCCTACAGGTCGAAGCCTTGGCTCTGATACCATAATTGTAACACCCCATTTTGGAAATGGAATATTACGCATAATCATGGCGTGTCATCAAAGCATACAAGGATAAATGTCTAAGCATTATTCAACCATAAAAGGGAAATACCGGAATCAAACATCGGTACCCCAAAGTAAAGCTCATCACACACAAACATAAATACTGTAAAAGGAAAGGACGAAACAATGTCCATAGCAACTGTATCAAAGTAAAGGAAATGCATAAAGTAAAGAAAGACAGTAAAGCTTCCAGTCCATATGCACCTACGTTTGAGATCTACGAGCGTCCCTGAGTACCTGCCGTTTTGGGAACATGAAAAGGAAAACGGCTGAGCAAGACGCTCAGTGCACGGATGTACAATATAGCATGAAAAAGAGTAAACATGTAACATATAACAGCGGAAGACTAAGTACTGAGTAAACTGGTTAAGTATCAAGAAAACTGGTTTTATAGTTTGAAAAGCCTTATGTTTATCTTGTGAAAACTGTTTTAACATATATAAACCATAGCCCATATAGGTCATGAAAAGGTCACGTGCATGAATACTTGGAGGGGTGACCTCATCATGCTGATTAGAGGGGATGCCTCTAATCAATATACTGATTTGGGTAGGAGGGATCAACTCCTTGTGAAGGGTGCAAGGCACACACCACATTCACCATGATAAACTGAATAAAACATGTAACTAGGATGCACCCATACGCCCCACCTGATATAATAATATGGCCAAAACTGAAAAGGGACGCCACGAGCAATCACTCCGCCGTGGGGAAGTCATAACATCGGTGCCTCCAATGCTATGGTTATGGTACCTCCATAACTAGGTGAAACTGGTCATGCTTGTATATGGCTATAGATTATGCTAATTAAACATAAGCAGTTCAAAAACAATAAAACAAATACTGGGGAAAACAGTTGGCTGCATACGGGGAAATCCTAATAAGGAAAGAATGTCCATACTGAAAGGACGGGAATCCGTACCTCAAGTCCAGTGAATGAACGGAAGAAAGACTCCTACTTCTGGATCACTAACGCTACATGAATACACACGTGTATAAGTATCGATTCACTGATTACGTACTGGGTTTTGTGTCTTAATATAGCTGATTTGGTATGTTTTAGGTCCTGGTTCACTGTTTAAAGCCTTAAACTGTGTTTATCTTGTATTCTGATTTATCTGATTAAGTATTACTGGTGTTTCATGTATTAATATACTTACTGTGTAATAATAAGTAACTTTCCAAAAATAGTAGGTTTCCAAAAATAGAAAGTTTCCAAAAATAGAAAGTTTCCAAAAGTAGAATTTACTGCCAAAAATAGATTAGTTTCTAAAAATAGAAAGTTTCCAAAAATAGATCAGCTGCCTTAATTAAATAAGTTTCCATATATAGAAGGTTTCCATGATTAGATTAGCTGCCTGAAATAGATAGATTTCCATATTTAGAATTAAGCTGGTTACATAAGCTATCATATAAGTCTAAGTGTTTATAAGCTTGTTTCTTAAGTCATATGATATAGTATATAGTTTAATTATTATTTCATGTATTTTAATTAAACTATAGGTTAAGCATTTTAATTAAAGTATAACATGTTTTAATTAAAATGAAATGAATATACTTAGGTTAAAATGTGTATTATTATTATCAATAATATAACCTAAGTCATGTCTAAGTTAATTAATTATAGGCATGTTTTAAATAATTAATTAATTATGACTTATAACATAAAATACTTAGGTTAAATTAATGTCATGATAAACTAATAATTAAAATAACCTAAGTCATGATTTAATTAATATTTCATGTTATTAATTAATTATATCCTAAGTTCATAATTCATAAAAATTAACATGTAGCATGAATCATGAATTAACCAACGAACCATGAATCGGGCATGAATTCGACACCGTACCCCGAGCCAAACCCGGGGCACATGTGTATCCTTGCTGCCGTGGGTCCCACATGAGCCAACCAAGACCAAAAATGGTCTTGGTGGTGGCGGCAATAGCAAACCAAACCCCCCTCGGGTTTGTTTTGCTAGGCGGCTAGAAACAAACACCCCTTTAAATCCTTCCTTGATTTTAATTAATACCAAAACATGTTAGATCAATGATTAATTATCATGTTTAAATCAAAAAAATAATAACATGTTCATGAAAATAATCAAAGATTAAAAGAATTAAAAAGAAGGGTTAGAAAGGTATACCACTATGTAGCTTGGAAAAAGGATGAACAAACACGGATTCTAACACTTGTTTTTAAGATCAAAATCAAACAATCACCCTCCAATGGTGATGTGAAGGTGGCGGCACAAAAGGAGAAAAAGGAGAGGAGAAAAACTCTTTTAGGGTTTTTGTTTATTTTCTTGTAAAAGTGAAATGAAAACATGTTTTTACCATAACCCCCCCCCCCTTAACTTGTAAAAGTCCATGGGCTAAGCCCATTACTTGTTGTGTGCCGTGGGTATGGGGGCCCCACATGGGGTACCCGTACCTTTCTCGTGTCCCGATGTTTCGTGTTCGTTCGTGGTTAAACGTGCTCGTGTTTAAAGTGTTTCTGTTTAATCTAACGTGTCGTTTATCGTAACTTAACGCTCGTAATTATATTATAAGTATTTACGTAATTATTTTAGTTCATATATTAAATGGTGATCATGATTTAATTATGTTCACGTGATATATTTTTTAACTGTTTATCATGAGTTCGTACGTAATCGATACTTGTCATGTCATACACGTATGCACTTGCTTGATTATTAGCACATGAATGTGATCAATACTAAATGAGGTAAGTTTTAATCTAGGACGTACGATCTTAAGGGCACTATTCATGGTAAAAGCATGCGGGTTTTACAGTGTTGTGTTTGAAGGCAGGCGGTTTGCCACCTGGAAGCCACCGAGCCACCCATAAAAATAGAACGGCTACCTCAATCAGATGTGTTATAACTTATAAGTGAGGTTTGAAAACCTCAAATCTTATGATCGTGAAAGCCTATGTGTCTTACTAGTCGGCATTGTTTAAATTAATAGTCCAAAATACGTAAATTTACGAGCCAGGAGGCTCTTTATTATTACTCCATATTTTAGGGCTTTTTATGAATCCAGCTCGTAGATGGACCAGTATATAAGGATCCGGTGATTATCACCCACAACTCAGAAAACGGACGTCAAAGGATCTGATTCTAACTCTTTATGAGGTCGGAGGTTTTTTTCTACCTTTGGTATCGAAAGCAACATCTCTGCCTTAGTTAGATGTATGGTTGTCTACGTCTCAACCTCCCCATACGTTACGCAACAGAATTAAGACTCAAGACACGTGAAAGTATTTTTACATCTTCTCGTTATGCAACAGAATAAAAACAAGTTTTACATGGGGCGATAGTCTAAATCGGTATGGATTCGTATTAGTGTAATTTTACAGTCACGTATCGGTCATATATCCAGGTTGTTTGGCACCATACTTAAAAGCATTTGTAATTGCTTACTACTTGGATATCATGAACCATCCTTTATTGCTTAAAAGAGAAAAGATAAGCCGCGCTGCACTTGTTTTGCTAAGAGGACAGGGAACCATCACTTGGAGTGATGGGTTTTTCGGGTGTCACATCATCGAAACTCACCCACTCACTTACATGAAAAAAAGTGGGGAATCATCACTCCAAGTGATGGGTGAATGTGGGTCCCACAATACACACAATACCCCTTTCTTCTTCCCCAATACACACACAAAAAAAAATAAAAAAAATAAAAAAAAATTCAGAAACAAACTCACGCCAAGTGAGTTGAGTCACGCTGCAGACCCACGCCGTGGGATTTTTGGGTTTGGGGAATCATCACAGCCATCACGCCGTGGGTTTGGCACCCCACGGCGCCACCACTCCCTGGCCTCTAAACTTTAATGACTATAGGTGCTTAGTTCAAATCATACACTTTCCATTTTTTGGATTACAAAAGTAAGCCTTTTGTTGTGATTTATGAGCTTAATCAAGTATTAACACAAACAAGATTTAATTAGTGATGGTATTTTTGACCTTTGAGAATAGTCCATGCTCGATAAAGTTGCTCAACAAGAACAACCAACGCAATCTCATGAGTCTACGATTTAGCACCAAAGACGACAACTTTACTTTCGCATTACCTTAAACACATTGCTTAATAGTTAATACGGAGTACTATATTAACCGAACTACAGAAGAAGTCTTGAAAAACTAGATAAACATTGAATGGCCCATAAACTAATGCAACTAAAATCATACAATAATTAATAAACATCAAAAGAGCTACTACAACTTATTTGTTCCAAACCATGAACGACCTTCTACTACTTGGGTCGGGTAGCATATGTCATAAATTAGCATCCGAGACACATTTCACCTCCTAATAGTAGGGGTGGCGATCGAGTCGTGTTCGTGTCGACCTGTTCGGGTTCGCGGGTTGACGTGTTATTATAACCTAAACCCAAACACGACCCATTTATTAATCGTGTCAAGAAAGTCAACCCTAACCCGCACCTGCATAACACGTGTTACCCGTTTTTGACCCGTTTAACCTGTTTAAGTAAATATGTCAAGCGGTAAATAAGGTTAATGTTTGTCAATCAGACTAATTTATATGCAAAAAAAGGATATAAATATGTAAAGAAAGATGATATGTGAATTATAATGCCAATTACTCTTATTAACTATATAATAAAATATATTTAATCAAAATCTAACATAAAACTAAAGTTATATATTTATTTTTAGAGGCTTATATATACTTAAACGGGTTCACGTGTCGACATGTTTAATACTTACTCAACCCAAACACGACCCATTTATTAAACGGGTTATACGGGTTGACCTGTTTTTGACCCAAACCTATTTATCCTTAACCCAAACCTATTTAACTTCGTGTCGGGTTCGTGTCACTAATCGTGTCGTGTCGATAATTGCCACCCCTACCTAATAGTGGTCCTTGACGACTTTAAAGGAAACATCGATACCAACAACAAACGCGAATGATCGATCATGCCCTCTTTTGTATATAAAAGAAGGTCATGTCATGTCATTAAGCCTTAGTCAGAGGCATTGATGTTTCCCTAAAAAGCTTCAAGGAGCACTATTTTGAGGTGAAATGTACCTAGGATGATGATTTATACAAACAAAGGGATTACATGTGGTACACGGCCTCTTCAGTTCGAGACCCCGATCAGAAGGCGAGAGTTACAGCTCGTTAATATGAACTCCAAAAACCATACGTATCACCATGAAGTTGCGATGGCCTTTAGATTTCTGAGGAAAAAGAACCACCTGCCAACACCAAATTTGAAACAAATATTACAAAATCAGAAAATGAAGTCATTATAATAAATACTAGATTAAATAAAGGGAAAAGTCATTTACCTCATATTCCGGCCAGTGTTGTAGATCCAATTATAAGTGTGTCTTTTAACACATGTAAATTGTTTGTTTTTGGGTGCTCTTATATTATATGGGTGTTGGAAGTAATATATACACGTTGGATTTTATCTACTTTTTTTCCCGCTTTCTTTTCCCGCTCGTTTTTCCGCGTTTTCTTCCCGCTTGTTTTTGGCGCTTTTTATTCCCGCTACAATTTTCTTTTTGCTACAATATACACACGCGATAATTAGGGGTGTCACCCGAACCGGTATAAGCCTATTCGGATCGGGTCACTCTTGTTCAAAAACATAACTGGGTCAATTCAGGTTGATCCGAATTGACTCATGTTCCAATTATGCTCGGGTCCGGGTTTATATTTTTTAGCATTGACCCGACCCGACTTAAAACGAACCCGACCAACCCGACTCGAATAACACATTTTACATTTTATTATTACTTAAGTAAGCCAATTTTCATACTTTTTCCTTTTACTCGAATTGGCCCGACCCGAATTGATCCGAACCCGATTGACCCGAATTCTAATTAGACTGGGTTCGGGTATTATTTTTTTGAGTCTTGACCCGACTTGACCCGACCCGAATTGACCCGACCTGAATTGACACAAACCTGGTTGACTCGACCCAATTCTCACCCCTAGCTATAATTATGGAGGCTCTAGAGGTTGATTTAGGTTTAACAGCTTAACCAATATATCTTCTAAACATAATCTGCAAGTAGTATGGCATTTACGCGTTGCGACTGCGGGTACATATAACATAAGTTTCGATTAATAATATTTTAATTTTATATTTTTTTAACAACGATAACTCTAGAAACAAAAATTGAAAGTTTAAGTAATTTCATTTAAATGTCTAGCCTAATTAATGTGAATATAAAATTGTACATTTAAATTACGAGATGTATTAATTATATATTAATTGTTATTAATTATATATGAGAAAAATACGATGAAGTGACATTTGTAAATTGTGTTGTTTTATTTGTAAATTGTGTTGTTTTATTTGTAAATTATGATAATGCGGTGTTTGAATTATAATATTAATTGAATTTTAATTATATCACTAATTTCACGTGTTGTTGTATTAAATTGTACATTAATTGTGTATTCAGATATTTACAATTTTCATTTTTAGTTTTTAAGCTATGTAGATTTGTACATGAATCATTATAAAGAGTAAGTTAATTTTATAGATTATAATATATAAAAAAGTTTTTTTTAATATATAGTAGAGGGTTTAAAGAAATGTTCTCTTTTATTAATAACACTTCTTTCATCAGTGGTGGATACATAAAACAAATTGTGATGGACAAAACACATTACATCTTTTTACAACTAAAAAAATGCTATAAAAAATGCTAAAAAACTGGTATCAAAAACATTAATTGCGTATTTTTACTTACAAATTAAGAATTTATATGAATGTTAGAACATTAAATGTTGGATTTTAATATGTAGATGAGAACAATTCAAATAACGAGTTGAGAGCGTTTTCGAAAAATGTTCAAAATCTAAAAAAATTACATTAAAATCGCATTTTGTTGGACTAATTAGAAAAAACACTTTCGTGTTTATTAGACGTGTTTATTAGACATGACATTAACTCTAGAAACCTAAAAGTCTAAAATTAAATTTCTCTCTACGCTTGCATTCAAATATTGTTTTGGATTAAAAGATTTGTGGCTACTCCCAAAAACCGCATGTCACGTTTAGTTGATCACGAATTATTTGGTATAATTCAAAGCTTTTCAGACTTTATGAATAATACATTATAAAATTTACAACATTTAATAACTAAATTAAATGAAAAAATAATTAATAAAAAAGTCATTAAAATTATATTTTTATCAATTTTTTTGTTAAAAATAAACATTAAAATTTATTATTATTAGTTCTAATTGAAATATGTATAAAGAATCACTAAATATCTATTCTCATTTATATTTAGTCAAGAAAAAAAAATTAATAACTTTTTTTATTTAATAGGTAAAAGATGTTGGTTTCTTTTGCATACTTTTATATTTAACTAGACAAGTACCCGCGTATAACAACGGAAATTTATAACAACGGATAATAAGCGATACATGATATTGTGTATGTGTTTTTTGTTTTTTCGATAACGTTATTTTAAGAAGTCAGTTCAGATTATAATGTTAAGGGTGCGTTTGGTTCACAGTATGTATTAAAGGAATTGTAATTGGTGAAAAAAATTGTAATTTGAATAAATTATAATTGAAAAAGATGTATTGTGTTGTAATTATAATTTATATATTTTATCATTTTGTTTGGTTAGTTACTAACGTAGAGTAATTCATTTTTTTAAAAGCTTTTGTAGAAACTAGAAAAGGGGGGGGGGGTTGAATAGTTTCTTATATTTACTTGTTAAATTATGGTTTTCAAAAAATCCTTTTTCTCAAAACTTAGACTTAAGGAAATATATGAAATCTTCTTATGCACAATATGAACAATGATAGTGTAACTAAACTAATACTAACTAATGTATATGCACAAAGAATAAAGAGTGTAAAGAGTTAAGGGTAAAGAAAGATCAAACCAAACACCAAGGATTTATAGTGGTTCGGCAACGAAACTCACTCCTCGTTCCTACTCTACTCCTCGAGTACTCCTTACTCGAGAGTTCACTACACAACAAGCTCCTTATGGTGGAGAAAACCGTACACGTTGCTTAACCAATTTCCGACTCTAAGCTAAAGTCGAGCCCTAATCGTAGCTAGGACCAATCTACACAACTATACTTAGTACATACGCAACTTCCAAATAGACACAACTACTTGGATCTTCACAACTATGACACAACAACAAATGTATAAGATTTGATCTTCAAAGGATCTTTGGTGGTGGACTCAACACTTCACAAGGATAGTGTTCTTCTCTTTGCACTTGAAAAGGAAGTGATGGATGAGATAGATTCACTTCTAAATAAGTAGTAATCAATCAAATGATCAAGGATTTGAGTGATTTAAAAAGTATGTTTGAATATGGAAATTTATGTGTAAAAGAGGTAAAGAGAAAATCTGAGAAAGGTCCACTATTTATAGGACAAAGGGCCAATGGCTATATCTGCCTGTGGTTCCTTATCTCAGCCGGCGGTACCTTATTGATAAGGAACCGCCTAGGCACTAGGGAACCGCCAGAGTAGACTCCGCTCCCTTTTTGTCCTTTAGTGGTGGATGTCTTATCTGATTATAAAATATCCTGAAAGAATATTCCAAATCAAAAAAGAATATGTCATTTTCAAATTTTCAAATATTTAATTTAATAAAACATTTTCTTAAAAAGAAAGTTTAATTAAAAACTTGTCACACTTAATAAAAGGTGAGTTTTAAGAAAAGATTAAATCACTTGATCACTTGATTAAGGTTAGTACTTGTTTATTCATACCTTAAGTGAAAATGGGTAAAATGAAAAATACTTGAACTCAAGAATTCGTTTTTCGTTGTTTTCGTAAATGCTTGTTTTTACATATTTTCTTAATTAAAACTAAGCGAGACCGAAAAATGCAAGGAACGATTTTAGGCATTATTGCATTAACAATCTCCCCCTTTTTATTTCGATAATACATAAACTCAATCACATAAAAACAAGATTCTCGAAGACGAGTTTATTCATTTCTCCCCCTTTGTCGAAGCAAAAAGGTTGCACAAGTCGGTGTTGAAGAGACGGACTTTGCAAAGACTCCCCTTTGGTGCTTACTCCCCCTTGCTAGGGGCACCGAGGAATCGAGATATGGTGACAAGCTACATAGAAGGGTTAGTTGAACAAAAGAGACAACCAACAAGAAATAGCTATAGGTCACAAAAAAATAAAAAGAGAAGAAAACACAAAGACTAAGACCCAAGTGAAGTCATATAAAATAAAAAGAATCATACAAAGATGTATGAAAGAGGAAACAAGCCAATAGCATAAATCTAATCCTAGTTAATCTATAATTCTAAGATTTGCTTGAATAAGGTGTCTTATGGATAAGAAACCAATGCTTATATGAAAGACAAGGTAGTGGCAGAAGGTGGTGGTGGTGGCTTGGTGGAGATCTCATAATCAAAGTGAATAGGAGGCTTAATTAGGAGACTCTTGATGTAGCTCAAATCCACATAGATGTGTCCCATAGCAAGATGTTGATATTGACAACAATGACAATATGTCCCATGGTGCATGACATTATCATGAGAAGGAGGAAGAACACTAAAGGGTGGTGGTGGAAGAAAAGATGTTCCACAATCAACATTCTTGGTAGGGGAAATGTGAATAAGAGTGTTCTTGGGTGAATTTGGATTGAAAGTGTTCTTGGGTGAGTTGGGATTGAAAGCAATTGGGGAAAATGGAAGAGAATCAAGGCTTTCATTAGGAGAATAATACATTTTAGATGTGAATTATGGCAAAATTCTTATGGTTAAATAGGGAAGGCTCAAGGTATTTTTAGGGTGGTCAAAGGGTTGAAACAAAGATTCCCAAAAATGTTGGAACAAATTTGGAATTTCAGTAATACCCGAAAAAGGAAGCACTGTACGCGGTTCCTTATTGCTTCCGTTGGTTCCTTATTGATAAGGGACCGCGGTTCATATATGGAACCGCCTACAGAGGCTGTGTTTTGGTGGTGAAGGAAGATTTTTCAGCAAATCTTATTTTTCTAGTCTAACTTATCATAGGGATATGCTTAAAAGCAAAGATAGACAAAGAGAACACATACTAACTCACCAAATAGGGATTTGACCAAAATGCATGGATTTTAAATATAAAATCGATGTTGGAGGTGTGTAAGAGAAGACCTTAGGTCATGACACACTGATCCTCCATGATTCTATCTTGTTCTTGCTATGTTTGAGTGAATCATACATATTAATTATGTAAGCTCGAGATTAATAGCAAGAATCAAAGAAAAACGTTTTTAGATTGAATTAACAATGTCAAAACATTTCTTGACCATTTTCGAAAGAGACTTTGAGGATTTTGAAAAGGAGAAGATAAGATTTTCAAGAAGAGTTTAGGAGACTCAATGACTCGAAGTGATAAAAGACTCAAAAGAAAATAAAAGACTCAATAAAAGGAAAGCAATTAAGGAATACGTTCCATTAATCCTAGACCTAGACGCAAGTAATTAAAAGGTTTCCTCTTAAGTGGCTCAGTGAAGATGTCAGCTAAGTAATTAAAAGGTTTCCTTCTATGTGCTTGGTTTGCGAATGTTGCACGAGATTCTTGCTAAGGTCTATAGCACCTTTATTGTCGCACATTATGGGAACATCATCAAGAGAAATCCTGTAATCAACAAGCGCTTGCTTCATCCATAGAGCTTGTTGGCATGCTTTACCGGCACTCACATACTCGGCTTCCGTGGTGGATATCGCAAGAGCGGTTTGTTTCTTGGAGAACCAAGAAGTTAAACAACAACCCATGAAGGTATAAACACCACTAGTGCTTTTCCGGTCCACATAGTCTCCCGCATGATCCGAGTCCGCGTAGACAATGGTTTCTAAGCCGGTCCCTTTAGGATACCATAATCCTAAATGTATAGTGCCCTTAATGTATCGGAAAATACGCTTAACCGCTTCAAGTTGAGAGGTTTTGGGAGCCTCTTGGAAGCGAGCACAAAGGCAAACACTAAACATGATATCCGGTCGACTTGCCGTTAGGTACAACAAACTACCAATCATACCTCTATATTTGGTGTTGTCTACCGACTCACAATCATCATCTACGGTGAGTTTAGTGTCCAGGCCATTGAGGTCTTCTTTGGTCTAGATTCTTCTAATTCAAATTTCTTTAGCGTTTCTTTAGCATACTTAGTTTGACTAAAGAAAATACCATCATCCATTTGTTTAATTTGGAGTCCTAAAAAGAAGTTAAGTTCTCCCATCATACTCATTTCAAACTCATCATGCATGATTTTGGCAAAGTCATCACACAATTCTTGACAAGTTGAGCCAAATTTAATGTCATCAACATATATTTGCACGATCATGAGGTGAGAACCTTTCTTCTTTTTAAAGAGCGTGTTGTCTACCATCCCCATGGTATACTCATGTTTAACAAGAAACGCTTTAAGTCTATCATACCAAGCTTTGGGTGCTTGTTTAAGACCATAAAGTGCCTTCTTAAGCTTGTAAACATGATCCGGTTTCTCAAAACCAATGAAGCCGGGAGGTTGAGCCACATATACCTTCTCATTGATCAAACTGTTAAGAAATGCACTCTTTACATCCATTTGTTGAAGCTTAAAGGATTCTAATGGATTCTAATCTTGCTACCGGTGCATATGTCTCGTCATAATCAATCCTTTCTTGTTGATTATAGCCTTGAGCTACAAGCCTAGCTTTGTTACGAGACACAACACCATTCTCATCTAGCTTATTCCTATATACCCATTTGGTTCCTATAATGGTAGAACTTCTAGGTGGAGGAACAAGTTCCCAAACATCATTAGCAACGAATTGATTCAATTCTTCTTGCATCACAATGACCCAACTCTCATCCGTCAAAGCTTCTTTAACATTATTTGGTTCAATCAAGGAGACGAAACAAAAGAAGTTGCTTTGGTTTTGGACTTGAGATCTTAGGGTCATTTGATTTAAATCACCAATGATATTATTGAGAGTATGATCCTTAGACTCCTTAATGTTTACTTCCTTTTCAACACTAAGGTCTTCAACTCCTATTTTTCTAACCTCTTTGGCTTTAACTACTTCTACTTCATCCAAGTCATCATCAACCAATGGTGGTGTCTTGGTTAAAGGAGGGGTTTCATCAAAAGTCACGTTAAGTGATTCTTCAATTACGCCCGAGGTTTTATTGAGGACTATGTAGGCTTTGCTAGTTTGGGAATAACCTAAAAAGATACCTTTGTAAGACTTTGGGTCGAACTTGGTAAGGTAGTCTTTGGTGTTGAGGATAAAGCACTTGCTTCCAAACACCCTAAAGTATTCTAATGAGGGTTTCTTACCTTTAAGAATCTCATAGGGGGTCTTTCCTAGGAAAGGTCGAATAAGAATTCGGTTGAGAATATAAGTCGATGTGTCCACGACATTGCACCAAAACTTTTGAGGCAAAGATTGCTCGTTTAACATCGTCCTACTCATCTCTTGGATGGTCCTATTCTTCCTTTCAACTACCCCATTTGATTGTGGAGTGCGAGGAGCCGAGAAGTTATGGGTAATACCATGAGCTTCACAAAAGGCACCAAATTGTACTTCATTATCAAATTCCCTACCATGATCCGTCCTAATAGAGACAATTGGACATCCTAGTTGATTTTGAATTCTTCGACTAAAGATTTCGAAATGATCGAAAGCTTCATTCTTAGATGCCAAAAATCTAGTCCAAGTGAATCTAGAGTAGTCGTCAACTATAACTAGGGTATAAAGGTTACCTCCATAACTCCGCATGGCGGAAGGTCCAAAGAGATCCATATGTAGGAGTTTTAAGCACCGAGAGGTTGAAACCAAATTCTTGGCTTTGTGACTTGAGTGAACTTGCTTTCCAACTTTGCATGCATCACAAAAGTGACTATCAAACTTCATCTTGGGGAGGTGTCTTACAAACTCCTTAGAGACTAAAGATTGAATTAGACGCATATTAGCGTGGCCTAATCTCCTATGCCAAAGAGTAGAACTATCATCTATAGTCACAAGACATATGTTGTCTTTTGACTTCTTATTGACCTTCATGACATAAAGCCCATGCTTTCTAACACCTTTTCCAATGACCTTTCCATATTTTACGATTTCACTGTCATTTTCCAAAAAGATGACCTTACACTTATTGTCACAAATTTGACCTATGCTTAAAAGGTTAAACCCTAAATTATCTACGTGCTCAACATTTTCAATGGTCATGGAGTCAAGAGAAACCATACCTTTGCCAATGATATTACCACGTAGACTACTAGCGAATGTGACGTTACCTCCATCATATGCTTTGTAGCGCGAGAACAAACTTCGATTACCCGTCATGTGTTTAGAACAACCACTATCCTTAATCCACTCGTCGGGTTCCAAATCAATTCCCAAGTGTATCTAGGTAACAACACAACGATCAAACATTTGGTCCCCAATATCTCATGGGTCCAAAATTGTTAGTTCTAAACATCCCTTGCATTTGGTTGGGATGCATGAATGGAGGAGGGGTTCCTCATGGGGAACAAAAGGGGGGAGTATAATAATTCATATAACCATTTTGTTGTTTATTATTTCTCCTAGGTGTATTTGATCTTGGTTTAGAGTTGTGGTCATTCCTTCTAGGTGTTGGAGTTTTACTTCTAGGTCGTGAATTGTTTTGACTATCTCTTCTAGGTGTTGTCGTTCTACTTCTAGGCCTAGACTCATTCCGTACTCTTGGTGGAGTAGAAGATGGTCTTGATAAACTTCTATTTCCCATTAGAGGTTTACTCAAAGGCTTATAGAACTTATCAACGCCATTGTCGTCAAGTATGGGTAATTTGACATTGTTAACAATAAGATGCTTAGGATGTTCACATAAATTTGACTTTTTAGAAAGTTCAAGATTTTCAGCAAAAATTCTTTCTGGCCGCGGTTCCTTATCTAGGGCGGTGGTTCCATAGTGATAAGGAACCGCCCCATATAATCTGGGACCGCGTACAACAGACAGTTTTTCTGAAAATCTGACTTGTTTAGGTTCACTGGTTGATGCTTCATTTGAGTTAAAACCTACTCCAAGTCTTTCCTTAGAATGAATTTGTTTGTTTAACATATCATCAAGAGCACTAGTACCTTTCATGAACTTTTCCAGTTTAATGGAGGTGCTCTTGAGATCTTCATTCTCTAATCTAAGTTTCTCACAACTTACACAACCTAAATCAACTTCTTTATTTTTCTCAAGCTTGGCTAATTTGTCCCTAAGTTCATTGATCTCATTTTCAAGCTTAGTTTTGGTTGATTTTAAGGTTTTGTTCTTTTCTATGAATTTAAGGATAAGTTTGTGTAAATTATCATATTGGCCTTCTAATTCAATATCATCTAAGGTGGAGCTATCATTGTTATAATATTCGGTTTCGGAATGTACCTCTTTAGAAGTGTGAGCCATAAGACATTTCTCCTCTTTGGGGTTGTCATCAACATCTTCACCGCTATCGCTTCAAGAACCACTAACGAATGCCGTGTGATTCTTATCGCGTGAGGGCTTTGGACACTCACTAATGAAATGATTTGGATCACCACATCTAAAGTAATTCCTATCACCTTTTTCGCTCTTGGTAAACCAATTCTTTGAGAATGGTTTCTTGTCATTGTTGGGTTGCCTCACGTGTTGACCTCGTCTTTTGAAGAATCTCTTGAAATCTCTCACCGCCAATGCATACTCCTCGTCATCACTATCCGAGGAACTATCATGATCGCTTTGTGCCTTCTTGGCTTTGAGTGCAAGAGACTTCCTTTCACTCTTAGTTTTCACCAATTCCGAGTCCTTCAAAATTATCATCTCATGAACCTTCAAGTTTCCTATGAGTTCATCGAGTGATAAAGTTGAGAGATCTTTCGATTCTTCGATCGTCGTGACTTTTTCTCTCCACTTCGGATGTAAGGCCCTTAGAAACTTCCTAACATTGTTCTTGCTAGAAAAACCTTCATCAAGTGCTTTTAGACTAGTAATAATAGTGTTAAATCTAGCAAAAGCACTATCAATAGTTTCATCTTCTAAGATGACAAATTGTTCATATTGTTGGACAAGAAGATCGATTTTTCTTTCTTTGACTTGGCTATTACCTTGGTGGGTTACTAAAAGAGTGTCCCAAATATCTTTAGCGGTTTCACACATAAGAATCCTTTCATACTCTTTATTAGGTAAAGCTTTATAAATCACCATTTTAGCCTCATTATTTTTTGGAAGTTTCTTTTTAGTATCGTCATTAGCTTTGTCAAAAGTGACCAATTCCTTTGTTTTAGAAACTTCATTAAATTGACAAGGTAAAAAATCACCATTGGTAATAACATGCCAAAGATCTAAATCTTTTGATTTCATATAAGTCTCAAATCTATTTTTCAAATAAATAAAACTATCGGTTTCAAAAAGTGGTGGTCTTTGCATAGATTGCCCTTCTAGGTACTTGTTGAAATCCATAGATCGTTTCAAGTTTTTAAAATACAATATACTTTAAAAATACTTGAGCAACCCGCTCTGATACCAATTGTAGAAACTAGAGGGGGGGGGGTTGAATAGTTTCTTATATTTACTTGTTAAATGATGGTTTTTAAAAAAAAAAATTTCTCAAAAACTTAGACTTAAGGAAATATGTGAAATCTTCTTATGCACAATATGAACAATGATAGTGTAACTAAACTAATACTAACTAATGTATATGCACAAAGAATAAAGAATGTAAAGAGTTAAGGGTAAAGAAATATCAAACCAAACACCAAGGATTTATAGTGGTTCGGCAACGAAGCTCACTCCTCGTTCCTACTCCACTCCTCGAGTACTCCTTACTCGAGAGTTCACTACACAACAAGCTCCTTATGGTGGAGAAAACCGTACACGTTGCTTAACCAATTTCCGACTCTAAGCTAAAAGTCGAGCCCTAATCGTAGCTAGGACCAATCTACACAACTATACTTAGTACATACACAACTCCCAGATAGACACAACTACTTGGATCTTCACAACTATGACACAACAACAAATGTATAATACTTGATCTTCAAAGGATCTTTGGTGGTGGACTCAACACTTCGCAAGGATAGTGTTCTTCTCTTTGCACTTGAAGAGGAAGGGATGGATGAGATAGATTCACGTCTAAACAAGTAGTAATCAATTAAATGATCAAGGATTTGAGTGATTTAAGAAGTATGTTTGAATCTGGAAATTTATGTGCAAAAAAGGTGAAGAGAAAATCTGAGAAAGGTCCACTATTTATAGGACAAAGGGCCAACGGCTATATCTGCCCGTGGTTCCTTATCTCAGCCGGCGGTACCTTATCGATAAGGAAACCGCCGGAGTAGACTCCGCTCCCTTTTTGTCCTTTAGTGGTGGAGGTCTTATCTGATTATAAAATATCCTCAAAGAATATTCCAAATCAAAAAAGAATACGCCATTTTCAAATTTTCAAATATTGAATTTAATAAAACATTTTCTTAAAAAGAAAGTTTAATTAAAAACTTGTCACACTTAATAAAAGGTGAGTTTTAAGAAAAGATTAAATCACTTGATCACTTGATTAATGTTGGGTCCACTAGATGTGGATCTTGCAGCCTGTCAGGAACGGTGAACGACTTCTGTAATCACACGTCTATTCACAGAGAGACTATATACACAATGTAAGTGCGGAATACAAATACTATAAAGAAGAACAGAATAACTATAATGACTTGATCCTTTTCTATGGATTTCTAATATTAATGATAACTAGAATTACGTTTTTTGAAGGTGTGTATAACCCTTCTGCCTAAGGTTCCTTTTATACTACAAGGAAACCCTAATACATCATTATACAAAACGTGTAAAACTGATATGCATATCCTTTCCTAACATATCTCATGCATATCCTAACAGAATAAAAACTAAATAATAAAGTTTGACTTTAACTAAGACCAGGAGCACGACTTGCTCCTACTACTACTATGACCAGGAGGAACTACATACCTCCTAGTCTACCTATTACAATTAACTATTCCAATGGTCCTAACAATCCTCCCCTAAACTTGAATTTGACTTGTTGAGTTCAAGTTTCCTGGTAAAACGTGCAATAAAGCTCGAGGATTGGAACAACAAAAGAACCAGCAGCATCAGCAAGATAAGAAACATAAGAACCGCCGCAACATGTAACACTAGAAGCTTCTCCAAAGCTTGAAACAAATCAGCATCGTTGAATCTTGACAGCAACATGAGCAGATTTGATGAGCCTTTACCAAGTAGCTACTCGCTCTTGGGCTAGCCAGTCTTTCTGGGGGAATAAGCATCACCCTGGGAGACCAGAACCCAGCCTAACTCTTAGAACGTGAATCAATGGTGAGTGGGGGTACCCTGATGATTTTAGGCAAACCATCACAGCCGTCAACGGATTTGATATGTCTTTACCAGAAGCCGTACCCTTCTGGACTCGCCAACTCTTAGCAATGAAGCATCGGTGAGTTGAAAACCCTATAGCTTTAAGCAAGCTATTACAGCTATCAACGGATTTGATAAAATCTTTACCAAGAGCCGTACCCCCTTGGATTAGCCACTTTTTAGTCTAGGACCATGGCAAGTGAAAACCATCCAGTTTTGGGTAACCTGGCAACCATCAACGGATTTGAGAATCACACCAGGAGCCGTACCCTCAAGGTGAATCAACTCTTTCTTATCGGTGAGACATGGTGAGTTGAGGACCATTTGTTGTGTGGACCAAGTCCAACACGAGATGAAACATCCAACCAACACAAGTGTGAATCAGCAACAGGAACCCAAATGTTTGAAACAGTATAAGCAGATGGTATATTATCCACAAGTGTAAAATCCATGATTTGTTTAAAGTATAAGCAGATATTATATAAAAAGTATTTTTTTTAAATTTTTTTAACTATAATGAATGAAAGTCACCAATCACTTTACATATTGGTGAAAAGAATTGCAGTATTAACAGATGAACATAAAACACAAAACATAAAAACTTACAAACCAACCCATCACATACTAGACGCAACCACCTTCTCAGCTTGCAGGCGAGCTTGTATCCCTTCCACCAGTGTAGTTGCCATAGAAGACTCATTCCTGGAAGGGGCATTGGAAATCTGCAAGTGACAAGCAAGCATGGCCTCCATCGAAGCAATAGTCAACGGATAGTCCAAATCCGTGAGCATGAACACCATAGAACCAGACTCCAAATCCAAGACATGCACACCATAGCTAGCATATAACTTCCATCTCGTGATAACCCATGTTGGCTGGTCCTTCCAGACACCAGAAAGGGGAGCATGTGGAGGGGAATCAAGCATCATTTTCAAATCAGCCCACATTCTCAGACCAAGCCAGGAGGGCACTTCACTAGGATGAAGAGGCATACCAGCATCAACGAACCCATACAACGACATAAGATCTTCACGATCCGCCCAAGACAAAATACCTTGCAAACCCGAAGCATAACGAACATAACCATCACTAATAGTAATCCTATGAGTGAAAGTACCAGGAAGAGTCGTGGAAGGCTTAACCGTCCAACCAGTAAGAGACCCATTACCCATTGGCAATTCTGAGTCACTATCGGAAGCTGCATCAATAAGATTTTCGGGAGAACGCTTCTCATAAGGAACAGACTTGCCACGTCTAGCACGTCTAGCCAACTGCTTTATTGTTCCGTACGTTTATTACCCATGCATGATTAGATGTAGGAAAACAAGATGGTTCTTAAATATCACTTTGATGAATCATTCACTCCTCTTAGTTGATAGGTTCTGAGCTTTCCGGTTCTTTCATCTGAAATATTGAAATATTTGATCTACACATCAAAACTAATGTGATTTGAGCTTAATTTCGGTTACATCAACTACTATGGTATCTTGACCAAACGGTATAGAGTTGACGAGTCATTGGGGTGTCTGACCACTACGATACCTTGGTAGTGAATACACACACTTGTTGAGTACATGAAATAGCGACACATAAACATACACATGCTTTTTGAAAGGAACATTCTAACTTGGTTTACTAATTCTTTGTAAATTAAACAGGGAACATAAACAAAAGCTAAGATTCATGGTTGCGAAATCGGGCATCAGTTAACTAGTTTCAGTTATCTAGCTATGACTAGTGCAATCAACCTAGAATTCCACTCCATATAAAATGTGTGACATACAAAATGTTTGAAACAAGAACCTTAAAAAACAAAAGAAACAAAAACCCAAATCAGAAATAATAATCAAACACTTGTAGGACGTCAGCAAGTAATAGAACCAGGAAATAAAAAGAGATTTTATATATAGAAACTGTTTTCATTAGTAACTTTTTAAAATAAACTTTTAGACTACAATATATACGAGTTGAGGGACTCAAAATCTAAAAGTTTTTTTATTAGTAATAAACTTTTAATTGATATATGTTATGTTTTATTATTTTATTATTTTTAATTTCACGTTATATGTTATGTCTTTTTTTTCGATGCGCTTAACTCGTTTGTTATTGGTTTAATACTCTCTCCGTCCTATTTTAATAGTCTCTAAACAATTTTTCTATAATTTACGATAAATTAAATAAATCTAGACATTTTATGTTAAAAAAAGACAAACTTAGCTTTAACTACCTTAATAGTAGTTTTCTTATAAAAAATTAATTGCATGGGTAAAACTGAAAAATCAAATAATTTATATTTCTTATTTAAAAAACTACACAATATTTCAAGACAAATTAAAATTGTAATGAGAATGATAAAAGTGGGACGGAGTAAGTATAAATTAGATTAATAAGTTTTGGGTCTTGCTAATGATAACCCTAAAGGTTGTCGTTAAATATTTGTAATAATACAATTTAACCAATCACAATTAAGTATCAATCATTCTTCACTAAATTCGAGATTTTTGTCATTTTTTTGATTATCATTCAGTCAAAATTAATCATAAGTTAGTATTGTAATACAAAATGTTTCCTTAATCACAACCATTAAGACTCTTGTTAGCATTTCTCATAAGTTTTGACAGGTTTTTCTGCTCGCCCCAATTTGTATACTTTGCATTAAAGGCAGTGCAATTTGCTCTATAATTATTGATCAAATGGTTTTGAGAGAATTTGTGGTATAAATAATATCAAATATTTTTGAAATTATAGTTTTTGAAAAAAAGAAGATTTTCACATGAAATTTAATTTTTGGATAAAAATCCGAAAATTCAATTGTGAAATATAAAAGCTAAAAAAACGAGTTTACTTTTTTATTAAGTCAAGAAGATTTCATGCGGGTTTAGCAAAAAATCAAAAAAGTAATCATACCTTACAAACTAAACTAAAAAAATGTTGTGTTTAGAAAGTGAAAAAATGACACTTTGAAAAATTCTCTAAATAAAAAGATAAGATTGTAGATGTTTTGGTATTGAACCGTACACATTTGCTCATTATCTACACCTATTCCCTTCTTGATGTAATATTATTAAATTTATATAGAGCCCCGATATATCATGTCTCTTTCATATCCAAGTTTGTATTGTTACGTTTTACACGATCAACTCGAGACGTTAAAGACTGTACGTACAAACAACTATTGCCAAGAGCCCAAAACTAGCATTTGGCTTGTATAACTAACTTGACAAAAAACTGAACAGGTTGAGATAATGATGACGCGAAAGTGGAGCTGAGAACATCTCCACAGTTGAAGATGCATCTTGCATGCCGCTGGACTATTTGAGACAATAAAGACTGCCGATGCCTATATTAATTTATCAATTTTGGCCGGGGTGATGAATAAGTTATACATGAAGTTCCAAATAAATTTTTGAAATGCCGTAAGATGACATTCAATTTGTTTTTTCCCCACCAAAACCAAATTTTCTCTAAATATCATATGTATCTTATGAAACTTATGCAAATTTCTTAAATACCTTGAACATGTCATACATATGAGTCCAAATCTGAATAGTCGCTACAAGGTGTTAATGAGCATTAGGAAAATGGCTTTCCAGAAAATAGCCAAAACCAAAACCTCTTTTGCCAAACGCCACCAAAAATTCAAAGTGCTCAGTGTCTACCACTCACCGCTTCAGAAACCTCCACACCTAAACACAACCAAAAAGAAAGTTCTATTTTTTTAACGGAAACAAGAAAATTCCATGTCGGTTTAGAAAAAAAGAAAGTTAACACCTTAAATCTAGAAATGAGCGAGTTGGTATCGAACCGTGTACATCTAAATTAATTTTTGAAAATTAACAATTTCAAAATTTAAAATGACTACGCCGGTTAGGTGACACAAATTCATATAGTAATATTTTAAAATCTTGGTTTCGAATCGACCCAATTAACACGAATAAATATTTTTTATATAAATTTTCTATTTAAACGAGTAAAATTAAATTTTCACCTTTCATAAATTTTTTACAAAAGAAATACAAATTTTATAAAAAAAATATAAATTTTATAAAAAATTTGTAAATTATATAAAAGATTAAAAATTTTATATAATTTATATAAATTTTGTTTTTCTTGTTCATACGAGTAAAAATAAAATAAATATTTTTTATACAAATTTCTTAAATTTTTTAAATTTTAAAATTTTTCTACTTAAATGAGTAAAATTTGAATTTTTAATTTTTTATATAAACTTATAAAAGAAATTATATTACTTTTATATAACTTTTATTAATTCATATTTAAATTTTAAACGAGTAAAACCAGATAAATATTTTTTTATAAATTTTCTATCCGACAAATTAAAAATTGAAATTTTCACCTTTTATATAAATTTTATAAAAAAAGTTTATATAAATTTTATGTAATTTTATATAAATTTTATTTTATCTATGTAAAGGAGTAAAACCAAATAAACAATTTTTATATAAACTTTTTAAATTTTAAATTTTTTTACATACGAGTAACATTTTGACAGTAACAAAAAGGTAAAAAAAAACCTTGTTGACTACTTATTTACTGCTAATGTGATAAGAACAAAAACACACACATACACAACACGTTTTCTTTGACTCCATTTCACACACACTAATTACACCAAAATTTCAAACCCACTGTTTGATATAATGATTTGATCTTGTTCAATTCCATGAATCGCATTGGAGAAAATGCTATTTTTTGGGTCATTTGTGTTTGCACACCAACTGTTTGATATAATGTCTCACTCAAAAGTGCTTACTTAGCCTTTCTTTTGTTGATATAATGTCTCACTCAAAAGGTTCTGAATTAGTATTTGATATTGTAATGCACTTTCATCCCGAACTTAATCCTCTTGTTTCATTAGTTTCTATAAAGTATTACCAACTCGATTCATTAACCCGTAAACACCTCACCGTGCACGTTCACTACCTCCCTGACCCCGAACATTTAAGAATAAGATTCCCTAATATCGAGTCGTTAACACTCAAGTCTCATTTATATAGAGGATTCACGTCTTTTTCCTATGCGGGTAAGTCTTATTACGGTATGAAATGTATTATTCGACTCACCCCATGGATTCAAGAGATCGCTAAGTTGGATTGTTTGAATTCACTGTCTATTTGGAACATGGTTGTGTCTCCTTCTGATCTCAAACGCTTGGCAAAAACCCTAGGTGCTAATTTAACCAGTTTAGAGATTCGGGGGTGTAAGTTGTATTCGGATGATGGTTTAGATGATATTGCTAGGTGTTGTGTTGGTTTGAGAAGCTTGCGTTTACAATGTAATTCTTTGTAAGATCGTTATGGATCCAACGAGGGGACATGGTTAGGTGAGTTGGCTGGTTGTAATAACGGGGTTATGGAGTCCATAGCTTTCGATTACCCCTTTGTTCATTGTGAGGTGATTCATCTTACACTTTTTGCAAAGAGATGTAGCAAGTTGTTAGTATCTGTGAATGCTTTTACGCATTTTGCACACCATTTAGATAATTTCCAAAAATTCTTTAAGCATCCTAACAGGCTCGAACATTTTGGCCATGTTTCTATTGATAAACAATGGCACTGGGATTCTAGTGATTTTACATTCCCCCCTACTATTCGTGCTTTAGGTATTAATGATTGGAGAGAAGATGCATTCCCTTTTCTACTCCCTTGTCTCCATCAACTACGATAACTAGATCTCAAATGCAGAGAGTTTGATTCAAAAGGTTTGAAGGCTCATTTTCGCTAGATTATCACAATTGATTCAAAACACCTGTTAAATGTGGTCTCTTATAAAGCTATGTAGTTTTAATTAACATAAATTTATATGATTTTGCTTGAGAACAATGTTTAGCTGCGTTATGGAATCTAAATTTGTATTTGAAGTTTTTTTTCTTTCCCATATAGCTGGCTAAACTAGGAGCACTGTTGGGTCATGCATATATTTTGAGAATATCGCCACATTTGGATAAGGACTTGAAACAAATGAGTCATTTATGGAGCTAATTTTGTGGTTTGAGTTGAAATGATAGGGCACTTCACTTTTCACTTTTATGTTGCTCGAATGTTAATGATACAATTAAGGATACATTATATACTTCTGATTAACAGTGATCAACAATTACAAACATTTGTTGCTCTCCTGGTCTCCTACATCATGGCCGACAGAACGGCTGGTGGTAGTTAAGTACTGGGTAAAACCTGCTACGTCGCAAAAGGTGAATCTTGCAGGGCTTGCTTTGTTGCAACCAAGAAGCTGAATCGTTTTCTCGCTATCTTAAGCAATCAAATGTTATACCAGCAAAGTTGAACAGTAGATAAGTTTACATCACGGCTTTTATAGCCATAAACTCGACAATTGTTTTAGCATAAACAGCCATAACATGAAACATAGACATTGGTGCCAATCATCATAGTTGCAGTTTACGTGAAATTAAACAACATTATAAAAGTATAAAGTAAAGATGAATGTAGAGATGTTTGGGTTAACGAATCCCAGCCAGTTGCAGCAGTAACATCACAATCAATCAGCACCAGACCTGGAGCCAAAAACCATAAAACCATACATAAATCAGATACACAAAGTTATCAGTATACAAACATCGGAAAACACCAATAACTACACAATACGAATAAATATATCAACATCCGTACCATCAGCGCCAGTCCAACCACCGTGCACCAAATATTGGTGAGGTGGAAAAAAACCCGATTCCTGAACCGAGCCAGAAAAAAACCGAAACCGGTTTGTAAACCGGTTAAGACTGTTTCCTAACCGCTTCGTACTGGATCCACATTTCAAAAAAAAAGACGGTTGTTTATAACAAAACCTGCTTATGTCAAACCGGTTGTTTGATCGATTGACTAAAACCGGTTCGGTTTGAAAAGAAACCGTTTGTCCGCCTCTAGGTCACTAGGTGCAGCAGCCTCATTAGACCATCGGGTATAAGGAATTATGGCAGACCAATGGTCACCCATACCAGCTGCATAATCTGTATAATTTGTGACAGCAACATCCTCTTCTTGTTCCTTTGCCTCTTCTGTTCCCTGTAGAAAAAGAGATCAACCTCCAAACACGTTAACACTTTTAGCCAGGGACGGATCTATAGTGTATGTTGGATTAATCGTTTATGGTTCACATATGTATGGCTACAACAGTAAGTTAACATGTCTTTGTAACATGTCTTTGTGTTTTACATTACGTATGCATGAAGTGTAAGTAGATAATAGTGTAACTGAAAGTTTGAATTGGTTACTTTGACCTAGTATGTTGGACATTGATATGGTGGAGGTCATGTACCTATTCTTTAGGAAGAGTTATTAGTGGGTAGTTTATTCCTATGTTGTTATCTTGTGAAGGCTATATATAAGCCTTATGCTATAATAGAATGTAATTAGTTTCCTATCTTAATAAACACAATCAGTGAAAACCAAGTGCCGTTTTGATTGGTGTTTGTGTGGTGTGAGTCCGGGTCCGAGGAGGCTGATTCTAACATTTGGTATCAGAGAGCTAGGCTCGTACCGGGGAAGCCTCCGCCATTGGCAGGTGTGTCGATCGGTGGAGGGAAGGTGTTGAGAAGGTTCAGAAAGCGGGGCTGTTTGAAAACAGTAGGAGTGCCTTGTGCTAGGGCAGGGAAAGGAGAAAGAGACTAGCAAGTTCATGTGACTTGCATAGGACCGAGAGGGCCGACGAACCGCAAAAGACCGGCGGTACGGCGGCACATAGACCGAAGAAAGTAGAGACCGAGAAGACCGAGGAGCTGCAAAAGACTGGGCAGCACTTAGACCGACACAGGTGGCAATAGACCGAAAGCTCACCTGAGAAAAATAGACCGAGACCGAAAGAGATAACCGTGACCGGCGGGTTATCAAGACCGAAGTTTCAACAGCAAAAGACCGAAGGACTGTTGAATTAGAAGACCGAGACCGAAGGAGGCAACCAAGACCGAGACCGTGACCGCGTGTTGCCCGAGAAAGAAAAGAAGACCGAAAAAGACCGACGCCGTAGAGAAGACCGAGGAAGCTCTGGCGTGAGACCGAAGACCGAAAAGGCCAACGCTAGCAAGAAGAGACCGTGAGACCTAAGACCGAAAGGACCGACGCTAGCAAGAGACCGTAAGACCGTGACAGACCGTAGACCGAAGAGACCGTAGACCGAAGAGACCGTAGACCAAAGAGACCGAGCAAGTAGTATGTGACCGAGACCGTGTTCATGACCATGATAGTTCGAGCCAAGACCATGAAAGAATTCAAGGCTGAGGGGTGACGTGAATAAACGATTAAGGGGGTGAATGTTGGATTAATCGTTTATGGTTCACATATGTATGGCTACAACAGTAAGTTAACATGTCTTTGTAACATGTCTTTGTGTTTTACATTACGTATGCATGAAGTGTAAGTAGATAATAGTGTAACTGAAAGTTTGAATTGGTTACTTTGACCTAGTATGTTGGACACTGATATGGTGGAGGTCATGTACCTATTCTTTAGGAAGAGTTATTAGTGGGTAGTTTATTCCTATGTTGTTATCTTGTGAAGGCTATATATAAGCCTTATGCTATAATAGAATGTAATTAGTTTCCTATCTTAATAAACACAATCAGTGAAAACCAAGTGCCGTTTTGATTGGTGTTTGTGTGGTGTGAGTCCGGGTCCGAGGAGGCTGATTCTAACAGTGTAATCATGGGGGTCCGTTGCCCCCCATGGCTAGCCCGATACGATAAGATTTTAGTGTATTTTTTCTTTGATTTTGATCTTTTTTCGAAAGCGCCCCCCGCTAAAAATTGAAATTGCCCCCCACCCATATAATAAATCCTAACATTTAACGCTTTAAAACCTTATAAATCCGTCATTTTTAGTAAAAATACTCGATTTATCTTTCCGATACTACCTCTTTTTCCATATTTTGTTGCTATTGCAAAAAAAAAAATTTTTTTGCCCCCCACAACCTTATTTTCTGGTTCCGTCACTGCTTTTAGCAAAACACACTTCTGAGGTAAGATTAGCAACGAAAGTATTTCTATGACACCTGCTTTTGAAGGACTATTCTAACAAGAAGCCACAACAAACCTCCACAAGTATTTGATCGAGCTACTTGCACTGGTGAAAAATGACACATGCTATACATGCTCAAAACTTGTAATCTTGGTTCCTCGCCTTTACACTCCGAAATTTCTCTTTATATATGTGATTATTCTAATGTGGTTTTGGTATTAAAGCCATCAACAGCAAAGTTTCTAGTAGCAGCAGGGAGACGAAGTCCATCGAGTTCAGGTTTTGTGATTACTTCACAACTGAGACGTGACCTGCACAGAACAGACCATGTATAAGTTTGTGATCACACGACTTGGATGTTGCCTGATTATGTGAATGTTATAAACAACGTACATTTCTGTGAGGCCGAAAGAGAGGTCTAGCATGTCTTTTTCCTCATCTGTTGTTTCTTAAAGCTTAATGCATTTGCATTAGCGTACCATGACAATCACGTCACGTGGAACAATGACCCTACACATGCTCCTGTGATCAAGTTCAAATGTATTAGTACAAATGTGCATACCAAACACTGAGGTCTGTTCAAGCTCAATGTCGTTTTGATGGGCTGCTTCTAGCATATTCATTCCAACGGCGACCTTGATCTGGGTCTCTTCACCGTCTTTGTCAACAAATGTCACTGTACTTCTGCACACTTGAGGGAGGTTTTAATCAGAGGTTTCATCCGAACGGGACGAAAGTCCACCACTGTGTAATTGTATCCTTAATGCACAAAACCACTTAAATCAATTCACTCAAAAGAAATAAGCTTTTCACTGATTTCCTAGTGAGAATTACCAATTTGATCCCAAACCCATTACCACGGCTGTTAACTAAGCGTGTCCCGACATCTATTAAAGACAAAAATATTAAGTAATTTTTTACTCACTTTTGATTATCTGCACTTTCAGTGGCTGTAGTAGAGAATAGCTCACGGCCCTAACAATGATGATGCGATTTAAGTAAGTGCAGACTAGAGATACATCAACTCAACTTGAAAATGGGCGACAAGGTAGGATTGACCTGACCAGAGAAGACCCGTTTGACTCAGTTTTTAAACTGACCATTTTGACCCGATTTCAAAAGAACTGTTTGCTTGTCATTATTTTAAAGAACAATTGTTTTACAGAAAACAAAACAGTTATTTAGATTACTTCTATAATAAATATTGCATCAACAAAAAGCATTAATCAAAGAAAAGCTACATATTAGCACTACAGGTCTACATAACGAATTACTCTGTATTCCATGGCAGGAGAAAGAACTAAAAGGACCCGAGTGACCTGCATCACCTCCCATATCAATAATGTGTGTTAAATCCGTGGTTTCATGCCATGATGTAGGAGACCAACAATCATACCGTATTTTGCCTAAACTGGTCTTAACTCGATGGTTATAAGTTTGGCTCACTTTAATAACATATATACAAATGTTACTCATTTTTCTAAAACAAGTGCAGATACTAATAACCTAAACCATTTCATTAATCGTCATGCTGTCGGACCCAACATTCAAATATAAACTAGCTTAAAATTAATCTCAAATTTGAAATGGCCTCTGATTGATCATTTACCGATGCAACAAACTCCCAACTCCACAATGATATACAATAAATGTTGGGATTTTTGCGAGATAAATACATGGTAAACGATGCAAGCCTACTAAAAACCAGCTCGTTGCATCTCTAACCACGCTATTTCCGTTGCCAAACATAACCATTACCTATTTTCTTGTTTTCTCTTTTTAAACCCTAGAAAGCCATACCTAATACTATGTTATCTTCTAGATTTGATCTTTGGGTCACGGTTTCTCACCCTCCATTGGAGGTTCTGACTTCAGGGGTTACTATTCGGGTGAGATGTTGGCTTATTTTATCCTCTCAATTGACTTTATAAAAAGCCTCTATAAGTAGGAAGGGTCGGTTATAGTGAATATAACAGAAAATGGAACATTATAGCTTCCTGTAGATTTTCTGCACAGTTCGAATAGGTGTGGCGAGCCGCGCCCGGTGATGGCTGATAACTCTAAGGAGATCCAATAATATAGCTTCCTGTTTACAGGTTACATTAGTAAGTGAATAAATGGATTGAAAGATAAATTTTTACCTTGACACCAAGATATACTTTAATATGTGATGTTTTCACAAAGCAAGAAACCAAGATCTGCCAAGCAAAAAACAGGTGCATACAATATAACAATAGCAGATTTTTAGTATATGAGGGACACTCGACAGATTTGGTTTGGGATGTGAATCGCGTTACGCTCATCACCTCTGGTCCATGCATGAAGCAACGTTATTAAGAATACTTCAATTCATGCTTCTGATAATCAAACTTCCATTAACTTTACTCGTTGCATACTACCTTTTTCTGGTCCATGCTTGTAGAGTACTAAGTTGTTGCATCATACCGTGCCAACATGGTGGCTCGGGCTCTTAGCGTATATAAAAGCTTATACGGTAAAAAACCTTCTATCCAAGTCCACAGCAGATTCCAGAAGTGACTCACATGAGAACCACTCTGTGAATTGTCTAAAATCACCTGTGTTTTCGCTTTAGGACAAAAGGAAGAATTGAAGATGATGATTCCAATGAACTCATTCACTTACTGAGAATTGTTTCTGTGGTTGTACTGCTCGGCTTTGAACAGATTACTGGTTTTTCGTTGGTTAAATTATACTCAATACTGTTTTTTGCATATAGTTTCACCCTTTAATATTAGGTAAACAATTTGGAGAGCGAGTTTTCTTTGAGTCTGAGAGATGGGTGTTATAGTAGAAAGTGGACTACTATTTGGAGGCAAGACATTATGTTGGAATTTCATCTTGACTTATACTTATTATTTAGTTTTTATTAATTGTTATTTTAGTTTATTTCTGTTTAGGAATTGAATAATGATAGAGAGTCAGATGGTAGACCAAGTTTCGTGGAGAAATAGGAACGTTGGAGAGTTGCTAGCATTTAGGAGAGAGTGGGGTGAATTGGTTATTTTCTGTTGATTGTTTCACAGCTTGTAGGCTATATATAGCCATCTATTTTATTCAATAAACACAGCAGCTTTTCATATACAAAAGTCCTTTTAATTCTTATCCATATAAAAGGTGTGTGCTGTGTGTGGGTAATCTAGGTCTAAACCAACATTTGGTATCAGAGCGATTGGCACAAGATCCTTGCAAGAAAGAAAGAAGCTGATTTAGATCAGCAAAGAAAGTAGAAAGAAAGAAAGTCAGAAAGTTAGAAAGCCAGAAAGAAAGAAAGTCAGAAAGAAAGAAAGAAAGTCAGAAAGAAAGTCAGAAAGAAAGAAAGTAAAGAAAGAAGAAAGAAAGAAAGTAAAGAAAAAGAAGAGAAGAATGGCCTTGGTACCTAAAGAAGGAGGCTCGATGTCCTATCAAGTACCGGTCTTGACCTCGGTAAATTATCCGGTGTGGTCTGTGAAGGTCAAGTCCATTATGGATGCTTATGGCCTATGGGGTACAGTTGAACCACGAGCTTTAGGCGAAGAACCTGATGCAAAGAAGTCGAAACAAGCTCTAGCATTTTTGTTTCAGGCCATACCAGAAGATATGGTGTTGCAGATGGCGAACTATACCGATCCAAAACAAGTATGGGACGGTCTCAAAACGCGGTACTTGGGGGTAGATCGGGTGAGAGCGGCTCGCCTTGCGACATTGAAAAGGGAGTTGGAAAGCTTGCGCATGAAGGAGGGAGAAACAGTGGATGACTTTGCAGCCAAGTTGAGTGGTTTAGCTTCAAAGGTAAGGGGCCTTGGGTACGAGCTCGAAGAAGTAGACATGGTTAAAAGGCTACTTGATTCTATGCCGAAGTCATTTCTTCAGATTGTGGCCTCAATTGAACAATGTTTTGATTTGGACTCGATGCTCTTTGATGAAGTGGTAGGAAGACTCAAGGCATTTGAAGAAAGACTAAAAGGCCTTGGTGAAAAGGAGGAAGAGCAAGGCCAAGTCTTGATGGCCGAACATAAGTATGGTGAAAGTAGCGGACAAGGAAGGGGTCGTGGAAGAAGCTATGGCAGAGGTGAAAGAGGCCAAGGAAGAGGTACGGGCCGGGGTGGTGATAAAAGTAGGTTCCGATGTTTCGATTGTGGAGAGTTTGGACACTTTGGTTATGAGTGCGAAAAGTGGAAGAAAAATGATGATGAAGCCAACTTAATCGAACAGGAAGAACCGGCACTTCTTTGAAGAAGAAATGGGTCAAGATGAAGGGGGTGAATGTTGGAATTTCATCTTGACTTATACTTATTATTTAGTTTTTATTAATTGTTATTTTAGTTTATTTCTGTTTAGGAATTGAATAATGATAGAGAGTCAGATGGTAGACCAAGTTTCGTGGAGAAATAGGAACGTTGGAGAGTTGCTAGCATTTAGGAGAGAGTGGGGTGAATTGGTTATTTTCTGTTGATTGTTTCACAGCTTGTAGGCTATATATAGCCATCTATTTTATTCAATAAACACAGCAGCTTTTCATATACAAAAGTCCTTTTAATTCTTATCCATATAAAAGGTGTGTGCTGTGTGTGGGTAATCTGGGTCTAAACCAACACATTAACCGGACAAGTTGATCAAAACTAACCATGTAAATCTTGAAAGGTTTTGAGATATGGTTCCTCATGGTATGAGCCAAGTTGTCTCTAATGAAAACTGATTGAAATTTAGAATTTGACAAAAGTTAGGCGGGAACTGCCTAAAAAATATTGATATGACATTAATGAGGCTTGGTAGTAATCATGCAGTGCCCCCGAAATTAGATCAACATCTGTCACTAGAGGTTCAGAGGAGGCAAAATAAGACTAATAAACTGATGAGAAAAAAGCCAAAGAATGTGACCCAAGCGAAGAGCCTGACCTGATATGGTTAGACCAGTCCCATCTCCCATTTCAACGACTGGTGGAGGAAATGGTTTTTTTTCCCGCTCATTAAATATACTGTTACTAGAGTTTCTGCATGAAGAGGAAGAAGGTGGGAGTGGCTGGTCAGATAAAAACCCAGCAGTAAAGCACTTGCAGGTCATTTCACATGTACAAATAAGTTAACATATAAGTTTACCTTTGTCATAATAAACATTCTACGAGTATAGTATTATCATAAGTTGGAAAGACGAAAGTACAAACAACAAATTAAATAAATACATTATAAATAGAATTAGTAAAAGGATCAAACAATGCAACTGAAGATAGGCAGCTTCTAGCAATAAGCAAGTTTGAACACACATTCAGACCATTCATGAATTAAACTTAAAGAAGAGCTAGTTAGCGTTTCCCATTCTCCTTCGAGACCATTTCTTATTTCACAACATTTGAGGTCTGGCCAATTTCCAGATTTGTTTCCCATCGCCCCCATATCAATTAGCTTCAAGAAGTAATCCGCGGCTTTGAGCCTTATTTGAAGACGTGTCTCTACGTATAGGGGCTGGCAAATAGAAAGCAATGCATCAAAGAGGAGTACCGAGTTCTCCAACAAACCATCATATGAGAATGTTTCAAATGACAGTTTTTCAACATTGGTAGCTAGAAACAGGACGCTTGTTCTCACATCATCAATGTTGAATGGCACTAGAACAACACCTTCAAAAATTTGTATTACAATGTTGAACTTGCTTGATAGATTGAGGTATTCCCTCAACTTAAGAAAGAAGGATAGAACGATGGGATGATTCACCACCAGAGTTAGCTCAATTTTCTCGGGAACAGCGGTTGGAAAAAAGAAACTATGTGTTGCATAGCCTTTGTAGAGGAAAGATAGTAATTTGGGAGCATAAACGTGTACCTCTACGGACCACCACACACTGTCCGATACTAGTTTTAATCTCTGCAATGAACTAGATCTTATATCCAACCTCTCCGCCCAACCACGGATGATATCAAGGGTTAAACTCTCAAGAAAAGGAAAGTTGGTATTGATAATGTTAATAAGTCCATCATCATCATCGAAAGTCAGACCTTTTATACATAGCTCTCTCAATCCATTTAGATAGATATTTCCTGTGAGTAAGATCAAGTTGTTGTGTAATTGGCTCAAAATTTTCTACTTGATTGTTATATGCATGCCTTGTCTGCACATATGGCCATTGGTCATGACGTGGAACAATACAATAAGCTAAAGCTCCAACAGATGAGACAAATTAAATGACATGCTAGATCTTGCTTTTGGTTGGCCTCACGGAAATGTACGTTATTTTCTAACTTTCGCATAATGAGTCTACATCCAAATCGTTTGATCACAATCTTATACATGGTTTGTTCTGTGCAGGTCACTTCTCAGTTGTCAAGTAATCGCAAAAACTGAATTCGATGGATTTCATCTAGCCCTCCCTGCTGCTACTAGAAACTTCGAGGTTGATGGCTTTAAACCAAAACCACACTAGAAGACTCACATATAAACAAAGATTTATGGAGTGTAAAAGCGAGGAACCAAGATTACAAGTTTTGTAGCATTTTCATAATCGTCTGTCTCATGATAATTTGTACACTTCAAAACAGATTTAGTATATAGCATGTGTCATATTGGACCAAGCTATTCGGATCATACTTTAATATTTAATAGATCTTATTTATTTTTTTTGAACGGCACCTCAATCTCACTGAAATTCGACCCCTGAGTTATACCATCCATAACGGGCAGGCCCCGGGACCCGAACCATTAGGGGAAACCCCTAGAACTCACGGTTTCGCACTAAGGAGGAAAATCATGGGTTTTTGTCTCTTGCAAAACTTGAACCCATGACCAAACCCCCTCCCCAAGCTTTAGGAGGGACTTGGGTGGCCAACTGCTCTAGAGCAGTTGGTTCTTTAATAGATCTTATTTTTCACCCATGCTTGTAGGTCGATCAAATACCCGTGACGCAGCTGCACCAATTTGGTGCACCGGTTGCAGGTGGTTGGACTGGTGTTGATTGTTGTTTTCGACCTTTGCTTATTGATATATCTTGGTGTATCTGATTTACGTATGGTTTTAAAGCTTTGAAAAGCTGTTAAGAAAGCAATACTCTTTGCCACAAATTCAGGATCATATGCAGTACTTGTGTTACTCGTAACGTAATGATTTGAATTGGTTTGTTGATGTTTCATTTCATTTGCCCTTCGTTGAAAACAGCGATTATGTACTATCAAATGTGAGAAAGTGATTCGTTTCAAGCTGTAACGAAGTAAGCCTTGCTAAATTCATCATTTGCGACGTAGCAGATCAAACCCAATACTACACTACCACCGGCATGACTCGTGGGTTAGTTGAAGAAACTTATGTACCTTCCTCGACCTTTTCGTATAAGCGGTCTTTTCTTTTTCGATTAGAGCATCTGCATGTTCTCAACTCCACTTCGGTTTATTAATTAGAAAAACCAAATTGTTCTTACAAATTCGTCATTTTGTGTTCAAATTTTGACAACTTACTTGTATAAGTTATCGCTTTTCAGTATATGCAGAAACTATAAGGAGAACTTATATGTAATCACGGAAAAAATGTTTGTACCTAATAACTTTTAGCTACGTTCTCTATATAAATTTAATAATTGAAGTATTTCATAGGAGCTGGGTGGATTGGTTGTTAAAGAGCGCTCTTTACATGTTGATGGAACGGGGTATGATACCAGCCAATCTAACTTTAGCCTTTTTTATTTTTTAGAACTTTTAATTTTTCACTTTCTAGTCAAAACAAAAAGTTTCTCAAACTGGTGCGAATTGAATTCATTGAAAAATAACGACGATTACTTTTTGCTAGACAGACATGAAATTTTCATTTTTTCGTTAACAAAGAGAACACTTTTTTTTTCCTTAACTTTCATATTTCAAAGAATTTTGTTTCCGCTTATATGTCGGCTTATGAGCTTATTTGATTTCAGCTTATATGTCGGCTCAGACTCTAACAAACGAGACTCCTCTTTGGTACGCGAATCTTTGGTTTATACTTTTTAAAAAATCTTAAGTTTGATGTCATAACCAACCTTGAGACCTGCAACTCTTCACAACCTGAACCTTCAAATTCGATTTTACTAACCTAGCTAGTTTATTCCTACAACTCTATCTTCATCGCAATTCACAAATAAACCTTTCACTAACAAAAAATCTCCAGAGCCGGCCCTGTATTGGGAGGGGCTGATTAGTGATTTTCCTAATACTTTAGGCTTGAAGGCTATATTGTAGCAGGATTTTTAAGCTACTTGGGGGAGGCCCAGCACTCGCTAGTCACCCCATCCCCTCCGCCCGTGAGGAGCATCTTCATAAAATGGTAGAGTGATGGCTTTCACATCAATTGACAATTGCTTGGCGATAGTTGTTTGTACTATCTTAGCAAAGTACATCTTACTTAGCATTAGACTAACTTAATTGGCTAAGTTGCATCGATAGATACATGTTTAAAGGGTCTGCTTGCAAAATACATGCCGAAAATGTATGTGGTTATAAACGTCATGCTCTCGATAAACATAAGCTCCTTTATGTAAAGCTTGTTCTCGTCTTCCAACTTCGATCACTTTTGGTGTATCTTTATTTCATCTTGTTAACCATAGTCGCGACTTTATATTGCCACTCTAGAACATCTACATGGAAAGATGTCCGGGCCTGAAGACTTGTAACAATGTTATCAATATAAATTCAATAATTTAAGTATTTCACAGGTGATGGTGGTATGAGCTGGTATAGGTTGGCTTTGCGTTCAATAGGTGAGCGGTTCGATACTTGTTTCCATCATACACACTTGTGCATAAAAAAAAAGTAGTTATTATAGCCTTTGAGTGGTTTTCAAGTAAATGGTATAAATAGTTTGTTACCAGCAACTCAAATTACGCGTACAAAATAATGGCCTATATAAAGTTCGAACTTTCTACATTTAAACACAAGAAAATAGTTTTTGGAAATAAAGCAATTATATTTAAATTCTATTCTTTATTTTGTACAAAAACAGTTTATGGACAACATCGGTGGTTTTCTTTAAGTAAATGCAACCTATGTATTTTTCTTCTCTGTAAAACCCGTATTTAAATCGAGAATATAAATACGCGGTTTATTATTAATACGCGGTTTATATTAATACGCGGGTTATTTTTATATTAATACGTAGAAATTATCAACGGAACAACGCGAGAGAATATTACAAGTAATATTTTATTACAAGTATTACTATAATACAAGTTTTAAAAAAAAAATAAAAAAAAAAAAATATATATTATAAGGGCCGGTTTTGAAAACAAAGAAAAGAAAAAAAAGGGACTTGGGCTTTAGCCCATTTGAGTTAGACAAAACAAGCGGGGACTCCCCTTTCTTTTCCATATCACACGAACACCAAAAAAAAAAATAACAGATTAGGGTTTTTTTTTTGTTGTTGGCCGCCGGGAAGAAAAAAAAAAAAAAAAAAAAAAAAAAAAGGGGTTCCGGTTGTCCCTCCCAAACCAAGGTAATCTTAGCTCTCTTCTTTTCCTACGTTATCATGTGTCTCGGGGGGGTGTTTGTTCTCTACAGCCGCAAAAAAAAAAAAAAAAAAAAAAAAAAAAAAGAGAAACCCGAGACCTAGAGTCTCGGGGGTGTTTGGTTTGTGCAGCCGCAACAAGTAAGGGGTGTCGGGTTTGTTTACATCAGGAGAACCGAGACCATAAGGTCTCGGTGTGTTGCTGCACGACCCAGCCGAGACCACAGCCGGTCTCGGTGGTTCTTTTCTTGCCAGACCCGAGCCACAAATCATAAGGGTGCGTTTGGTTGTAAAACAGAACAAGCGGGGGAAACTGTGATTTAGAACAGTGGGAACTAGGTACTTAGGCAGTGGGAAAAATGGACAGAAAATCAAGGTATTTTGTAAACATTAGCGACAGTTTAGCGACAGATTTTTCTGTCGCAAAACTGTTAGAATTTATGCAGTTTTTTTTAAAAGAGGCAGTTTTAGCGACAGTTTTTGGTGACACAGAAATTCTGTCGCTAATTCTTGTGGACAGATTTTTGTATATTATGTTGGTTCGGTTAGTGCGACCGAGATGGGCTCGGTAGGCTCGGGACATGTTTATAAATAATAAAATAAATATTTTTATATTATACCTTTTTAAATTAAATTGTTTTATAAATATTTTATATATATTTCAAGTGTATTAAATTAAATAAATTCCTAAATATTTAAAAGGGTATATTATTAGAAAACGAATTAAACAATTTAAGAACTTTCTAAATTAAGAAACTTCTATTTTTAGCGGGATACTTATTATAAAAATACTTATCGCCAGATATACGTTATACGTAGCTATTAGTAGAACGTTAATACATTAAAAGGAATTACTATAAGACCGGATTTAGCCGTTAATATGCGTATGAAATTTCAGAAATAAATAAATAAGAAACCAATAAGATCAGTAAAATTTAATAACGGATATCTGTTAACTTATTCGCATCCTTTATTTATGTAGCACGCGTGAAGCCCGAGTAGTATTCGTTCAGTTTTCCATTCAGTCAGTTACTGGACTATAGGTACGGATTTTCCGTCCTTTCAGTACGGACTTCCTTTCTATGCATGATTAGGATTCCCCGTCTGCAGCCAAATGTTTTTCCCTGTATGTATTTAAGCTTATCAGAAATCATGTTAAAAACGAAATAAGTTGCCTGAGCATTATATACAAGCACGACCAGTTTATGTACTAGTTACGGAGGTACCGTAACCACGACACTAGAGGCACCGGTGTCGTGACTCACATGCAGGAGAGTGATATCCTGCATCGTCCCACTCATGTTCAGTTTGGCCATTTTTTTTATAAGTATGTTTAGTGGGGCGTATGGATGCATCCTAGGCTTATATGTGTTACAAGTTATCAGGGTGAATGTGGTGTGTGCTCTACATCCTTCACATTAGAGCTGATCCCTCCACCCAGCACAGTTATTTAGAGGTCACCCCTCTACAGCATGACGAGGTCACCCCTCCAGTTATTCATGCACGGTTGTTACAGCACGTGACCTATATAAGCTCTGGCAAATAAAATACAGTAAATGCATGTTTTCAGAATTTAGAGTTATATTTCAGTATCAGTATATATGAACCAGGTCTTACAGATTTTATGCAAGGTTATACCACATGTTACATATCAGTCTTATAGCTTCATTGTTGACTTCTATTTCATTACCAATCAGTACATTCTTATCATGCTATATCCGTCCACTGAGCGTTATGCTCAGCCGTAGTTTCCTTTCATGTTTCCAAACGACAGGTACACAGGGACGATCTTAGGACTTCTAAGAGAGTACGTGCATTTGGATGGGAGCTATCCAGACTCCTTTATTTTTATGCATACCTTACGTTACTTTACTTTGGTTGTTTGGACACTGTTTCGTCCTTTTCCTTTCAGTACTTAATCTTTATATTTTGGGCTTGTTGGACTATCGATGTTTGATTCCGGTATTTCCGTTTGGTCAGTTAATGTTTAATACATTGCCTTGCATGCTTTGATGACACGACATAAATACACGTAACGGTCCATTTATCCAAGAGGGGTGTTACATTCTCCGACTAACGTTTAACCATTTTTAGAAACATCGACTCAAACAATGAAGAGAATGTGTCTAGTGATTTAGCATTTTTTTAGTGGTCTCGAATAAACCTTCACTTGTAGCTGAAAGATTATAATTTGGGTCTGTGTTTGGATATGTTGTAAGTTAAAGAATATATGGATCGTGGAGTGGAAGATATGATCTAACCGGACGATGCACCTAAGCGTTCTCGTATACTCGTATAGTAAACATCTGTGTGCAAATTGTATGCTTGCAAATATGTACGAAAGTACAATATTTTGCAGCCCATGACATTATTTGTAGCATTTCCAATAGACGGGTCGGGACGCTTCACAAGCCACATATCCAACCAGAATCGAGGAAGATTACGAATGATAGTACTAGCAACTCAGTGTTAATCTTGTGGCCTGTAAAGAGTTTAACATTTACATTCTAATGATACAAGTGAAGCTTTCTTCGTTGTATTTCCACAACCATTTAAAGTTTCATACCTTTTATCCAATGTTCAGGAAGCAAAAGAAAAAAAAGCGGAATGACGTGGGATGGCAGTGACGATGGAGACGGGTAAACGCCAAGCCTGGTGTGCACGTGTCGTCGTCGTACTGGAGGCGTACTTGTGACAGAATTACGGTATAAATAAAAATAGGTAGCAAGTGAATCAGAGATTTATAACAAAACTCGTGACAAAATAGTTGCTAAAAAAAACTCATACTCGTCACTGTATGAAATTTATAATATTGAGTGTTGTTCATAGTGAGAATGTGTAAGGCTTGGTATAGAGCCTTCTTTGCATGCGAGTGTTACAAGGTTTGATACCAAGCCACGCCATTTTCTCCTTTCTTTGAGAATTTTAAAAAATTATTTATTTTTCACTTTCTAGACAAACACATAGCCTCGTACGACCTTCTTTCATGTTAACACGAAACTATATGCGTTGAAGCAACTTGGATCATGATTCATTTTAAACGTGACAATAATAGCATATGTCATCTTCCTATAATTGGGATCCAGCACAAAGTCCTGTAATTTTTGCTAGATTAAAGGAGGAAACTCAGCTAGCACTTTCTAGTTTCCACGTACTCGATTCTCGAGCGACAACTAGTACAAAAATGACCTCTCACGTGAGAATTTCAAGAAATCGACACTAAGGAAAACTAATGCGCGACGCCACTCAAAGCCAGGAGACTAAAAGTCCGACATCAGGCAGAGGCAGCTATGACTCCAGCAGAGACTAAAGGGTCCGCTTGCCTAAAATTAATGTGGTGTGGGTATACATGTCATGTTATAGATAAACATTATATTAAGCTTTGTGTTTGTCTTCCAACCTCGATGACGTTTGGTGTATCTTTTTTCATCGTCTTAACGATAGTCGTTGTTTGTGTTGCGTTTGAAGGAAGGCCGTTTGCCACCTGGAAGGAGAAGGAACGCGAGAAAGGGGTGGCACTAACATGTTCTCGTCTGGCTTTGGACTCTCGTTGGACTGAGCTCGAAGGAGAAAACAAATGTCCCAGCAAAGGGTAACCAAAACAACAAAGGGTAACCAAAACAAGTCTTATTTTTTGCTAAATTATGGGAGAAAAAAGATCGTACACAAGTGACAAGTAGCACAAAATGAAATTTGGGCAACCGTATTATGGTTTAAGAGGATACTTTAAAAATTGCTGAAAAACGTTTAAGTTAAGAGTGTTTTATGAACTTTTTTATAGATTAAGAGCTTATTTAAAAAACTTGCTATTGCTGATAGAATTATTTGTATAAAGGAAGTACGGAACCAACATCCATGGGATTGGTAAAATCATAACTTTGTATCTCATGGATGATTTTCTCTTTTATTTCTTAAAACAATTGCAAAGGATACCTTTGTTAATCCTTCTATATTTCAAGGATTTTATAAAATAGTGGATTTAATTTTTATTTTTTGGTTATTTTTTCAGAAATACATCGATTTGAATGTTATTTTTGTTTTCTTTATCCTGTACAAAGTAGCTTATGGACAACATGGTTGTTCAAGAAAGGCATCTCGCTAACAGACGGAATAGCCAACCAAAGCTGCAGTAGATTTGTAGATCCAAAATGACAGCATCTGCTTTACCAGATTGCTCAATCCCGTCTTCTCATGATCTTCTGTGTTGCAATAACAATAAACAAACATCAGCAAACAATTAAACGGTTTGTCATTATGTATGATATAAAACATACACTAAAGATATTACCTAGCAGCCGCAGCCCCGTTGTTCATAAAAATCAAACGTTCAAACACAGTACTCCACTACCACTCGTGTCGTGGGTTCAACAAAATTATGTACCCTCCACGATTTGAATTCAAGATGGGTAGTAGAGTGTCTGGAATATCTTGTTTACTCCCCATCGCCATGGCCAATGTTCTCTGCTACACTTTTGCCAAAAGTCAACAGGAGTAATCTATGCATAAGCGGTCTTTACTCTTTCGATTAGAGCAGCCGCATGTTCGTTCTCAGCTCCACTTTCGCCAATTGAAAAACCAAATTGTTCTTATAAAACTTCTATTCAAATTTTGTCAACTTATTTATACAAGTTATCACTTTTGAGTATGCAGAAACTATAACGAGAAGTTACCGTGTCAAATGAGTGAGCACCATGTATGAAAAACTTGTTTGCAAGGGCCACGAGGGTCTCATATATTGACGCAACAAAGCACATCTTACTAGCATTAGACTAACGTTATAGACAACATATCTCGCTGAAGCATGATACGTGGGAGATACGATTTATATACTCACATGTGCAAGAGAGTAAAGGGTGTGCTTGAAAAATACATGCGGGAAATGTGTGTTGTATAGAGGTCGCGAACGCCAAAAGATCATTTGAGTCCGTACTTTTGTCATAGTCTTGATGGACTCATCAAGACCATCTAATCCAATCTCATCAAACGGCCCATATTAACCCCCCACCCCCTATTACTTTTGCTTCATCTGTTTTCATTTCATTCCCAACCACCACCGCCCACACCCACACATCACCATTTTGATCCGTTCCGATCAATAACACCATAGATTCCGATCAACAAACACCATATATTCCGATCAATAAACTTCTATTAACCCTGACCCGGTTATTGCACGTTAAGCTTAATTATTTACTTCGAATCATTTTGGCTTGAACTTGCAACTTCGAATTAACCACCATGGATATACGTGACAAACTTGCTGCTTCGAATGGTTTAGCTTATTTTGCTTTTTTATGGATATCCCTAACCTTTTTTTTATTTTGCTTATTTTGCTTTTTTTATGCTTATTCTGATTTTAAGATGATTTTATATTGATTAATTTGATTTTATTTGATTATATGCTTATTCTGATTTTAATCGGTTGATGTATGACTTATTAGCGACTCATACATGACTTTTATGCTTATTAGTGTTTCGAATGGTTATTGATATATGCCTTATTGATTAAAATATGGTTTATATGTAAAATTGGACCTAGTGTAATGGTTATTGACATCAGTAGGTTAAAGAATTGTGAGATTGAGGTTATGTGTTGATACTCCTACTTGAGGCTTACTTGTGTCTAATACACTTTTTTGATAATTCCTTAAGGTTAGTATTGCATTAGGTTTCAAGTTTCACTCATTAGGCTAGTGTTGGTTGAGTTTAATAGCAAAAAATCACCAGCTGCTCTTGTTGATTCGTCCAAGGGTTTTAGGTATGGCTTTGAATGATGTCTGTTATGTATCTAGAGTTTGATAGGTTTCCATTTTGATAAAATGCTTGGATATTTAGGTGTTTGGTCCAGAGTCGAAGCAAAAGGATTTGTATGATCAAGTGGTTGATCCCATTGTTAGAGAAGCTGTCGAGGGCTATAACTGGACCATTTTTGCGTATGGACAAACGGGGACCGGAAAAACCTACACGATGGAAGGTGAAGGTGGAAAAACAAAGGTGTAACTCTTGCTCCACAATACAATCCTTTGACTTTTGAGGTCAAAAATTGTACATTGCAAGTTTGAGCTAGATTACGATTGCAATAAAAATTTAACTTAATATTTTCACATTTAGTGTTTTCTTATAAAGACTAATGTCATTATTATTGTCTCCCTTTTAAAGTTTATATACAAAAATTTCGCCACGTTGACCTAATAAGTCAAACTGTAGCTTAAGGATCATTTCCTATGCATAATGGTGAGTTTCATGAGGATGTTGGAGTTATTCCAAGAGCGGTTTAACAACTTTTTGACACTCTTGAAGCTCAAAATGCAGAATACAGCGTGAAAGTGACATACATAGAGCTTTATAATGAGGAAATAACCGATCTTTTGGCTCATGAGAAAAAGTCCAAAAAGTCCATATCTTTAATGGAAGACGGGAAAGGTGCAGTTTTCATGAGAGGGTTAGAAGAGGAACTTGTATGCAGTGCAGATGAAATATACCACATTTTGAAAAAGGGGTCTGTGAGAAAGCACACAACCGAAAAAAGCTATTGTTAAGAAGGAAGCTGCTGGTAAAGCAGTTGGGAAGAGAAAGAGGAACTTGTATGTAGTGCAGATGAAATATACCACATTTTGATGTACTTGGTGTTAAAACTGATAGTAGTTTTTATGCAAAATATTGGATGTTATCTTTTTTATGTATTCTTTTTTGTTATGTAATTGTTAAAGTATGAGATTGATTAATCAGTGTTTGAGAATCATACTTCTGATTTTAAGTAGTATGTTTTAAAAATAATAGTAGTATGTTTTTGGGTGTCTGAGAATCATAAGTGCCTTTGACTTATACTTGAGTCATGTGACTCATACATAAGTCAGGTGACTCATACATGAGTCATGTGACTCATGTATGAGTCAGTATGACTCATACATGAGTCATAATGACAAAATATGTATTATAATGACTCAGAATATGTATTAACTGTAAAAAACACTTTTACGTACTAAGTGCAGAAATGACAACAATCAAATGTACAAGTGTTCATAAACACTTGCAAAAATATATGACTCATGCATGAGTCATAATGACTCAGAATATGTTTTAACTGTTAAAAACACTTTTACATATTTATAAAACTGTATTAAGTGTAGAAATGACAACAATCAAATGTACAAGTGTTTATAAACACTTACAAATTTATATGACTCATGCATGAGTCAGGCGACTCATGCATGAGTCAGGCGACTCATGCATGAGTCAGGCGACTCATGCATGAGTCAGGCGACTCATGCATGAGTCAGGCGACTCATGCATGAGTCAGACGACTCATGCATGAGTCAGGTGACTCATGATATTCAATACATAGTATTCAAATCATATATTCAAGACATGTTTTCAACACTTCAATAAAAGAAATCATAAATTTAAATCAAATATTCAAGACATGTTTTCACTTTTACATATTTATAAAAGAAAAACAGAAAATTAAATCAGATATTCAACACATGTTTTCAACACTTGAAGTAGTTGTTGTATCAGATTCTCAACCAAAACAAACACTCGTCTATGTGGAAGTTAGCCTCATTTGTTAGTCTCTGAATTGTTTCATTCTTCTCTTCGTATCTGCTTGTGTTTCTTCTTAATGAAAGCGGTATCAAATCCCTTCTCCAATGCATTAAAATGTACTTCTCTGAAATCTCTTCAATATCACGGTTCTTCAAAACACAAAATATGTGGCGACAAAAAAAACCGTAACGCATAAAATGCCTACACGTACACTCAACTGGTCCATCTCCAGGATTACAGAGAACCTTGAACATAAACATGAAACAAATTAATAAGTGAGCATAAATCATGTATGAGTCACACTGACTCATGCATGAGTCACACTGACTCATGCATGAGTCACACTGACTCATGCATGAGTCATAGTGACTCATGTATGAGTCACAGTGACTCATACATGAGTCACTATGACTCATGTATGAGTCACAGCGACTCATATATGAGTCACAACAACTTATCAAATACAAAAATCCCACTTCTGTAATCAACTTATCAACTACAAAAATCGACCAAAGTTCAATAAAAATGCTCATTCATAACTTAGAACTTGCTAAATCACATGTGATTATCATTGTGTCATTTCATCAAACACATGGTGTGCATCAAATATCATAGCATGTACTTTACCTATATTGCAAACAACAACTACATATGCATCTTAATTAACATCGGCATCAGCCTCATATATGTATGGAAAAGGTGGGTTGGAGTGGAGATCGCCGGAAAAGAGTGGTTTGGTGTGGAGGTCGCCGAAAAAACGTGGGTTGATTGTGGTGGTCGCGGGAAGAAGGTGGGGTTGTTGTGGTGGTCGCCGGAAAAAGGTGGGGGATGAGGTTGTTGTGGTGGTCGGCGGTTAGGTGGAGGTGGTTGTGGTGGTCGCCGGTGGGGGTGAGGATCGGGTTCCATTTCCCGGTGTTTGTTATGTAGTTTTTTTTTATAAATAAAGGTAAGTTATAAGAAAGGGGAGTTTAATCACAACCGTTAGATCATTTAAAGATGGAGGGTGGGGATTGATCCATGAAGCCTTTGTTAAATATGAGTGTGTGAGGGATCTTAACCCGGTCGCGAACAGATGACTTTTTACAATGTTGTGTATATAATATTTTATTATTTAAGTATTTCATATGTTGGGGTTGAATGAGAGTTGGTTGAACATTACCTTGTATTTCGAAGGTTTAGGGTTCGATACCAACTCCGTTTTACCTCACACATTTTATATTTTATTTTTTCAAATTTAGTTTGTACAAGATCTTACTTATAAAAACAAAACTCCTCAATTCCATTACAAGTAAAACGGAAAAAAAAAGTAGGGGTGAGAAAAAAAACCGAAAAACCGAAACCGAAGCGAAAAAACCGAAAAAACCGACCGAATATAAAAACCGATGGTTCAGTTTTTACGTTTTCAAAAACCGAATGTTTCGGTTCGGTTTCGGTTTTCATCAAAAAACCGAACCGTATAAACCGAACCATTTTATTATATAGAAAATATAAATATAATATAATATTAATAAATAAGTAATATATCTAAATTATAAATTAATATTCGTTTTTTAGAGAAATATGAGTAATATATTTATCTTATTGTTTATACGCATGTTTTATATATATTTTTGCTTACTTGACAATATATAATTACATATGTGACAATAATCGTTTGTACGCATGTTTACTTGCATGCGTGTTTATCTTAAAAATATGTATGTAATTATAGATTAGAAACTTGAGATAAACATTATTAGGCTTAGATTGAAAATAAAAAAAAATATGTTTTCGCGCAAAACAAGTTTTCTAATCTAAATCGGACGTACCCAAATATAAACGGTTTTAAAACCAAAAAAACCGGAAAACCGAACAGAAACCGATTACAAACTGGAAAACTGAACCGCCCAAAACCGAACGGTTTTGGTTTTTGGTTTTTTAAAAACCGAATATGTCGGTTCGGTTTTGGTTTTAGTCAAAAACCGACCCCAAACCAAACTGTGCACACCCTTAAAAAAAGTCATATTCACTAAAACTTGTAATCAAGCTTCAATACAAAAGCTTCAAACTTGCTGGTGAGTGGTGAACTATTTTTTTTGTCATAGTATTCGACTTTTGTTATTGTAAGATACTTGAAACTATTTGTGTAATCAATGAATTTTTATTTCGGATGATAGATATACTTTTGTAATTTGGGGGGCCTCATTTCTAGTTTCGCACCGGGCCTCCCAAATCAACGAGCCGGCGCTGCCCCGGATGCGATTTTTTCAATGTAGTGTTAATTTTTGAAAAAAAACATTAGTTTTTTCTGAATGAATCTAAAAGATACCCGGTCCATGAAAACGTGTTATTACTTTTTATCTTAATTCACTTTTTAACTATGTCATATTAGGGTCACGTTAGGCCCTGACTTCGTCCCTGGCTAAACCGACATAAAAAGAAATAGTATATAAAAGAATAACTTTTTTTTGAAAGACAGTCTATAAGATAATAATGAGTTGGATCAAAAAAAATAGCGATAGCTTATAAAAATTCATGTAACAAAAAAACTTAAACATTTATTGATTTTAAGACATTTTTCTTTTGTCGATTTACATGCAAAAATAACTTTGATCAAAAAACAGAAAAAAATATTTTTTATTTTCTTGTCATATTAAACAAAGAGATTTTTTTTTATATTTTAAATTTAAACAGAATAAAATTGTTGGTACTGGGTTCGATAACAATAATTTTTTATAAATTAATATTTTTTAGTGCCTTTTGAAAAGAGTTTAAAACGTTAAAAATGTGTTTTATGAAAGAACAGTAGTTGATGTAACAAAGCTCTATCTCACTCCAAAAATTTTATTTGATCTTTTCCGGATGTATGACCTTTTACAGTGCTCTGCACATAAAATTAATACTAATTTAAATGTTTCTAGACCGGGTGTGAATAGGAGTTGGTATAGAGCTTTGCTTTCCATGGGATAGGTACATGGTTCGATACCAACTTCTCTCTCATCGCGTCTTTTTCTTTTATTAGTATTTTTTAAAAAATTGTTTATTTTTCACTTTTCAGTAAGGTTGAGCAAATGAATTCAAAAATCGAACCGACAAACCGAACTGGTTTCAGTTTTTATATATGTAAATAGGTTCGAATCTCGGTTTAGTTTTTCTAAAATTTCGGTTTCGGTTTGGTTTAATTTGGTTCAGATCGGTTTCTAAAATTAGTGGGAGTTTTTTTGCTCGAAATAAGTGACGTTTTGGGCGAATGACGATTATTTTTTGCTAAACTCACTGTTGGGTCCACTAGATGTGGATCTTGCAGCCTGTCAGGAACGGTGAACGACTTCTGTAATCACAAGTCTATTCACAAAGAGACTCTATACACAATATAAGTGCGGAATATAAATACTATAAAGAAGAACATAATAGCTATAATGATGTCCCCTTACAGGTGTTTGAAGGGGAAGGAATTAATTTGATTGCTTCTTTTCTGGGTAGGCCTATTATGTTTTACTCTTTTACAAACTCTATGTGTAAAGACTCATGGGGGAGGAGTAGCTTTGCTAGATGTCTTATTAAAGTTCAATCTGATGTTGATTTAGTTGAGGTTGTTACTATTAGTGTCCCATCACTTTGTAGTGATGAGTACACTAAAGAAACAATCAGGGTTGAATATGAATGGAAACCTCCTCGGTGTGATGCTTGTAAGATTTTTGGTCATGATAGTGATGTGTACCCAAAAAAGGTTGTGATTGCTTCTACTTCTACTCCTGCTACGGCGCCTGTTGAAACATCTAAGGATGGTTTTCAAACAGTTGGCAAGAAGAAAAGGAACAAGAAGCCCAAGTCTAATAAGTATACTGGTCCTACAGTTCTCCCGACTGTGAAGTTTCAGCCAAAAGCAACCCCTAGTGTTCCCACGAATGGTGGTAAATCTACAGGTAAAGCTCCTTCTCCTAAAGGGAAGGAAGTGGTTTCTTCTTCATTAGACGGTAATGTGGCTATGCCTAATCTATTTGCAGCTTTAGCTAATGATGGTGACGTGGATTATGAGGATGTTGAAAATATTTATGATGAAACAGTTAATCTTCTTGATACTGGTGGAGGATTTTCTTCCATGAGTGGTGCGGGATAGGTGTTTAAATAGAATGTTGTTTTCTATTCTAGTTATAGATTTGTTTGTAACTAGGTGTTGAGGTGTTTATGGTTTGTCATGAACACTAGTTTATCAAGCTTTTGGCTTGAGGTTAATGCGGTATTTCAGCCGCATTCTATGTGAACTTTATATGGTTTTTTGGTTAATATATTTACCGGGTAACTCCCATTACCAAAAAAAAAATATGTACACTAAGCCTCCCCTTAGGCTTAGCCTCCCCTAAATCCTAGGTCTCAAGGATTGACCATCCCAATGTGAACCACCAAGTGGTTGAACCGAGGACCATCAAAGGCTTTAGTTAATAGATCTGCAACATTATCATCCGTATGAACCTTAAGAACCTGTATCAACTTCTTCTCATTGGCATCCCGTATAAAATGGTGCCGAATTTCAATATGTTTTGTATGTTGATGAAAAACAGGATTCTTCACAATGCAGATAGTGCTTTGATTGTCAATGAAAATTTTTGTGTTCATAAAATTGAACCCATAATCCAGCATCTGATTTTGGATCCACAAAACTTATCCACAACAGCTAGCAGCAGCAACGTATTCAGCTTCTGTTGAAGAAGTAGCTACGATCGTCTGTTTCTTGCATTGCCATGAAATAAGTCTTCGACCCAAAAATTGACAACCACCAGTAGTAGATTTTATGTCATTATTAGCACATGCATAGTCACTATCACTATATGCTTCAAGAACAAAAGGTGATTCTTTAGGATACCACAATCCAAGCTTGGGTTGAGCCTTGATGTACTTGAAAATCTTCTTGACTGCATTCAAGTTAGAAACCGTTGGAGCCACCTGATGTCTAGAACAAGCACTTACTGCAAACATGATATCCGGACGTGATGCAGTCAAATACATGAGTGAGCCAATCATAGACCTGTACATGTGAACATTTACCGGAGGATCTGGCTCATTCTTGAGTTTGACTTTAGCAACTTCATAAGGTGTTGCTGCTGGTCTAAGAGGATCCATGTCAAACTTCTGAAGGATCTCATGAACATATTTATCTTGACTTATGAAGATCCCATCCGACTGTTGCTTGACTTGAAGACCAAGGAAAAATGTGAGCTCTCCCATAGCACTCATCTGAAATTCTCCCTTCATCAGCTGTTCAAAATCATCACACCATTCCTTTTTAGTAGAACCAAAAATAATATCGTCCACATACACCTGAACAAGGATAATGTCCTTGGTGTTCCTCTTAAGAAATAACGTTTTGTCAATTGTGCCTCTTCTATAGCCATGATTCAACAAGAAGGTTGAGAGACGCTCATACCAAGCTCTAGGAGCCTGATGAAGTCCATAAAGAGCCTTGACCACCTTGTAAACTTTCTTGGGATGAAGTGGATCTACAAAGCCCTTAGGTTGAGTGACATAAACTTCCTCATCAATCTTGCCATAGAGAAATGCACTCTTGACATCCATCTGAAAAACTGTAAAACCCATATAGGAAACAAAAGCCAAAAACAGACGAATGGCCTCAATACGAGCAACAGGAGCAAAAACTTCAGTATAGTCAATGCCTTCAAGTTGTGTATGACCCTGTGCAACTAACCTCGCCTTATTTCTTACCATAATACCCCGTGCATCTTTCTTGTTTTTGAGAATCCATTTTGTACCAATGGCCGTCTTTCCATCCGGCAAGTCAACTAGGATCCAAACATTCTGAAACAAGAATTGTTGCATTTCCTCCTGCATAGCTTCAACCCAACTTTGATCCTCAAGAGCATGAGAGACTGATCTAGGTTCCACCTGTGAAAGAAAACAAGCAAACAAACAGTGTTGAAAGTCTGTATGATTATTACGCTTTTGATCTTCAATATAGCTCACAAGAGCCTGATGATCAGACGTGGCCTTCTTATGCATTATGCGCGTCTTGACAGTAGAACCAGGATCTCCAATGATTTGAGTAGTAGGGTGATCTTTGTGTGATTGCAACACTGGATTGGAAGCTACCTCCACTTCTGGTGCCAAGTTATTAAGATCCCCAACAAAGTCATCATCATATGAAGCAGCGTTGAAAATGCCATTTATTGGTTGTTTATGAATATCATCCAGCTTGGTAGAAGACTTATTTTGATGGTTCCCCATGTCAGAAGGACTAGAGAATCTAGTATGGGAAGTAGATTCACTAGTCGGACTACCAATAGGTGTTAAACTAGCACTAGCAGTAGTAGTTGGAGTACTAGGAGCAGCTTTGTCAGTAGGCGTATTCAAGGGAAACTCAAAGCCACCTTGAGCAGCTGCTGTAGTAGCTTCTTGTTGTTGTTTGAGTAAAGTGTCAAGAGCTACTTGTGAATCCAATACATCCAATGGAGTTGCATCACTAGGAGGAGTAGGAGAGACTGTGGTGGAATAGGATGGAACAACAAAAATATCATCCTCGTCATCTGAGTCGGAAAGACTAGAGTGAGCACTTGTACTAGAGGTTGCAAAACTTGTGGACCTGCATCATGGTTAGTTTTGAAACGAAAATATCCTAATGAATCACTAAGATAATCAAGATCAAAATACCATTCAGGACCCTTGCCTTGGATGTTTGACTTCTCCTCAAAATACCTGAGATTTATAGTTTCAATCACCCGCTTGGCTTGGAGATTGTAGACACGATAAGCCCGAGAGTGAGCTGAATATCCCACAATGTATCCTTCATCTGCCTTGCCATCAAATTTCCCCAAATAGTCACTAGTATTCAGAATGGTGACAGGACACCCAAATGGCTTCAAATGAGCAATATTTGGAACTTTGGCTATTAGGAGCTCATAAGGAGTCTTCTTGTGAGGATTTGTAATAGAAACTCTATTCAAAACATAACTTGTAGTATTAACAGCTTCTGTCCAGAACATGGCTGGAAGCTTGGAATCGGCAAGCATTGTTCTTGCTGCTTCTATTAGAGTCCTGTTCTTTCTTTCTGCCACGCCATTCTGTTGAGGAGTTCTTGCTGCACTATAATCTCTTTTGATGCCTTTAGAATTACAAAGTTCTATGAGGTCTTTATTTTTGAACTCGGTTCCATTATCACATCGAATACCTTTAACCTTCTTGGACAACTGATTCTCTATAAGGGTAATAAAATCTTTTAGAATTGAGTAGGTCTCACTCTTAGCAGCCATGAAGAAAACCCACGTAAACCTGCTATATCCATCAGTTACCACCAGACAGAATTGTTTGTGGTCAATGCTCCTAATAGAGGTAGGACCAAATAAATCCATGTGTAGTAGCTGCAATGGTTCAGTTATAAGGCTTAGAGCAGTAATGGCCTTGAAGGATGCTTTATGTTGTTTGCCTTTGCTGCAAGCAAGACAATGAATATCATTTCTAAATGACTTGGGAGGTAAACCAGAGACCAGGTTCATATTTGCTAGTTTGTGAATGGTCTTGAAGTTCACATGTCCCATCCTTCTGTGCCATTGAGTGGCTTCATCTTCTGAGGCTTTAGCAACCAAACATGCTAGTTGACTAGTAGGGTTGACTCCATTCAGCTTGATGCTATAGAGATTGTGTCTTCTAGGGATTCTGAGTAGAACCTGTGAGTCATCCGGAAGTTTAAAGTCTTTGGATAGCACAAGTGCATCAGTATCCGTAAAGAGAACAAACTGCTTCTTGTCACAAATCTGAGAGACATATATCAAGTTGAAGTGTTGAAGTGCTTCCACATAGTAGACCTGCTCAAAATTTAAATTGGGCGTCTGAATTTTTCCTTTGCCAGTGATCCTGCCTTCACCTCCACCAAAATAGACCTTGCCGCCTTGAAATGGTACAAAGTTATATAGAAGACTTTTATTTCCTGTCATGCTCCTAGAGCATCCACTATCAACAATTCCTAGAGTAGGATCTTGGTATGGAGTAACCTACAACAACAAGATAATAAAGATGCAAATGTTAGTGTCTTAAGGGGACCCAAACCTTTTCAGGTTTGAGCCTGCCTTGTGGATCTTTAGTAGATAGCCAAGAAGATTGATGAGATCCACCGTTGTTCTTTGGTTGCCTATTCATCATATTGATATTATTGTTTGACCAAGAACAACCTGCTGAGGGCTTAACAGCAGTTCCCAAATTTCCCAATACAAAATACATGTGGTCAAAATTATGTGGATAAATTGGATTAAAATTCTGAAAATAGTTACTGGTTGTTCTATTTGATGTTAATCCAATGTTTCTACAATGATCAGAAGCTAATGGAGAGGTCCTTCTAGAAGAAGAAAATGATTGAGCACTTGGAGTGAGTCTTCTAGAAGAATATGGAACAACTCCTGGTGGACCAGGAGCAGGAAATGCTTGATGAACAGAAGAATGTTTGTCATAAAATACACAATCTTTAATCAAATGAAATGCACTTCCACAAACAAAACATGTTTTAATCGACCTTTTATTAGAATGACATTGTTTCATACTGCTAACTTTATTACACACAATTCTAGGAGAATCAATCTTCCTAGGACTCAATAAACCAAAACTAGACACTGTTGAATTAAAAGTAACTCTCTCTTAACACTTCCTAGCACCAGTAGCAGCATGATCATTCGACTTGGAACTTGTAGGTCTCGACTCTTCACTTGAACCACTTGATGCAGAGTCACTGGCTTTGTCACTGAAAGTACACGAGACAAAGTCATTATAATTAGTAGAACTCTTTGGGGACTCATGCATCTGTGATCCATCCAAGTCATTATGCCTAGAAGTGGGCATGAAAGTTCCAGTAAGAGGTGGAGGGACAGCATGCATTTCTGCTGCTGGTTTAAACCTATTGTAACTAGGTTCTCCCTCTTCCTCTTTGTCGGCATCAAAGACACTCGAAAAAGATAAATCAAACACATCTTCTGAATCAATATATTTATCAAATCCTAACCCTCTTTTAGTCCTACCAGACATGCTACTATTGATTAATTTTGAAAGATTTTTAGGTGCCTTTTGCCATTTTTCAAATCTCAACAGTGTAGCATCTAATCTTTCTTTCATCTCTTGTTTTTCTTTGATACTGTCATCTTTTACCTTTTCTGTGTATTTAAGCATATTTGTTGTGTTTTCTAAATCAATGTTCAGTATCCTAATTTTATCCTCATACTCACGTTGAGTATCTTGAAGCCACCTCTTTTGTTGTTCCAATGTGTTTAAAGAAGCCTTATAGGCTTGAACCTCTAAAAAATACTTATCATTCTGATAATTTAAGTCATAATATTAGGACAACAATTCTGAATATTTATCATGACAACCAAGAGGACAATGTTGTACCTGAGGTGAGATGCCCATAAGAGCAAACTCGTCTGCTTCCTCTACATCAGATAGATTCCCAGCAATCATTGCAAACACGTCAGTAGAGGACTCAGCTGATTCCAATGTAGTAGTCTGATGATCATTCCAGTTGACCATAGAGTCAACAGATACCAATGCCTTCTTGTCATCCTTTACCTCCTGGACCTTAAAAGCTGAATATCTGCTCTTCTCCTGGTCATTCTTGTTAGGGCATTCCCTTGCAAAGTGACCTTGTTGCTGTCAGTTATAGCATCGAACCTTGCTTCTGTCAAACCTTGCTGGCTCTTGTGGGTTGTAATTAAATTTACGACCTGCTTTCTTCTCAAACTTGTGAACCCTAAGAGTGAGCATGGCCATCTGCCATTTGAGATCCATTTCATCCAGGTCGAGTTTATCAACCTGTTTGAAGTCATCAAAAGCAAGTTGTTATTGAGCATCAACGTCAGCAACAAAAGAATGAAGAACAGCTTCTACCATGCTACCAGACTTGGCTGTTGGTTCAGGAGCAGAAGTATGCTGAAAAGTATGTTGAGAAGACACAGTATTGCTTGGGCTACTAGCATAAGACACGGGACTGGATGCCTAATTTTTAAGACATGGGTTCAGGAGCAGAAATATTAGGTATTGATATCCCATAGGAGTGCTATCTTCTCCTGTTTGAGTAGAACGTCCATCTATAAACCATAGGTGTGTGTGTGTTCCTCCTGGCGTCAAGCCTATAAGGCGCCAGGACTAGTAGCTTATTAGTAGTCAGCTTATTAGTAAGCTTATTAATAGTAATCATTCATTAGTAAAAGCTTTGTTCTTGGTTATGATTGTGTTTATTATTATTCCATGTGCATGTTACAATCATGATCATGATATCCCAGATGAGTCTAGATCCTAAGACTCAACAAGTGGTATCAGAGCTTGTTGGCTCTCGATCTGGTTGATCTACAAGGTTTTCATTTTATTTTATGTTTTGAATAAATAAAGCTGCTGATCTAGGGTTTTTCCCAACAAACCCTAGATGATTCGGTGTTGTGTTACTGCTGTCATTGGTTGCTTCTGTTCCTTGGTACTGCTGCATTTGTTATGATGATTCTGCTAGCTTTGGTGAATTGGTCATTGATCAATGATGAACCCTAGTAGAATCTGCTCAAGAATTTCAGAAACGGTTGAATGTACATCATGAATGCATTCATGGTGTATGGAGATTCGTGGGAAACAAAGATGAACGTCAATGAATCTGTGTTAATAAATGACTATCATCAATATATTTAACAACAGCAGATTGATGTTTAATCTACATCTTGGCTGCTGTGATGTTCTTACATAAATTCGTTTAGGGTTTTATAACCCTAGCTTCGTTTTTATGAAGGGAGCAGACAAAGAAGAGTAGGGTCGCATTCATGATGGTCTCACGACTGATCTCATATCAGATTCATGGTGATGAAACCGTTTTGAGGGATCTAGGATTTCTATAAACCCTAATTCATTCGAGTTGTTTTTGTGCTAAGAAAGACGATGGGGACAAACTTTATTTCTCTACTGCTGGAAAGATTGTAGGCATGTGAAAAAGTACAGCTGCTGATGTCTATATATTGATGTTCACGTGAGGAAAGAAAGATGTACACAAATTGTAAGGTACGCTGCTCATACAGTACCGTGGTGTTTATCATGTTTTTATGATATTCGGTGATTCAAGAAAGCAAGAAAAAGAGGGAAGTGGTTCACGTTTTTATTAAAAGAGCAAAACCATATGGTGCTTTCTATGGATCACTGTCAGAAAAGGTACATTGATTCTATGTTTCTTGCTTCCCTTACTAGTCGATCATGTGCTTTTGATCTGCTTGTTCACGTGGGATTGGACTTCAAAGTCAGACTTAGGCACAAGGTGATACTAACAGATCCTATTATTGATTTACTCAATTACTCCTATAAAAAATTCCATTATTTTTGGTATGTGTTGCTGGACGTGGGGAATACTTTTATGGGATTTGAGATATTTTTGGAAGTGACTTAATTTGACCATGTGATATAACTCTCCTAGTTTGTAGGAAGTCTGTAATGTTTGATTGACGAACATGCATATTATATGGAAACGGGTTTGATAAGATTTTCGTGGATATGATTAAGTTATCTTATGCGAGATTTAAGGATGGAAAAGATTTTGGTATGTTACGCGTGCTATTATATGGAAACAGATAATGGACGTGTTTTATGGGTGTGTTTTGGAAATGTGGTTATGATATTCGTATGTGGTCCTGATATTATGGGGATACCATGTTTATTGAACGTAACTTATGGAAGCAGTTAGTGGCCTGCATGGTTTTTCTTCTTGGTATGGTTACGTGATACATAATGTATTGCGTGGTATGAGATGATCTTCCTATTTTATTTGGATTGCTTTGAAAGTTTCTTAAATAAAACTCTCATCAAGTTGTAAAGACGTGTGCTATGCTATAAGGTTGGACGAGATTTATGGAGATATATTATTTGGTTGCCTAAAATTCAGGGATTATTCTACTATTTTTGTGGGATATTCTTGATAGTACAGCTGGTATATGACCCACGAAATTATGAACATTTTGTATATCAATACCTAATTTTTAGGATATTTGGTTTACCAAGTCTCCTATTTATTTTGTACATGGTATATGGAAAGTGGTAAGCACTTTAAGGCAGACCTTGTATTTGTGGCAGCAACTGCAATAGTAGAATTAGTGACAATTCATGCATCACTAATTATATTGGAGGTATTTATTTTGTTTTAACAGCAGTTCAGCGGGAAGAAAAAAAAGATTTAAAAAAAAGAAGGTTTCGTTGTGGACAGATTCCTACTGGTGAACTATTTGCTCCTGGTAAGTTATTTCTTGCTACTGGTCGGTTGCTCCTGATCGATTCCTACTGGTCGGTTCCTCCTTGTTGGTTCCTACTGGTCGTTTCCTCCTGGTCGTTCGTACTGGTGATCTTGAACAATGAAGAGGTATATGGTTTATTTTGAAAGTTCAGTTTATGCTATAATTCTTAATTGGAACAGTTACACGCTCTTTTACAAATGTTTGGGGGGCATATGATACCATATAGTTCATGATATGATCATCACAAAATTAGCATGATCATAAGCATCGAGTGGTTTCTGGTTGATCCGTCAGAGCTCACTGAGACTATCGGCCATTGCATGTGATCGCCATGCATATATTGATTACAAGAATTATACAAAGACATTTTATTACATGTTATTGTAATAAGCATGTCTTTTTCACACTGAAGGAGTAGATGATCTATACTACTGAGTTCAAGATTCAAGAGATTGTTAGCCTATGGTTCCTACTGGTGAGTTATGGTTTCTTGACGAAGACAGTTGATTATTGCTTATTTGATGTTGGAGTTGATTTTCACACACTTGTTATCTTCTTATATCTCAATTAGGTGAGCAATACACCTTGTCTTTGGACTAAATATATTGTTACAACTTACAACTGGCTCATAGTTATGAAGGTTACCAGTTCCCATGTACCAAAAACTGTTAATGAGCAATACACCTTATCGTTGGATTAAATATATTGTTATAGCTAACAGCTGGCTTATAGTTGGTGTCTTCCTATCAATCTAAACTAGATAACATATTCCCTTTACAAAGACTACAAACTTCTCCATAATCAACATTGGTAAATGCTACACATATTTGAACATTCAAGCAATTACGGACTTTAATTTCTAAATAGCAAAGTAGATTTTCAACAATTCAATAAAAAGAGAAATTCAACTAATCAAACTAACAAGATTAAATAATTAAAGGAACAAGTCTCAAAACCTAACTGGATCCATAACATTAAAAACCCTTAACTAGTACTCATGCCAAAAGGATGAATCACAACTAGTGAATGCTGACCTCCTCGTCTTCGATTTTCCATTGTGTTTCTTTCTTCTATACCTAAAACAAAGCCAAAGGTGTATAAAGATGTACGACTATCAGATTTGCCTCATTAAACAGAAAATACAAGTATAATCCATGATTTAAAACTATGCCAATAATAAATCATGAGTATAAGTGTAGAAAAATTAGCCAAATTTCAGAAAAAAGATGTAGTGCCCTCATAAAAATTTTCAGAGTGCCCTCGACAAAGCCAATGTTTTCTAATGTTGTTATCCTTTTTCCGATAGTCTGGTTCGTCGGAAGTAACATCGGAGAAGAAGAATAAAATTAGGATAATGGAAAGTCGGATTGTTAAATGTGTGGTGACTGTAGTAACATAAACTGTACCTAGATATAATGGATAATAATATATAAAATCACTGTACTTTTTTTAGTTTATTCACCTTTTCTTCATCCACCAGTTTCTAAACTTAAACGTGATGTACAAATTTAGACTTATTTGAATTTAACGTAAATTGAATTTAGTCTTTTCTTGTTCACATTTTAGCAACGGTAGCTAGAATTTCGTTAAATATGTAGTAACGAGTCCTTTTAATACAATTCTTATGACAAATAATTTGTTTATATTTGTAAAAATGTTTTTTTTTCGACATATTGAATTAATAAGCAAGTTATATTTATTTATTTTAAGAATTACGAATCAAATTCTACTTTATAGATATTTAAAGGTATTTTAAACGTCGTTGTATTTTAAAATTTTAATTTTTAAAAAATTTAATTTTTAAAAATTTAAATTTTTGAAAAATTTAACTTTTAAAAATTTAATATTTTAAAAACTTTAATTTAAAAAAAAAATTAATTTTTAAATTATATTAAATTATATTAAATTTTATTTACAAATTTTTTTAAAAAATATTATTTAAATTTTTTATTTTTTTAATTATATTATTTATTTTTTTATTTTTTTAAATTATGAATTTGTAAAGTTGCAAAAAATTTAATTAAAAGTTGAATAACAAATTAAATAAAAGTTATATAAAAAATTAAATAAAAGTTGCATAAGAAAAGACTTACATCCTACCTACTTTTACATATATTTACATTGTACTTTATATTATTTTTTAATTAATACAAGTCGCATAAAAAGACTTTATAGATTTTATCAAAAAGTAGTTTACTCAAATGTCACTTCATTGTCTACATAAAAGTACAAGTTGCATAAAAATAAAATATAAAATAAGTAATTTAAAAGATTTTGTTAAAATTTACTTTTTATTAAAATAATATTATTTAATACAAGTCGCATAAAAAACAAAGTAAGTTGCATAAGAGACAAGTTCTTACACACATGTACTTTTTATGACACATTCTGACATGTGTCATAAGGATAAAAGTACACTTTTTTGTATTTTAATCTAAGTCGCATAAGTTGCATAAGTTGCATAGGTTGCATAGGTTGCATAGGTTGCATAGGTTGCATAGGACATTTGAGGAAAATCTCATTTGGTGGGTGCAAAAAGGGAAACATGTTAATACCATGGGGCATTTCAAGAATTAGCCCTAATTTGTTTATCATCTTTTACATCCACATACCATTTTTTTCATTTAATTTAGTAGTTACATCGACAAACTACCAACCGTATTGACATATTTACATAAATATGTTAAACGGGTTACACATGATATGCGGGTATGAGTTAGAATTTAGTTTTTTTGTTTTTGACATGATTAATAAGTCGTGTTTGGGTAGAGACTATGATAACCACCAACTCGTAATCCGAACATGTTAATACGAACACGACTAGATAGTCACCGCTACTTTCAATACTTAATTAAGCATTGTGGATGTTTTTACAATTTTCTAATTTCTATATATAAAACTAAGAATTTAAGTATTTTACATAGCGAAGTTGTGGCGTATTGGTACATGACATGTTCGCTAATGTTAAAGGTACGGTGTTCGACACCATTACACTATCTTTCTGCTTTTTTTTAGATTTTTACAAAAATGGTTCAATCTTCACTTTTTAGACAATAAATTTTAGATTTTGTTTGTACCATTGCCAGACAGGTTAAACCTCTCGTAGACGGTTAAACTTAAATTATTTGTTAATCGACACATTATCTAGTTGGGTTCAAGTTCGAGTCTAGAATATCCATTGTATATTGTACCAACTCAATATTATTATCCATTCATTGATTCAGTAATTAACACTCTTAATGAGAAACTCAATATTATTTTCCTAGCTTAATATGACGATGGAAGATTCAAGTTAAGTTAAGGTTGACTTGCTGAATAACCAAAAAGATACCCGCGGTAAGATGTTATTGACTGAAGGTATAATATTGATCCCGATGTTATCGTTCATAGCCTCGAGTTTGTGTCTTGAAACCATTTTAATGCTATCTCATAAATTGCGCGAGTGCATGAATCTTGGCTACTATGAGAAAAGCAAATTGGCCAACACTATATTGGTCAATGTGAGTCGATCTGCATGTTAGTATGCTGATATATATATATATATATATATAGTACATATGATTATGTAGCAAGGGTTATTCACCAATTTATTCGCCTATTTGTTATAGATGGAACCTGGTTTAAGACAAGTACAATGAGGCTTTGGAGCAGATGTTTTAGTATTTACCTGTGACCGAGGACATAATTTCGCAAGGTATGCAAACATTTATATCAGATATGGTCCAAAACGAGGACAATTTAGTCGATTGCGTGATTTATGCAGATAGTTCTTTTGTTTCCATTATGCATTTACAATGTTCTGAATATAAATTTGATAATTTAAGTATTTCACAGGAGATGGATGTAAAAGATGGTATAACGTTGGCTTTGCATGTGTGAAGATCACGGTTCGATACCATCATAAAGCATTCATCTCTTTTTATTTTTGATAATTTTTTAAAATATTGATTTTTCACTTTCTAGACAAAAGAAAAAGGTTTTCAAGTTTAGTTTTTACGATTGCGACATCTTAAGAGCACTAGGAACCGTAGTGCCGTTGGGTGGTGTCGTTCTCAAAAAAGTACTGTCACGTAAGCAAGTGGGCTTTGGCAACAGAATTGTTATGACACCACTTTTTAAAGGGAGTGATAATTTGTGATGCCATGGGGTATTTTTTGTGCCATAGAGGGTATATACCCCTTATATTCTAAAAAAAAAAAAACCTCAATGGCGTGGGTTGGTGGCTTTAGCGCCAAGCCTTTGGCACAAGAGGACGGAGTGGTGCGCCGTTCGATTTTGTCGCGCGGTTGGATGGCACAAGCCAACCAAACTACCATTCCAACTGCTCTAAAATTCTTGATACACGTTTAAATATTAGTTAGGACATTTTTTGCTCGACTTAAGTGACGTTTTGTACGAAAGCCAGTACGTTTTTTTAAACTCGCATGAAATTTTCTTGTCTTATATAACAAAGAAAAATGTTAGCTCAGTCGGTACCTACTACTAAAAGATATATGAATTCATTGAAGAAATTTTGTAAATGAATGGACACGAGTTCGAGTTTTTGCACGTATAAAAAAGCATCCGAGATCAAAATATTAAACCGCTAATTAATACTACCCCTGTCTCAAAATTATTATCTAATGTTGACTTTTGAAGTTTTTATTTTATAACTTTGACTTTAATTATTATCTATTGTGTTATACTAGTATAAAACTTGATTCAAAAATATATAAATGGATTGGATTTTAAATATATTTTCATTTGTATAAATTTTATCAAATAATATATAACATTAAAAACAAGTATTTAAGGTCAAAATTTTAGTATAAAGACTTAAAAAGTCACAGTGGACAATAATTTTGAGACAAAAGGAGTACCAATTAGCTTAACCTTATTTAAAGGTTTGTTTTTTTTTTGTTTCATTTTCGTATTTGTTTACTACATGTTCTGAGGGGTGTTTGTATAATACTTATTAGCTTGTTTGATTTTGATATATACTATCTCCGTCCCAAAATTATTTTCCACAGACAAAAAACACACAGTTTTAGAAAAATATCGTTTTTTTAGCTTTCTCTCTCTTACTTTTTGTAGAATGACAGTTTTACTCATTAACCAATTAATTTTATACTTAGAGCATCAGGTATCACAAAGAGGTAAACACCTCTTCACTGCGCCACATCAGCGCCACGTCATACCAACTAATCTCTCTCCTCTTCTCCAAAAACACCCCCTTTATCACAACTAGTCTCTCTCCTCTTCACTTGGGTCCCACCACTCACCATTTTATTTAATTTTTCAATTTTCACACAAAATAAAAATTCATTTCATAAAATTAAAAATTACAAAATACTAAAAAATAAAATACAAATACGAGAAATAAAATTACGCTGCGAATATAAAAATACGGAAAAAAAAGACAATACGAAAAAAAAAACAATACAAAAAAAAAATACAATACAGTCGATTATTCATGGTTGCTCTTGTGCCCAAACATGCTCAATGAGGTTCCGTTGAAGCCTTGCATGTACGTCTCTATCTCGGAGTTCTCTTTGTTTCCTGCGACGTATTTCACATCGCTCGACCCATGTCCTTAACAAATGGTTCCCAGGAGTGATGTACATTTCAACTGCTTCGGAAATCGCATACCCTTGATTCTTTAAAACCACATTATGCAAAATGATGCACGTGTACATGACCCTGCGTAGCTTGTTCACAGTCCAAGCACGCGCCGGTTGAGCAATTATACGCCATCGTCCTTGTAGGACACCAAATGCCCTTTCAATATCTTTCCGGGCACTTTCCTGACGCTGTTTAAACGCAGCGATTTTGTCATCACGTGCTTGGCTGAACGACTTAACAAAACATGACCATCGAGGGTAAATACCATCTGTAAGGTAGTACCCTCTTTCGAATATCTGCCCGTTTACAAGATATGGTGCCACTGGTTCGTTGTCAGCCAAAAGGTCGTCGAACAATGGTGAATGATGCAACACAGTAATATCATTATTCGAACCTGCAACCCCGAAAAATGCATGCCAAATCCACAAATCGTATGATGCAACGGCTTCTAGAATGAGGGTTGGGTGTTGTTTATCACCTCTCCCAAATTGCCCGTGCCACGCTTTAGGACAATTAATCCATTCCCAATGCATACAATCAAGGCTACCTAGCATACCCGGTAACCCGTGAATCGTATTATGTGCGTTATATATGTTTTGAACGTCATTTGGTGTAGGCTTTCTTAAAAATTCGGGCATATACAAATCTATAACGCACATACAAAAATAGTCTAGACAATCACGGGCACAATGTTCACCCATTTGCAAGTATTCATCTACCCCATCCGCCACCGTGGCGTTTGCCAATTGGCGAAGAGCGGATGTGCATTTCATGATGACACTCATACTTTTCATACCCGTAGCATCATATCGAATAGTAAAAAAATGAAAATGCTTGGGTAAAGGATTATTTGTTGCACAATAAGTTTCAATACCTTCAACAATTTCCAGAAACAGCTCCCGTCTCATCCGATATCGTAATCTGAATTTTTCTGCCGGGTATTTTGGATGTGGACCAAAATAATCTTCCATTAAACGTTGTTCGGCGACGTCACGTTGCCAAATGTATCTGCGATGTGAATGAACTTCATCTTCTTCCTCTTCGTTAATCTTCCACACCATTTCTACTTCTTCCATTTCTTCGATATCTGACTGGTACGAATCCGACGAGGTGCTCATATTGAAGTTTTTTGTGAAAGTTTAATTGAATGTTTTTGTTGTGTGTGGTTTTTAAAGAAGTTTGGGTAGTATTTATAAGAATAAAAAGTTTTTAAAATTTTTTTTTTTTTTTTTTAATAAATATAGCCGTTTTGTAACGGTAATAAAATAAATGGGCCCCACTTGTTTTCCACGGCGAGCAATGTCACTTTGTGACATTTAAGAACCGGCGAGGGGGGGGGGGGGGGGGGGGTAGGTGTAACGGCGAAGGGCGGCGAGCGGCGGCGAGGCTGCCACCTAGGCACGGCGAGCCACCCTCGCCGTTACACTGTTCCCTCTTATTGTTTGTAATAATAACTCAAGTGGGCGTAATAGGGTAAACTCAAACAAAATTCTCTATCTAATTTTGAAAATTTTGAAAGTAGAAAATAATTTTGGGATAATCCAAAATGAAATAGTGAACAATAATATTTGGACGGAGGTAGTATCTTATAAGCTTTATTTGTTGGCTTATTTGTAATTGGTTATTATTTATAATGTGCGTTTTGTTTGTTTTAAAGTCGCGACTAACACGACTTTATTGACACTCCATAAGTTTTGTTTAGAAAAAGGTCTAACACTATGACATATTTCAATGTTCCCCGTATAAAATTAATGTTCTCTATGATTTCATATTATAAAATGTCACAAAGAATATTTAATATTAATTTTACAAGACAGAGTATTTTTTATCGTCGATTGAACTGAATTGAAAAAGTGAACCAACCGGACAAGATCCAATCTAATATATCGGTTCGGTCTTCGGTCCACTGCTTTGCGCTATATCCGGTCTTCGATGCGATCGGTTTGGGATGTTTTGTGTTATGTTCGGTCTTCGGTCCGTACCAAACCATTTCAGCTCGGTCGGTTCGGGTTAGGTTTGATCAGTGGGGTCTCATCTGTGCTCATACCTGGATCTAACAGTTTGTATGAAGTTTGGTATGCATCCAAACGATACGGATTCGATATCAACTGTTACTTTCTAGTCTTTTTAATTTTGAGAATTTTTAAAAATAACTTAATTTCACTTTTTTGACATAACAAAAGTTTTTATATTTGCCTTTTTTATATTCCACATTTTTTTAAATGGTTTACTTTTCACCTTTTTGACAACAAAAATAATTTAAGTTTAGTTTGTATGGTGACTTTTTATACGTTCACGATTATTTTTGCTAAACTCACATATAAAATCTTCTTATCTTATTAGACAAAGTCTTTTTTTTTACTTTTACATCTTCAAAGTCAAAATTTTGGTTTTTAATAAAATTCCAAATGAGAACCACTTTTTGTAAAACGAAAACTTGTAAGTATCTCAGTATATTTACACTACAAACTATCGCACAACTATTTGCCGATTGATGGTTGAAAAACTTTTCACATACACTTTAATTAAAGGATACACTTATTTAGGGATGGAGAAAAACAAAAAACTGAACCGAAATTAGAAACCGATTGTTCTGCTTTTACATTTTCAAAAACCAAAAAATCCAATTCAGTTTTCGTTTAAAATCTAATAAACCGAACCGCTGAAAACCATATTATTTTGATCTTAACAAGACCGGATATTTTGGTTCCGTTTTGGTTTTAGCCAAAAACCAATCAAAATCAAACTCTACTCAAGGGTGGCCTAGTGGCAAAAGGATTTGTGGCTATTACTCCAAAGTGTGTGAGGTCTCAAGTTCAATTCCTGCTAGGTGCAAACAAACTTGAAGTGGCCACGCCAACCTCCTGAAAAAGGGAGGGCTTTACCTAGTTTGAGTATGTGTGGCGGTGGGCTCAAACCCAATGTGTCAAAAATCACGGTTAAAAAAAACAATTATTTTTCTGATTTCAAGACCAAAGAATAAATAAACTCATAAGCCAACATATAAGCTTTAACAAACACTTCTCGGCTTATGGCTCATTTGATTTCCGGCTTAAGTTTTATAAGCCCACATAAAAGCTTTAACAAACACCATAATAATCAAACATAAGCCAAAAACAACATAAGTCATAAGGCCACTATTCCCTGAAATTGGTTAAACGATTCCCAATGTCCTCATAACATAAAACAAAATTAGCTAAGCCCGTTATTATAGTCGAAACAAATATCCCCTGAAACTAGTTAAGTGATGCCCAATGTACATCTAAGTCCAAGATTCACCCTCCCCGGCTAACCTGTCATTTACCTACACCAAGGATGCCGCATGTTCTGGTGGTTCAGAATTTCTATCTGGTGGTTCGTTGTAGTCATCATTTGACACTCTTTTATTGTTTGAAAGTTGGGTGAATTACTCTGTGTTATTAAACGGCAGTATGGTGTTGCAAACTAATTTATGCTCGGTACATGTTTGAAATGGTCGCCATTTTGCAACATAGTGGGATAAACAACAATACAACGTGGTTTTAAACACCTTGTAGCGAGTACTTGGATTAAATTTTTTCGATATAAGTTTGATATATTCGTAGGACTCTAGACATATGTTTAAAAACATTGACACGATTGTTCAAATACTTCAAACAGAGTATGATCATGGTTTGATTGAATTTTGACAAGCGATATTCTTGGCCGATTCGACTCAATTCGCCTCGGTCACTCGACTTGTAATTCGAGTTTTAAAAACATCTCGTCATTTATTAAATATGCTTTTAACTTCTACTTCTATCTCTAGTCTGCACTTACTTGAGCTACTTCAATTTGTTAGGGTCGTGAGCTATTCTCTACTACAGCCACTGAAACTCTGAAAGTGCAGATGGCGGAAATGCATAGAATCAAAAGTGAGTAGAATATTTCTTAATGTTTCGTCTTTTAAAGATGTCTATTTGCGCATGTTTAGTTAACAGGTCGTAATGGATTTGAGATCAAATACGTAATTCTTTCACTAGGAAACCATTGAAAAGTTTATTTATTTTGAATAAATTGATTTAAGAGGTTTTATGCATTAAGAATACCCAGTGGTGGACTTTCGTCCCATTTGATCTGTTTGAGATGATACATAGCCCATTTGGACGAAACCTCTGATTAAAACCTCAATTGGTGCAGAATTACGGTGACATTTGTTGACAAAGACGGCGAAGAGACCCTGATCCAGGTCCCTGTTAGAATGAATATGTTAGAAGCAGTCCATCAGAACGACATTGAGCTTGAAGATAATTATGTCAAGTGATAGGTGCGTAAACACCCATCCTTTTACCACTTAATTACAATAATAACCAAGCCAAAACGTGTATTTTATGTCGTAAATGTCGGAATTATGCGTGGTTTGTGTTTTTGTTTTGATTTAGGACGAAAATGTGAAAAGGGGAGAAAACACGGGCTTTCACGGGCTTTTATCGAAGAAAAAGACAAAAAGACGAAGTCAAGAAATCAAGAGTGCAAAAAGAACGGAAGTCTACGACCAATTCTGAAGATTTATCGAAGAAAAAGTCAAAAAACAGAAGTTTACTAAAAGCCGAAGAACTCAAGTCTAATTTATTGAAGATTACAAGACGAGTTTATTAATCCCGAGACAAAAGTCGAAGAATTTGGAAGATTAAGGACTAATCAAGCAATTAAAGAAAGAAGAAAGAGGGGAGGAAGCTTCCTTCCACCAATCCTTCTCCTCCCCTATAAATAGATGATTAGTGTTAGTTTCATTGTTGTTGGGTAGCTTGACAAACTACCTCTTCCACCATTTTCATATTTTGCACCTTAAATTCTTACACTTTAATTACTTGTCTTGCACCTTTAATTTTCAAGTAAGTTACTTTTATGTTTATTGAATCTTTATCTTTATGGTTAATCTCTCATCTTCATTTCTTGTTTGGATTTAATCTTTGTGTTTGTGTTCTTGAGTTTCATAGTTTTGATCAAGTGGGTTTTAATTATTTTGATTATGATTGGTAGTTTGGTTGATTTGTTTTGATTGGTTATCATTAGTAGATGTTTGTTAGTTATTTTGGTTTAATCTTTAAGTTGATTTTGGTTATTCTTGATCAGATTCGTATTCCCTTTTCTTTCCCCTGTTCTTCGTTCATGCTTACTGTTTCTTTTCCCAGATTATTTCGAACCAGCATTTTGTTCCGAATGAAGGGATTTTTAGTATTATTCCGGATCAGTTGTTCATTCGGAATATATTCCGGATCAAGGAAATGTTCCGAATGAGCTTATTGAATTATTTATTCCGAATCAGCAGTTTCTTTAAATGTTCCGAATGAAGCTTTTTGTATTAATGTTCCGAATCAGTTTCTTTAAATGTCCGAATGAAGCTTTTTGTATTAATGTTCCGAATCAGTTTCTTTAAATGTTCCGAATGAAGCTTTTTGTATTAATGTTCCGAATCAATGTTTATTCCGGATGAAGGATATATTCCGAATGAAGCTTTCTTAACTTTTATTCCGGATCAGTGTTTTCTATTTATTATTCCGAATCAGTGTTCTTATTCCGAATCAATGTTTTCTAGTAATTGTTCCGAATCAGTGTTTTTCATTTTATCATTCCGAATCAAACCTTTTATTCCGAATCAATGAATTTTCCGGATGAAGCTTTATGTTCCGAATCAATGAATGTTCCGGATGAAGGGTATATTCCGAATGAGCACTTTTTCTTGTTTTTATAATTTCAGTTTTAGTTTATTTTTAAGTTTATGTTTACTCAGTTTTAAGCTTTATTTTTCCCGCCTTTTTGCTTAATCGCACTTTTAATTTACTTGCATTTAATTTTAGTTTACCTTATTTACTTTTAACTTTGCCTTTTTATTTCTCGTCACGTTTTTAATTTCTCGTTATTAATTTCCCGTCAAGTTTTTTATCTTTCAGTATTTCTTTTTACCGTCTTTACTTTATTTTTATTTGTTTCAAGTCTTTATTTTTAATTAGTTTACGACACCCAACAATTCTCTTTTTGTTACCAAGAACGACTGAGTCACACTTTGAACCGGAAATCAATTCGAGAAGATACCGAGAAACGAACTTTCAACCTAGTAAAATCTCAATTTCATCAAGTCATATTTATACCCAGTTAGCTGCACCTCAGTGATTGGTATGTACATTTGTGCTAATAGATTCGAACTTGATCACAGGAGCATGTGAAGGGTCCTTGCTTGTTCCATGTGTCACGTGATTGTCATGGTACATTATTGCACTCTAAACAGTTTAGATAGAATTGTATCATAAAAGACATTATGACTCAAATGTTTAACTAAACATTATCGCCATTGGTTAGGACATGGAACTATACAATAAGATTGAAGAACCAACAGATGAGGAAAATGATATGCTAGACCTCGCTTTTGGCCTCACAGAAACGTACGTTACTTTTAACATTCACATAATCAGGCTACATCCAAGTCACGTGATCACAATCTTATACACGGTCTGTTCTTTGTAGGTCGCGTCTCAATTGTCAAGTAATCGCAAAAGCTGAACTCAATGGACTTCGTCTAGCCCTCCCCGCTGATAGATGGGAAAATGTTGCTCCACCTGTTGACCTGTACCCATTATTATCTGTTCAAATTTTCACTAGTTAGTCATACAAGCCAAATTCTGGTTCTCGCTTTTAACTATGCATAAACTATGAAGTCATACAGAGAACTTACCCGTGCCGAGTGAGTCAACACCAAGTCCGAAACATGTGTTTGCACTGCGACAGTTGTTTGTACTATCTTCAAAGTCTCCGGCTAAATGTTGACTTAACAAGGCACATCTTAGTGCCATTAGACTAACTTGGATAAGTTTTATTGATAGTATATGCTTAAAGTTTTTGACACCATATACAACAACACGGAAATCCGCGGAAATAGGATACCAGGGACTGAGGGAGATATGAGTTATATACTCAACATCTCTACCAGATAGTAAAGGGTCCGGTTGCAAAATACATCGTGGTGTGGGTATAAATGTCATGTTCTCGATAAACACAAGCTCGCTTATATCAAGCTTGTGTTTGTCATCCACTCTCGATGACTTTTGGTGTATCATTTTTCATCATGTTAACGATAGTCGCGACTTTATATTGCCGCTCCAAAACTAAAAGAGGTCCCGGATCTGATGACTTTATAAAATGTTTTCTATATAAAATTAATAATTTAAGTAATTCATATTCATGCCAGAGGTGCGGGGTTCCATACTAGCTTATATGACCACGCTTTTTATTTATAAGAGCTTTTCAAATTTAGTTTGTATGATCGTTGGACGGGTGCGATTTCATAGAATTTTCGACACGTGTTTGAAAGTTGATGGAACGTTTTTTGCTACACCGAAATAACCCTTCTTTTAAGAAAACGACGATTGCGTTTTGCTAACATGAAATTTTCTTGTATTCGAGTTGATGTTGCCCAAAACCATGACAATTTGGTTCATTACACTTCAAGTTATGTAGTAGATAGTTCTTTTGTTTCCACTTCAAGTTATGTGGGCTGCATATATGTACCTTTTTCCAGGGATATCACATGCGGCAAAAGCTCCATATCAATCTCGGTCACTTTTGGTGTACCTTTTTTTTCATTTTGTTGACGAGAGCCGCGACTTTATATTTCCGCTCCAGAACTTCTACATGGAAACACTTCTGGACCTGATGAATTTTTACAATGTTCTCTATATAAATTTAACAATTTGAATATTTGCCAGTTGGAGGTTGTATCTTCTGGTAGAGGTCTCACATTCTATACGAGAGGTGTTAGGTTCGATACCAGGAAATATCTCTTCTATCTTTTTATTTTGGAGAAATTATCAAAACTGCTTCAAAAAAAATTTTGTTTACGTCTTATATGTCGGCTTATAAGCTTATCTAATTTCAGCTTATGTTTCACAAGTCCCAATTTTCTGACTTATTTCAGATGATGACGACGAAAATGTTTTAAATTTCGGTTCGGAGTTTACGACAGCGATGGCCCATCTAACAAGATGCTTATTCTGGTATACTTCATTGGTTATATGCATTTTGAGATAGATAATAGTTTTTGGTAGAGTAAGATTATAGTGTGTCAACTTATTAACTTATTAGAGAATCACATGAGAACCTCTACAAGCTTTTGGGTTCATAAGTTGTTAACTAATTAACTTTGTAATGTTTGTTTCTAGGGGTGGAGGTAGGGGTGTTTTTCGGTTCGGTTTTCGGGTTGTTTGGTTTATTCGATTCGGGTTATTCGGTTAATTTTTTTTTGTGGTCAACCTGAAAACCGAACTGAACCGAATTAGATTTCAACCGAACCGAAAACCGAATTTGAATTCGGTTCGGTTCTCGAGTTTACAGAATAACCTGAATTATCTAAAAAAATTATAAAAATACACAATTTTTTAAATATTTAGCAAAAAATAATTACTTCAAATATAAAAAATTATATTTTTATATTAAGATTAAATTATAATATTTATTTTATGTATATAAATATATATAAAAATATATATTTGTATAATTTCGGTTTTTGGTTCGGTTTTCGGGTCTGATTGTCAAACCCATATCCAACCCAAAAACCAAATTAGTAGTTCGGTTCGGTTCGGTTATGACCCAAAACCCAAATACTATTTTCGGTTCGGTTCTAGTTCGGTTCGGTTCGGTTTTCGATTTTCGTGAGTAAAACTCAAACAATGGACACCCTTAGCTGGAGGTAGGCAAGGTTCAAAGGGTCGACCCTTTAACGAAAAGATTGTATGCGAGTAAACGGATATGTAAATATCAAGCGGCCACTAAATAAGATTATTTTATTTGGTTGTACGAATTAGCTGCTAAGCAAGGACGAATCAAGACCTAATATGATCAGGTGTATAAATGCTTTTAATTTTAATATAACATTTTAATGGGCCGGTTACACTTTAGATTCATTTGGAAAACATCGATATTTTTTAAAAATTAATACTACGTCGAAAAATTCATAAGTGGCTAGAGCACCTCGTGACACCCTGGCTCCGTCCGTGTTGTTGAGTGCAAGGTTTTTAAGATCGGAATCTTATCTAGGATCGTTTTCATCTTTGCAAGATCGAGATCGTAAAGTAGGATCGGGATCGTAAGATCCTACTATAATGTAATATTTTTAATAGTCTTTGCTGTATTTTACAACTCTAAAAATCGTAAACACAAAATTATACGAATATTCCATAAAAATTTGGTCCTAAATTATGATTAATAAATGTATAAGAAGATTTACACGTTTTTTTAGATTATACAAAATAAAGCTATAAATTTGTAGTTTTTTAGTTTGTCGTTCGAGAAAAAGTAAGATCGGATCGTAGTAGATCGTAAGATCCTATGATCCAGATCGGGATTCTATAAGATCTTAAGCATGTTAAGATCATACATAAGATCTAAATCGTTTTTGCTGTAGAGTATCGTAAAATCGTAAGATTTTAAGATGAGGATCGGGATCTTGACAACCTTGGTTGAGTGCCCACTATCGGTTTTATGCAAGTGTTCTTGTAGTCTAAGGTTTTTAAAAACAAATATTCAGTATTAATACTATAATATGAAAGTTAAACGGAAGCAAGTTTTTATTACGGAATGAGCTTAGCGTTTTGTAATGAGTAGTAATCTTATATTCTTATTATTCATTATTTTAGTTACTATCCACATTACAAAATAAATAATATTTTTATTTATTAATAAAAGAAATAATTAATTAAATTATTATAGTTTTTTAAATATGTTGTATATAAAAGTCTAATAAAGAAAAAACTCATTAAACTTTTTTCTGTTTTACTTACACTAGTTTCAATACCCGTGCACGCACGGGGCTTTTACAATAAGGTTATATTTAGGGATAATTTGACAAGTGTTGTTTTGTTTTGAGTTTGGACAATGATAACTGTGTTTTTGCATTAACTAACAATTATAATATAAGACGGGTGTAATATTCAATATTGTAGTTAAAATGATAATATGCATGTTTGGTAATTACATAGTTATGTCTCGATCTCAGTTGTATGTGTTGTCTTGTTTATGTTGATGTAAATTACGTGTCTTGAGCATCATCATCATCATCAGATATCTGTATAATTTTTTTTGTTTATTCGCATTGTGATTGTATGGATATACATATGTAAATGAAAATTGTAATATACCTCTATTATCTGTGTTTGCATTGTTGTTGATTTATTCATTTGCCTCTCCAATCTTGAGATGGTCTCTTCCTTGGCAATGCCAACATAACACAATAATCTAAAGTGAGAATATTGATTTATTGACTACTTTGTGGACTGAATTTTGTCAAAAAAAACAAACATCCTAGACAGTTTTTCCTTAAAGGTGTCTATCTCAATTTATTAGCTTATGAGCGGACCTATCCAAGAATGTATAGAATACCATACACAAAGCTTTATCTATAGAAATTTCATATAAATAGGTCTAACATTGGTTAAAGTTATCAGAATAATAAGTGTTCATAGTTCTCTTATATTAAATTCATATCTAGAAGTTACAGAACTAAAGATTATAAAATGAAACAACTAACTGCATCTTTTAGTTATCTCATGAGTTGAAAAAAGCTAAGAAAGTATATACAGCTGTTTCTTTATCTTGTATTGCAAAATTAGGTTTGCCAGGACAACATTGATGCCATCATGTTTTTTATCCTGACCAAATTCATCAATGGTGTAGCGTGCCTTTAAAATAACTTGGTTACGTACTATGTACTCCATGTATTCCGTCTTCTTCGCGACCATGTTGCTGCACATAGATATTCATCCTGCACGGATAAAATAACATGTCAATAACAATGCCTGAATCCATTTGTTTAAGCAATCTTTCGTCTTTTTTTACAGGTTAGACACATCATAACCATTGTTTTCATAGTAATAGAAGGCATTATGTTTATTTTTAATATATGGATTAGTTTGTACTTTAATGGGCCAATACATGTTGAAATGCTGAATGGACATGTATGAGTAAAATAAATTATCGTTTGCAAGTTTACCCAAACACCCTTTAATAAGCACAAATGCACAATGTATAATCTGTCGTATGACCCAAAGCTAAACATCCCTTAAAGGTACATAAAAATTGAGGTAAATATCAACAAAATTGTCAGTAAGTGAAATATTACAAATGCTAATCACTTGATATAACAAATAACAACAAAAATAACATTCCGTAATCATGTGAATAAAATTTCGACATAATAAACCAATAAGGAAGCATAACCGACTGATCTCATTACCAAATTTTAAGGTTTAGTATTTTTTGAGAAATTTCTATTTGGTCATTTATCAATAAATAGTTTTTAAGAAACCTATAAACATTAAACAACCAACTATCCATTACAACTTCACACAACAAAAGCTCATAGTCCATGTGATTCTGTTTATTTTTTCAAATCTCAGAATACAAAAACAAATTTATGATTCTGTTTTGCTAAATGCATTAGTAAATGTAGGCCACGTTATCCCTTCATTCTCCCGATTTTTCACATCGAAAAATAGAACATGCTATAATCAAATAGTATACCAATGATACACATGACAATGATCTTTTTATTATAGCCATTATACGGAGCTCATTAACATGAGTTAGAAATGATTGGGAGAATGTACCTCATTAGGGGTGAAACTACAACCAAGATATTTTTACTGTATGCAAATGTTGTAATAAAAGGAAATGCATAGTCCTCATCAGTATGTGTCACCATTATATTCAAACACCTAAAAATGTGACAAATTACATGCTACAACGATAAAGCGTAAGATGTCCATGTGAAAGAAAAAAGAATTGCTGGCACAAAGAATTAGTAACATACTTTTAATACTGACGAATAGCTGATCATTGAAAGTTTTCGTAACTTCAGGGCCAACATGATCATCAAATTCTCCAACAAAAGATCCTTCGAAGCCACATCCATCCACGCTTAAACTCCAAACTTACCATTGAACCTCAAATACACTATTTTCTTCAATCACCGCAACCGAAAATTCTCACAGAGTCCCTGAATGACTTCAATATGGATACCAAAAATTCTTCTATATAGACCATTCTCCTATTTAACATATCAATATCAGTCCAACAATAAAACAATCATCAATTCACAGTAAAGATTTATTCCTCACAAACTCATAACGAAAAGGCAAACGTGATCATAAACAAAAAGGTAAAATCACTAAAATTTAGCTGGGCACAATTTTATTATCAGATTCCTAACCATAAACAACTACTAATCACACTTTAAATTATTTAGCAACTTTAGTCTACGAAAATTAGGGTTTATACATATGAACTACAGATACTCTACCTAAAAGATCTAAATCCACCTAAGTCTCTTCTTGTAGTATTTGAAGTTTTGTGAATTCTTAGTTTCAAATCCGATTTGTGAATCCACGCTAAGCTGATTCGCCAACTTTGCGTGTAGTATCATGCATAATCTTGTATCATGTGGAACTTATTTTAGTACAACCTCTATCGCACTAACATTCACAGATCCTCACCATTTGATTATAATTGTGTTGATATTTTCTTTGAAAATTACCAAAAAAATCTATTTTCTAGTTTCAAGTTAAGTTCCAAACCCATGACAAATTGTCTAATAATTCTACTTCCAAAAGATCCATGTTAGTAGATATTTGAGCCTCAAAAACCTACAAAAATCTATATTCCTATAACATTCTATAAAACAATTGATAAAGACTTGTTAGGATCTAACTAAAAACTCTTTGCAAAAACACAAATATAATAACCTAAGAAGTTGAATTTCAAAACCATGTATAAAGATCAACCTCTAACATGATTTTAAATGTTATGATATGCGACCTATCCAAGAATATTATCATATGGCTAAGAAAAGATCACTTGCAAAACCTTATTTTATCAGTTTGTCAAAAGTATAGAAATATGTTTTGCTTATTTATCGACTTCTTTTGTGTAGCATTCACCCAGTTCCCCTAATTAACGAAATTACCACATTATAATGCGACTTATTCATAGAATCAACAATACATTAACTCAATTACTTAAAAATACAAAAACCCCTAAATTATGATGTTTTAAAAAAAGACATACCTTTGATTATGTAAGCTTTGAGGAATCATGATGTTCGATTACTAATGATAATGATCTTTTATTACTAATCTTTTATATCTTTTATATAATTATCATTGGATATATCATTGGATATGGCGAAAAGAAAGATTTGGGTAGGGAAGTTGTGGGTGGGAATGGAGGCGACTGTAATATTCAGGAACAAATTAGGGTATGTTTGGGTCCTTTTAACTTAAACATATTGAGTCCGCTTTTTAAAGTCTTTCTTTTTACACTTTGGCCACATAAATTTTTCGTCGAAAACTATAAATTTACACGTTTTAAGGCTGATTTTGACCAGATTTTGTTTAATTTTGACTTTTTATTAACCAATCATGTTGCATCTTTTTGCCTATGTGGCACAATCAAGCTATTTGATTGGTGTAATTTTTTTCTCATCAACCTCCACTTTTCACCTAAACTCTCCAAAAATCTAATTTTTTTATTATATAAAAGATTTTTTTTAAGAATTAATAAAAATAACTTTTAGTTATTCTTTTGTTAAAAATTAATAAAAATATTCTTTTAGTAATTCTCTTATTATCTATTTATTTCACATTTAATTTAGTTTCTAAGTGTAACAAAGTTTTGTAGTCTCATATTTTATGCTAAATGTAAGAAAATGTGATCAAAAGATTTTATTACATGTACAGTATAGTTTAAGGTGCTGTTTAGTTCAATGTTTTAAAATTCTGAAAATATAAATTTTAGTAATTAGAATTCCTAAGAATAAAAAATTCAAGATTTTAAAATGTTTGCGCATGTTTAATTGACAGAAATTCATAATATTTGAAATCTTAATTTTGGGTTGAACAAATTTACGAATGAATATTTTTTATATAAATTTTCAATTTAAAAGTATAAAAATCGTATTTTCACCTTTTATATAAATTTTATAAAAAATCATACAAGTTTTATAAAACATCTATATAAATTTTATAAAACTTAATTTTATAAAAAATTCCAAATTTTTTTATATAAAAGTTATATAAATTTTATAAAAACTTCTATAAATTTATTTAAATATATACAATTTTTATATAAATTTTATTTTTTTGTTTATATGACTAAAAACCGAATAATTTTTTTTAATTTTCTTAAAAAAATGCTCGGTATTTGCTTCAAATAGGTACCCGCCTCCGCAAAACTTATGGGCACATTGGAGAGACTTTGTGGAATAAGAGATCGAGGGTCGAGTCTCGCTCATCTTACTCCAGGTGTTGCTCCTCTGGGCCAGGAGAGTTGTCGGAGCTATTCCTTATAGGGTGGACAATGGTTGGTTCCAAAAGGCACCCGGGGTCAGAGTGTTCCTACCAATCTACACTTTTTTTGTGGAATTTTCTTAATAATATTAAATTTTCTACTTAAATGAGTAAAAAATCGAATATTCACTTTTTATATAAATTCCATAAAAAGTTTATACATATATTTTTATATAAATTTTATTTTTGCTAATTAAGAGAGTAAAAACCGAAAAATAATTATTATATAAAATTTTAAATTTTATAGTTTTTTATATAAAAACGACTAAAAAAAGTTCATAAAAGATAGTTTTCAAGTAAATAAAAATTCTTTACTTTTGAAGTAATTATAATAGCTTTCATTTGAAAATTCAGAAAATTTAAATTTTTTTCATTAATTATACCAAACATAATATTTGAAAAAAGTCAAAATATGAATATTTTAAATACTCTGAGTATCCTCCTCTATTCCTCAAACAAATTGCACCTTAGGTAAATGTTTTATGAACATTTTTACAGTTTTTTTTTAAGTAAAAAGGTTAGAAGACTCAGGCGTAATTTGGAAATCTGTGTAAAATGTTATTAAGTTAAGAGTTTATTTTGAAATTTTGCAATTACTAATAAAATAAATTCTATCAATTCAGAGAAGAAAAACTCTTTATTAGATGGTAGAGGGATAACTTTGAATCCAACAGGTGCATGGTTCAATTCCTACTATCTAATTAGAGTTTATTTTTTAATTTATAAAATAATTTCAAAGGATATTTTTCTAGATTTATATTTTTCAACTCTTCGAATCAGTGGCGGACGCAGGAAATTGAATAGTAGGGACAAAAAAAATCTGACGATAGTAAGACGAAAAAGTAAAATTCAAATAAAAAATTGAACGAAAAACTAAAATCCAAATAAAAAAACTGATTATTTTAACTTAAAAATGAAACATTTTTAAGTTTTGGAGTGTTAAATGTTAAATTTTGATGTATGAGTGGGGGGCAATTTCAATTTCAAGTGGGGACATTTTAAAAAAACACTCGAAATTGAAGAAAAATTACACTATATTCTTATAGTTTTAGTTTAGCCATGGAGGGCGCTTCCACCCCGAAGCTAAGCTATACATCCGCCCCTGGGTGTAGCAAAAAACATTCCATCAACTTTCAAACACGTGTCGAAAATTCTATGAAATCGCACACGTCCAACGATCATGAAAACTTAATTTGAAAAACTCTTAAAAATAAAAACCGTCCAACCATCGTACAAACTAAATTTGAAAAACTCTTACATATAAGCTAGTATCGAACCCTGCACCTCTGGCATGAATATGCAAAGCTCTACCAACTCTTACAAACCACATAGAATTACTTAAATTTATAATTTTATATAGAAAACATTTTATAAAGTCATCAGATCCGGGACCTCTTTTAGTTTTGGAGCGGCAATATAAAGTCTCGACTATCGTTAACATGATGAAAAATGATACACCAAAAGTCATCGAGGTTGGAAGATAAACACAAGCTCGATATAAAGGAGCTTATTTTTATCAAGAATATGACATTTATATCCACACCACACGAATTTTAGGCATGTATTTTGCAACCGGAGCCTTTACTATCTGGTAGAGATGTTGAGTATATAACTCATATCTCCCTCAGTCCCTGGTATCCTATTTCCGCGGATTTCAGTGTTGTTGTATATGGTGTCAAAAACATTAAACATACACTATCAATAAAAGTTATCCAAGTTAGTCTAATGGCAGTAAGATGTGCCTTGTTAAGTCAACATTTAGCCCGAGACTTAGAAGATAGTACAAACAACTGTCGCAGTGAAACCACATGTTTCGGACTTGGTGTTGACTTACTCGGCACGGGTAAGTTCTCTTTATGACTTTCTAGTTTGTGCATAGTGAAAAGGTACGTTTTTGTGAGGCCAAAACCAAGGTCTAGCATGCCATTTTCCTCATCTGTGGTTCTTTAAGCTTATTGTATTGTTCTACGTCCAAACCAATAGCGTATCATGACTATTAAGTGGTACATGGAGCAAGCAAGTGACCTTCACATGCTCATGTAATAAAGTTCAGATTTACGAGCAACAAAATATTAAAATAAAACTAATACTCCGTATTCATTTGCGCTTGAGTGATATTGATGAGCTTATATGCTAAATGAAAAACTGAAAAGACAATAAGCTTATATTTTGGATCAATAATGAACAGCTAGTACTACCACTTGTTGCTTTCCTTGATGGCTTGTGAGCGTCCCGTTTTATTAAATATGCTACAATAATTCACCATTAACCGGTCGTTTCTCATCATGAGTTCAGGAGCCTTATGTCAGCATTAGAGTTGGTATTATCCGGTCTCCAAAAACAAACTATTTGAGTAGCGGTGAGCATTTGGATCGTGGGACCGGACCGGACTGGACAAGCTCGGTCCAGTCCGAGGTTTTTACCCATTCAATCCTCGGTCCAGTCCGGTCTTATAAAAAACCCGTCGATTATGCCTAATAGGACCGGACCGATCCGGACCGGACCATTTCGGTCCGGTATCGGTCCGAGGTTTTGGACCTTTTCGGTCCTCGGTCCGGTCCGCTTTTGATCGGTCCAGTCCAGTCCGAACCTGTTGCTCAGCCCAACTATTTATACCATTTACAAAAACTTCTTATCATTGTTTTAAAAACTAGTTTGACCCAGCCGGTTTAACCGGTTGAACCGTGAATCGGAGTAATGACCGGGCCGTTATAAGACGGGTTTTTACTAAGACCCGAACCGGATTGAACCGCAGGTTTTTGGTCGATCCGGTCGAACCGCCGGATAAAAACCGGCCGGTTCAACATATATCAAAAGAAAAAAAGAGAATAATCTAATATCATCAGATGATGAAATTAACACCTTTAAAAAAAATGATGAAATTAACAATGTGTTGTTGAATCACACATTCTGATTCATTTGCATGATGAAGATTCATTAAAAGGGGATGAATAGATCCTAAGCGGTGAGATCTATTTTGGTAACCTGGTAGGGATTAATAGATCATGAGTGATGAGATCGATCCAGGGAATAGATCATAAGGATCATATGAGTTTTTTATTTGTTAAACTAGTTCAAAAGACAGATCTTCAAAAAAAAAAAAGATAGGGAAATGAAATTGGTATTAGTTGTGTGAGAAGTATAATGTTAGTATAATGTGATTAGAAAGATAGGGAAAAAAGGACATGGATCCATTAATGTGATCACGCAATGTTTTAAAACCCAGGTGTTAAATCGACCCGAGTCAACCCGGTTAATCTAGTTTAAAAAAAAAGAAAAAAATTATATTTTTAATAATTAATAAAAAATATATATAAAAACCATAAAAAAATTTGTATATTGAAAATATAAATTGTTTACTAACCAACATAATATGGAAAAATAAAATTTCGACGCAAATACATAAAATTTACATATTTTTTTCAAAAAAAATCGGAAAAATTCGAAACCCGGCCGGGCCTCGAGAACCGGATTGACCCGGGTCACCCTAAACCCGGCGAGTCTAGCCGGATTTGAAAAATATGAAACCCGGGTCAGTATAACCCGTTTTTTCGGCCGGAACCAGGTCAACCGGTTGACCCAGCCGAGTCGACCTGGGTCTGAAAACATTGATTATACGTGCTTTACAAAAACAGTGCATACTTTAACTTTTTTTTGAAGATAGGGCCTACTTTAATTACTGGAGTACTACTAGTATGAAATTGGTATGAGTTGTGGGGTAATTTGTTTTTATGTTAAAAACAAGTACACTATCGAGTAAAGCTGGGGTCTATATACAGACTTCACGTGGGTAGTCCTTTTCACATAAGACAAGTTTGACCTAGCGGTTCAACGAATCAATTAAAAAATTCGGTTTTAAAACATTGGTTCTTATAAGCATTCTTGACCTCTACATCTGTACACCCCTTTTTTTAACCCCAAACCTTGATAAAAATCAATGCTTTCATCACCGTTTTTCGACGAACTCAATAATATATAAAAGCAAAAATCTTGAAATTGGTTGTTCTTGAAATAACAGGAAGTTGGGGGGATTTCCTTATATTGTTTACTCGAGTTGTTCCTGCAATAAACATGATGAAATGTGGCCAGTGATTAACATGACCAATTTTCGCTTCAATCAGGTTCAGTTTCCTGCAATAAAAGAGAACAAACAATGTGTTGGGTCGACTTATACATCTTATCAATAGGTGCATTTAATTCAGTGACATATAAAATTTTTTGGCTGTTTATAATGTGTAAGTTGAAAAGCTAGCTAGCTTAATCGTTACCACTGTTGCATCTCCAAAACACATGTAGTTAATACTAGAAGAGAATGTCGCCTTTTAATTAACAGCACTTTTTGACGGGTCGTCTCGACCATGCTTATTTGAAATGTACTAAAAGTTACCCATTTTGACCTATTACTCGAACCATGCAAATTTCCACTTTTACATGATGTTTTAATCTTATGATTCTAAAAGATATATTTCTAGGAATAAGTTCAGACCTGCACCAAAATGTATTCCGCCAAACATCGGGCCTTGATGTATTTTAAGAATCCATAGAGTGGAATTATTGGATGCTACTTGTTATGAACATTACTGATTAATTTTGACATGTAAGTTTTACCTTAGTAGAATTGGAAATTTAATTAAGTTGGTTTACACATGATAAGGTGAATAGATGATTATATCATCTTGAGATGCCGTAATGAAACATTTGGTAACCATACTAAAGTGCTGAATTTGATAACGGAAATTTTGTATGGATGGAGCAACCTAGGTGAATTGTGAACAAAGAGATTGTTTCTAGTCCCACATAGGTTACAGAAAAGAAAATTTTCAAATTAGTGAGATTGCACCGTTGACATTTACGTACAGACCATTTGCGGTAGTTGTTAATATAGCAAACTGTAAAGAGAACATGCAAGCTGGACTCTCGTCTTCCCCTAGGCCTGCAGTTGAAACTTACCATAAGGGCATATATCCTGCGACTGTATTTAGTGTAAGTGTAGGTTGAGAGAACCTTATTGGGGCAGATAAGATTTACCAGTATTACATTCGAAACATCTACACACCTCGATTTACTGATAACACAATCTCAATCACAGACCACGTGTAGCTTAATCAGAAATTGTACACTTGGAGCAATAGGAGCCATACTATTTTGACCCGTAAAACAAATCCTACATTTGTGAGAACCACTACTGCTATACAATCCGTGCAATTAAAAGGGTCCTAGGGGTTCCTTTCGTACCATATGAAGGTGTTTAATCAGTAATGGTTAACACATAAAAAACAACCACTTCCCATGAGTTTAAGGCTTGCATTATCAAGTGAGCTTTGGTCGGTACGGTTTAATGCCTACTCCGTGCGTAAAATAGCCAAGCATAAACAACACATAACGAGCAACCCTGCAGCAATAGTTTCCATAGTGTTTGAGCGTAAAATAAAACCTACATTTGTTATAACCAGTAATACTAAAAAAGTAGACTCCCTGCAATCAAAACAGTCCTAGGGTCCATGGACGGATAACATTAAGCATTGTTCAACCCTACTTCAAATCAAGCATAGTCACAGTCAAGCCAAACACCAGCAGCAACTAGTTGAGTGGAGAAAAAACTGTGGAATGGACGGCTTGAGTTAAGAGTTTGGCGGCGGCATCTGATGCGGCAGGTCCACACTTGTTAGTTATCTCAGAAGACCACTTGATTCTTCTGACAAACTCTTGATTCATGGCTTCAAGATCTTTGTCGTCATCATCATCATCATCGGGGGCCTCCTCCTTTTTCTTCCCCTTGATATCCTTCATCTCTAAATCATAGGCCCACTTGATTCTTCTATCAATCTCTTCTCTCATGTATCGAGCATCAGGATCAAAGCTCTCCATCTTCTTAATCTTTGTCATCTTCGTGGTGTCAGGTACATTATCTTCAATCATCATGAGTGGGTCAGGTAAATCATCTTGAATCATATCGTCTTGCTGACTTGAAGAGCATATTCCATCCTGGACATGTTAGGAGCCACCATCTGTGTATCGAAATTCCTCATAGCACTAAAACGCCTAAAATCCACCGACCTCAAAACACTTGCCCGCTTATACTCGGCATCCGTCCATTTGAAATCACGATCATCCGCCATCTCTTCCTGTTTCCCTAGATCGATAATCTGCTTTTGCCACTTGCTTCTTAGGGTTTTGCTTCTTAATTGTTTCCCATCTTTATAAAAACTCTTTTTAACCAAATGGGTTGGGCTCTGGCTTTTTTTTTTCACAAGCTATGGGTCTGCCCACTCATACCAAAACTTGGCTACAAGACTTTTTTTTAAAATTTGATTGTGTAAAAAGTCATTATGACCGGGAGTTCAAATACATGATTCACTTTAAATGATGCTCCTTCTAGCTTGGTCCAAAAAACTGGGAGTTCAAAGCTAGGCGACAACACAACACACAATGTTAGATTAGGACATCCAACTTGAGATTTTAAGTCAGAAAGATTCGTGTATTTTAATTCAGAAAGATTCGTGTGTATTTTAATTCAGAAAGATTATAGTATGCAAAATTCTTAAAGTTCAGGTTTCTTGGTTAGTATTATATCTATATAGAGAACATAGTAAAATGTTTCCGTCAATCATATCTCCCTAGTATTCTACTTAGGCGGGAAAAAGTAACAATTTGGTTTTCCGATAAGTAAGAAAGTAAAGACCGCTTATGCATAGATTATTTGTATCCACTTTTTATTACATTCGGTGTTCTTTTAATACGGAGTAACCAAGATATTCCACACACTCGACTACCCGCCTTCAATTCAGATCATGGAGGGTACATAATGAACCCACGAGTGGTAGTGGAGTACCGGGTTTGACCTGCTACGTCGCAGTGTGGGTCTACTTTTGTTGTCTTCAGATATGCCTGCAACTAGTGACCCCATACCAGCTGCATTATTTGTGCTTCCCGACCCCTTGTAAACAGACATTCTAGCAAGAAGCCAGAACAAACATCCAATGTTGTGCTTCCCCTTTTTAGCAGGGATACCAATGTCAACATATCTCATGGGAGAATCGGTATCACAAAAAGCAATGGTAGGGATGTTTCCAAGTGCATCCTCCTTGATTGGCTGTATAAACAACGCGCTTTAAGCATTAGCACTAAACAATTACTAAAACAACGTGTAAACAACATTGCAAACAGACTACAAAGAATAGCAACCTGATATAGTCAGTTCGTGGGCCAGTCAAGACAACGTGATGAGGCTCACTGAAAGTAGTCTGAAGCTGATTGGTGAAGGTATTGCCGACCAGCAATAGTATGAGCACCAGTGTACTGATCGAGCAAACTTTAACACAAATCACTGTCCATAGGTCTGGCGGATTGGACAATGATGTCTTGAGGATTCTCAATTGCAATGTCTTTCCCAGGTTGAAAAGGTACCAATAAGTTTGCTAACCAACATTGAAAGACATTGGATGTTACGTTATTTAGAGCACTGGGTATCATGGCGCCGTGGGGTGCCAATACCACGGCGCGAGTCGCGTGACCACTCCCCAAACCCAAAAAACCCACGGCGTGGGGCTGCTGCGTGACCCAACTCACGGGGCGTGAGTCTTTGTTTGTGATTTTTTTTTTTTTTTTTTTTTTTTTTGGTATTGGGGAAGAAGGAAGGGGTATTGTGTGTATTGTGGGACCCACATTCATCCATCACTTGGAGTGATGACTCCCCACTTTTTTTCATGTGAGTGAGTGGGTGAGTTTGGATGATGTGGCACCCGAAAAATGGCTCACTTGGAGCCATGACTCCGTGCTCTCTTAATAACTTCAGTATATCTATTTCGGGTTATGTTTCATAGCCATCACAATTTCAAAAGAAGCACAAAAACTGAGCATATGAAACATAAGACGAAAATAACATAAGCCATAAGCTCGCTATATAAGCCGAATCAAACATCAGTATCTCTATCGAAGCTATGATTCCATACATAAAAAATAACAGTGGGTGCGAAAACGAAAACCCATATCAGAAATGAAATAAAAAAACAGACATTTATTAGATAAGGTTTTAACAGCCTAAGTTCCGAGTGTCAAATATTTAGAAACCAACATTGAATCAAACCATGTGCCTCGGTCCTAGGTAGGGGTGGGAATCGGGTCGGGTTGGTCGGGTTCAGGTTATTCGGGTCGGGTCGAAGTCGGGTCAACGCTAAAAATAGTTTACCCGAACCCGACCCGATTTGAACTCGGGTTAGTCGGGTTCGGGTCTAGTCGGGTCGTGTCTAATCGGCTTCGGGTCAACCCGAATTCGAGTAAATTATAAAAAATACTTTTTTAATACAATTTATATTAAATTTAAATTTTAAAAATAAAAAAAATAAAAAAAATTCGAATTCGGGTTAGTCGGGTCATTTCAACCCGACTAACCCGACCCGAATAGGCTCGGGTCGGGTCGTAAAAAATGACACCCCTAGTCCTTTAGGTATGGGAAGTTAACGCTCTACCATTTCACCATGCATGATCTTCAAATATTTTTATTATTTAACGTATTTAGGAAACAAGTTCTTAAAGTGAGACGTGTAGGGTTCGGATTGTGAGCAACACATCAATAACTTGTTTTGTTTATTATAAATGTTTGTTTAAAAAATTGTTACAAACAATCATGGTATATAATTGTGAGCAACACATCAATAACTTAGTTTTGTTTAAATGGTAAAAAGTTTAAAAATTCAACCTTAATAAATTAAAAAAAGTTACAAATACCTTATATAATTATAAATTATAGATTATAGATATGATAATGTTACGTAAGTCCATGAGTCTTAAAATAAACTAAAAAGCTAAAGCTTATATAAATATAAGCCGAAAAGTTAACAAGCTCTTAAGTAGGGGTGTCAATATTTCGACTTGACCCAAACGGCCCCTATATGTAAGTAATGTAACCACCTAATAGCACGAAATTCCCACTAATTTTTGAACACATTTAGAGAATTCAATGAAAAAGTTATATTTGTTCCATAAAGTAAAATATGAAACAGTCTCAAAAATTAAAAAGACGTGAGAGCTAGGTATCGAACCCCATACCTTGCTTTTGCATTCAAAGGCAAGGCTCTACCGACGCTACAAGTCTCCTTCATTAACATTTTTGAATTATTAATCTTACTAGCAGGGTACCCGCGCGTTGCAGCGGCGGGTACCCTGTAACAAAAATAATTTTTTACTTTTATATTTCTCTTATAAAACATGTCGAAAAACGACAATTTTATGGTTTGACTAACTTTATGTACAGTGGCGGATCTAGAAATCTTAAACATGTGTGGCACAAAATTTTTTTAACGCAAATGTTCTTAAGTGCATGAAAAAAAGTCATGTGTGTGTCACATGAAAAAATAATGACATGAAAAAATGGATTAAAACTCTAATGACGTGTGCGTTTATTAAATTAGTAACTTGTTGGTAAACATGATCATCAATGAAATTTGGTGGCCTCATGTCATAGTTATCCGAAGGCACTTTTATACATATTTTTTTAGAACGACAAATGTTAATAGTTAGTGAGTTGAGTCGTGCAATGACATTTAAGCGGTAGAATGTCTTATTCGAACCTTCGCCTACTTATGTTAGACTTCTTATCCGATTCGCCTGAAAGGGCCTTTGGCAGGTGTTAAACTCATGACCTCCAGAAAACCTCCCCAAAGAAACTATTTAATGAAAATTTGATAACCAACTGAGTTAAGCATGTTGGTTTAAAGAAAGCACTTTTATACATGACTAACATGATATATAGAGAGAAAAATTGATCTTTTTGTGATGATTAATCAAGTTTGAACATTAAATATAGCTCTGCCTTTAGATTTTGAGTGTTTGATAACTTTCTTAGTTACATAGAAACAACTAAACATTTAGTTTACGAAATGACAAATACTGAGTTGATTTTAATAATAGTATGACATTATGAATTAAATACAATGTGACAAAGACATAAGATGTAAAGGGCCTAAAATATATAATGGGAGAACTACATAAGAAACAAAAATTATCCCTATAGTTTAGTCATTGAAACGATAAAAAATAGAGTCAACTAAGAATAAAATAGGAGAAACATTAGCACTGTACATCATCTTCTATCTTCATCATTTCTGTATTTCATAAAAACACAGCCCAAAAACCTCATTCTCTCCATACGGGTGTAGCACTTTTCGAAAAACCAAAAACTTAACTAAAAAATCACACTTAGTCGCCAACAACTATGTGTGACACGTGCCACAGGTAGCCAAAGGGTAGTTGCGCCCCTGTTTATGTAGTTGGTTATGTTTTGTTTTCTTTGAATATAATTGATTATGTTTGATTTATGTTTTAATCGGTTGTATCTTGTTTATATTGTAAAATGTGGAAATTTTGTTGCACTTTTGAGTAATAAGTGTTTTAAAAGTAAGATTAATTATGTATTTTTATGTATTTGTGCATTTAAAAGACGTAATTCTAACCTTTTAACTTGTATTAAAAGTTGTACGATATGCTTGAGTAGTTGTGTTACTTAATTATGTGGCATTAATAAAGAAAGAGAATGTAATTATATATACTATTATTTTTTCATTAATAAAGAAAGATTTTAATACATGTTTTTAGTTTTTTTGCATTAAGAGTTGTATAATGTGTTATAATAATTGTATTACTTAAATTTTGTGCATTAAATGAAGAAAGAGATATTAATCTCTTTTATAAGATAATAAGATATAAACAACATTTAAAAAGTCATTATGTCCAAACTTTATCCAAATAGAGTTTTGGGAGCGACAATATAAAGTCGCGATTATCGTGACAAGTTAGAACACGACCACATTCTGGTGAGAAAACTAGAGCCTATCGTTGTCGATGATTCTAGATGAAAAATGTGACCAAAAGTGAGCTTAGAGACAAACACGATCTCCATATAAAGGAGTTTATTTTTATCAAGAGCATGACATTTACACCCGCACATTTTTGCCGCATGTCATTTGCAAGCAAACCATTTACTCTCGAGTTAAGATGTGACTATATAAATCATATCTCCCTCGTATCCTACGTCAGTGTATTTATGTATTATTGTATATGTTGTCCAAAACTGTAAACATATATCAATTGATACAACTTATCCAAGTTAGTCAAGCACAACAAACGTTTATAGTTTGTATCACAAAAGCAAATCCTTTAGATGCTAGTCGGTTGCATATCAATTTGGTCCAACTAGAAGAAACCACGATTAACTGTTGGACCACAATATATACTTCGTGATCCAAGTTGCTTGAGTGTATATGGTCTCGTGTGAACATCAGTGAAGGTCCTGCGAGGCTATAACTGCATAATGGTGAAAAGGTACTATATACACAACCCAGAAACAAAAGAACTACCTACATTAAGCGAGCAATGAACCAAATTGTCATGACTTTTGAACACGTGTAGAAAATTCTACTCCGTAAAAATTCTCAAAAATAAAAAAAGGTGAGGATGTGTTGGCTGGTATCGAACCGCGCACCTATCTCATGCAAAGCAAAAGCTCTACCAACAAACACAAACCGGACTTGTTAAATATTTAAATTATTACATTTATATAGAGAACATTCTAAGTTGTCAAAATTTGAACAGTAATTGATGGTTTTGAAGTACAATTTAGTTATATGCTTAGATTAAATCTGTTGTTTCATTACATTCCGTGTTCGAACAAAATCTGAAATGTGATATTTACGAAAAGTATTCCAGACACTCTATTACCCCGCCTCAAACCAGATGGTGGAAGGTACATAATAATTACAACAAGTCGTTTTCTAACTATCTTACGCAAGTTGTGCTGATATACCAACATAATTGCAGCATTCAAGTATGAGCAACCAAAATGAAACATATACATTGAAACCAATTCAAATCATGTACTATGTTAATGCATATGAATCTAAATTTTAGATCATTAGATATAGGCAATAGAGAAAAACAGCTTTTCAAAGAAAACCATAGCAACATTAACTAGTGCTCGGGTACTTGACTTTAAACAACACGAAATTAGTAAAGAGGTAGAGACGTTTTGGTTCATTTCCAGCCAGATGCAGCAACAACATCACCAGCTGGTACAGGTGGAGCACCTGGAGCTGAAAACAATAAAACCATACCTAATCAGATACACAGTATATATTCAAAGGTCGAAAAACAACAATAACTACACGTTATGATAAATGTCATCTTCCTTTCCATGAGCACTAGTCCAGCTACCTGTAAAAACAAGTCCACCTTGGTGCAGCAGCCTCACTAGACTACTGGGTATCAGGAATTGCGGCAGACCATTGGTCATGTATACCAATAGCACCCGCTGCATAATCTGTATAATCTGTGACAGCAGCATCTTCTTCCTGTTCCTTTCCTGTAGAAGAGAAAAGTAATGATTAAAAAACTACTAACTAATGTGTTTATTGTTTTAATTAGTCATCATTACAGCTTGATCTTACAAAATATTTAGGAGGCCTTGGTACGGCTCAGGTCAAAGTGTCAAACTTCTTTCTCGAAGAGGTGGCAAACACGGACGGGTTGGGCGGACACATGCAATGGGTCATAACGGGCACGGGTCAAAATGGGCTCAGGTCAAAACAGACTCGGGTCAAACGGTTTTTTTTTTGCCCATCTTAGAAAAAGGTAACCTGACTTTTCCATTAACTTCCTCATATCCTTTCTGCTATTGTTTAACACCCCTTAAATTCGATTGTAAAAACAGTACCAAACACCCCTTTAATTCAACTGTACTGAACATCGTTTAAATTCGACTGTAAAAACAGTACCAAACACCCCTTTAACTCGAGTTACAAAAATAGTCCAACTCACAAATACCCTTTGATTTCGGTACAAAAACACCCCTTAAACTCAACTGTAGAAACACCCCCTCTAATGAAACTGTCCTAAACACCCACCTATGAGCATTAAGCAAAGCTAGTTCCTTAAGTGACTATCTTAATTAATAATCGCCCGACACTTTATGCCAGGCAAAAATTTGTAATTAACGTTTTGCTGCAATAAGTGCTAAAGCCTCTTTGGTACTAAACAAACCAATTGTATTAAACCGAAGAAATCACTCAAAATCAGTGCAGACAACATATACAAAACGATGTCGCATACATGTAAAACACTTTATACTCTGCTTGGTTATGGAACCCTTTATAAGTTTATGCTGTCTGCACTCTGCAGTTTGAAAGAACATCTTTTGACTTTCATTGCTTATATACTTATTGCCGTTTCTGAAATAAGTTGTTCTTAATAAATGTACAAATGCACATACCAATCACTGAGGTGCAACAAATTGGGTATAAATATGACTTGACATATTTACCTTCAAGCTCTATATCGTTCTAATGGGCTGCTTCTAACATATTCATTCCAATTGCTAAAATACTTCTAACCGAGTTTGGATCATTTCAAACTTGTTACACTATTTTGGGTGTTGGCCAAAATAAGTTCCCAAGAAATTGGAATTTTTGTATTAAATCATGAAATCCTAACTAATTCTTCGTAAGCGGTTGAAAACTGTGTAACATTTTAATAAATTATACAAGGAACATAAACTATAGCTAAGATTTGTGGTTGCGAAAACGGGCATCACTTGACTATTTTCATATATCTATCCCTAGAGCAATCAACCTATAATTATACGACACATATAAATCTACGAGATACGAAAACAAAAAGAAACCACCTTTAGATAAGGCTTTAATAGCCTGAGCTCCAAGTTTGAAAGGCCACCACCAGGGCCGGTCCTGAGCTTTTGGATGCCCAGGGCGAGACTAATAAATTATGCCCCCGTATATATAGCAAGCCTTGAGTTTATGTTGTCATAATATACTTGTGTCGGTTCCGTATCTTTAGATGACTAAAATGAGAAATAACATTTCATAATTAACATTAGGGGTTTTCTATCTTGTGTCCTAAGGGCACATGATAAGAACATATAAAAAATATAAAAAGTACACCGGGTCTCACAGAAAAGTAAACAGGAATCCCCAAAGTGTGAATCTCTATGTACTTTTCTGTGAGACCCGGTATATTTTTTACCTTCTTTTGGGGCACAAGATAGAAAAACCCTTAACATTATTATAACTACTTTTTCATGTACTTTTGTTTGGAAAGGTATATTTATAAAAAAAATCACAACAAAATTACAAAGTTTAAAAGAAAAGAAAAGACAAACATAGAAAAAAATGCATAAAGCCACCAAATACATTGGAAAATTTGATTAAAGACCCCGTCTTCAATGTCTTCGTATATACGTAATCAAAGTTATAAATCATATCTTCACTTTTACTATCATTTCATTTGTAAAATAAATAAAAAGAATAAACACTTGTATATTTGCTATTCCAACATAACAAAATTAGTTTAGATATGATTTATACACATTTGGTATCTACTTAAAAACTGAAGTAAAAACAATCTTACCAAAAGGGAAAATACCAAAAAAATAGTACTTCAGACCCAATCAATAACAAAATTAAAAATATAAAAAATGTGCATATGTCACTAAGTCACGAGTATTTCTCACTTTTAACCCTTTCAATAAAAGAAAAACTCATCTTCTCCATATCTCCGAACAACCATGTCCATGTCCGGCCCCGATTCTCATAGATTTTAGTTTCCTTTTTTCTCTCTTTTTTCTTCTCATTTTTTATATAAGGTGGTCTTTCTTTTATTGTCAAGATCAGTACTAAAAACTAACAATAAAATTTTGATGCCCCCTATTTTATTGATGCCCTGGGCCGTCGTCCACTACGCCCGATGCCAAATCCGGCCCTGGCCACCACCAAAATGTGTATCCAATGTTTTAAAACCCGGTTTTTGAATTGACCCGGTCGAGCCACCGGGTCACGGTTCAACCGGGTTTTTTGGTCAAAACCGGCGTCCTGTCACTCGACCGGGTAAATCCGTGTTTTAAAACATTATGTGTATCTAGTGAGGTTTAAACCTAAGACCTCTTATGAAGAAATTGGGCATCACTTAGCTAGTTTCAGGGGTGCTTATTTCGGCTGGCTTATATAGCGCGATTTATAGCTTATTTTCGGCTTATTATACATAAACTCACTTATCTATGGCTTATTTTGAAACTTTTGGGCTTGTGTAAGTTTATTATGACATGATAAGCTTATATAAGCCAAAAAATTTCAATATAAGACACGAAAAGTGAGCGTATGAAACATAAGCTGAAAACTACATAAGCGATATGTCCGCTATATAAGCCGAAAGAAACATCAGTATATCTATCCAAGGTGTGATTCTACACATAGAAAAGAATTGTGGGTACGAAAACATGTAATGTTTATTACATTTAAAAACTAAAACAAATGAAAACTCATTTCTGTAAGAGACATTTAATCAAACACTTGGTGGGCATATACTAATCATTTAAAAACAAGTAGAACCTGATTCGGAGAGTTGAAAAATATAGAACCGTGCCGATCTAGAAAAATATGCATTGAAATTCATTTATAAATTAAAAAGTAAAGTATTATTAGATAGTAAGAATCGAACCTTGCACCTCTTGGATTTAAAGTTATCATCTTAACATCTCAATAAGCAGTTACTTTAATTAACTAGCAGGGTACCCGCGCAATGCGGCGGTGGGTACCTGTGATTATATTTTGAGACAAACAAATTTTATTCCGTTTTTTTATCATAAAGTGACGGGGCACAAACACATAAAGAATGCCTGTAGAAAGTACCTACAAAAGTTACGGAGTTGGCAAGTGAGAGTGAAAGTATACCGAGAGATTTGTTGAAGATGAACAACAATTTTCCTCAAAATTTTAAAAGATATTTAATAGTATATTAATATTAGTGTTGGTTTTAAACTTTTAAACACACATACATCCGCTAATAAGAAAATAGAACCAAATATCTACACCACATCTCACTTCATACGCAAAATAGACATCTCTTTAAGCCATAACTCAAATACATATACACAGATACAAACAAACCTTGGTGTAACCAATATTTAACCAGAAAGTACAATCTGAATAGCAATGCAACCTTAGTAACACCAATACTATCAGTGACCTTAATAACACCAATACTATCACTGACCTTATATATATTGTGCATTTGTTTATTAGACTCTAATAATTATTGGACCGTTACAAAATTACAATTATTGGGCCGTTACAAAGTTACACATTAAAGACCATTCAGTTTTCGTAACTTGTATGTATTAAATTTAAAAGGTTGTTACAAATTATATATTAAAGGGCTTTAATTTTCAGAACGTAACATAAGTTTTAATATATGTATATATTAATTTAATTGCAATGTATCATAAATCTTTCTTAATATAGAAATGTTTAAGGCTTAATTTTTAAGACTACTAAATATAGAAAAAGTGATAAATGCTTTATAAAGTATAAAGATTAATAAAATTTCTTTTATTAGTAATAGCAAAATTTCAAAGTACCCCTCAGTCTTATAATCTTTCTACTAAAAAAACTGTAAACATATTCATAAAACATTTACTTAAGGTGTCGTTTGTTTGAGAGAAATTAGGGGATATTCAAAATATTAAATTTTAAGTTCTCCAAATATTGTGTTTGATATAACTAATGAAAAAAATTTAAATTTTCTGAATTTCTAAAATGAAAGATATTAGAATTACTCTAAAAAGTGGGGAATTTTTATTTACATGAAAATTATCTTTTATAAAATTTTCACTAATCATTTTTGTTTGGTTTTTATATAAAAAAATATAATTTTAAAAAATATATACGAATTATTTTTTCGGTTTTTACTCTCTTAATTAGCAAAAATAAAATTTATATAAAAGATATATACATAATTTATATAAAAAAATTTATGAAATTTACATAAAAGGTGAAAATTCGAATTTTTACTCAAGTAGAAAATTTAATATTTTTAAGAAAATAAAAAAAAATCGGTGTTTGACTAGTTTGAAAATAATGTCGACCAGATCCGGTTCACTTATATAATTTATATAAAAAGGTTTTTATTAAAATGTTCATAAAAGTTAAAAAAAACATTTAAACAGATTTCCAAAATACCCCTCAGTCTTATAATCTTTTTATTAAAAAACTGTAAAAATATTCATAAAACATTTTCATTAAGATATATGCTTATTTTCATTAAGATCGAAAGTGATTTGAATGTCATCAATGGATCGTCCTTGTTTACAAATGTTAGAAGTTATCCTGAACAAACAAAAAAAACTGAATTATCACTCAAATATCCAAAAACTTGACTGCAGTCATATAGTATATGCTCTGAAGATATGATTTTTAACACATGTAGTGTTACCATTTTTAGCCATCTACTTCATGAACACATATTCATCATCTTTAAAAGTTGGGGATGGTTTTGCTTCCTTAGTTGTCGTGTTATTGGTAACGTGTGATATATTGGATTCAAAATAAGTTTGATCATCAACCAACAAAATAAGTGGTGATCTATTATCAAAATTATTCAAAGGAAGAGTGAGAACATATAGAGTGGTATACCGACCATCCAACATTTCTATGTTTTAACCTCTTGAACACATATAATATGGAAAATTCTAATTTAATATATGAACGATTTACCTTTAAGCAAACTGATTAGTCTCTCACTAACAGATTGTACCTACAAAATATCAAAAACAATCGGCCAACATACAATATATAATGTTGAGGATATAGTTTGTACAAATAATATTAGCCGAACCGGGATCAAAGAAAAAAAAGTAGAATCAATGAATTATAGAGAAGAGTCTTACCAGATGGCCATGATTTAACTCACAATGTATTTAAAAATGTTTAGATGGTGATTATTTTTAACCTGCATAATCAAGAAAGAAAATTATCACTTTTTTGAATTGAAGTTAATCAAAATTAAATATATTGAATCGAAACCCTAAAAAACAAACACATAAAAATACCAACTAATTGGGGAATTGAAACTCAGTAATTATATGAACTTTAAAGGGAGTTTATAGAGTAGAGGAACATTGAATAGATTATTTTAAGAACGTAGTGTATTGTATTTATGATCCGTTTTAATAATTTGATTTAATTGTATTATGTTATTAAAACATTTATGAGTTTACAAAAACAGAGGTTATAATAAAGCGTTTTTGTTTTTGAAATATTATAAAAAAAAGTGTTTTGTGATTTTGAACCTGAATGATTAGAAACTGATATGTTAAAGAACATTTACAATGACGGATAATTTCAAACATGTCTTTTTTACCGCTAAAGTTATTAAACAGCTTTTGACTTTACAAATATAAATATGGTAATATCTTTATTATCATTTTAATGAAAATCGTTTAGTTTTTTTTCACATTTTACACCGAGTTACAAAATATGATTTATATATAGGATGTTTTAATGCCCATTTAATTTTCTTCTTTTGTCGTAGTTTGTTTATAATTTATAAAAAATTATATATTGTCTTAAATTCATAACTAAATTTGGTATTATTTTTAATACGAATTTAATGCTTAAGCTTTAAAACCTTGTACATTTATGTTATTTAAGGAATTGGTTTTAATGTTTGTAGCTTAAAAAACTTGTAAATTATGTGTAAAAAATTACTTATATTTTTTTACAAATTTTCTATAATGTATGGTTAAATATTATTTTTATTTATAATCGGTCTTTGTTTTATAATTTTTAAATTATATATATTTTTTATTATATGTAGAAAATTACTTATAATATTTTGCTGTTTTAAGGATTTTTTAACCGAAGTAATAAAAAGTTTTAATTATTTAGTTATGGGCTTAAAACATTTCTTTGCATAACCGTTGGTTTTTGAAATGTTATGGGCTAAAAAAATCTTTATTTAAACAGAATTATATGGGCTTTAGCTTTGTATATGCAGCCCATCCGGGTTTATGCTAAAAAAGTTGTTGAAATAGGAAATGTTTTTATAACAATTTTAATGCTCAAGCATAAATTGGTTGTACTTAGGGGTTATTTTAGGTAGTGTTTTTTATTTTTCAAGTTTAAGGTTCTTGTAAATTATTTTGGTTTATTAGGATATATAGATTAGAAACTAATAAATGCACAATTTAATACTCATATTAAAGGTAATTAATACATAATATTAAAAATAATTAATACATAATTAGTACATAATAATTAATTTATATTAAAACTAATTAATACATAATAATTAATATATACTTTAAAATAAAAACAATTAATACAAATTAATATATAATTAATACAAGACATTACTTATAATTACAATCATATGTTACAACAATTAAAAGTGTATATATCTACAAAATCGTACATATGTTGTCTACCTAAAATGATTGTGTACATAATTTTGAAAACCGAACAGGACCAACGGTTCAACTGGAACCGGATTCACAGTCGCTTCAACTAGCCAACAAAAAAATCAAAAGAAGAACCAGAGAGGACCCGCTAAAACCGATAAAATTGGCACAGTTATAGTAATATTACTATTTTTTTAACAATATATAATATTTACTACTTATAGAAGAGATTGCACACTCTCTTTCTCCAAAATTTAAATACCAGCTTTTGGTACAAACCTTTACCACATAAAAAATTTCATAAATTTATTTACGTATTAATTGATGTGCAATACATGTTAATTGAAAAAATGAACATAAACTAATATGCAACATGTACAACTGATTATTGCTATAAATTATAAATTTTTACATATAATTTAAATTCAATAATGTAACTTTAACATTAAATATGTGTTTGATCTTAACCATTCAATTCTTTTATAAATTTGCATATCCGAAAACATATATCTTCTATGTATGTATTTTAATACAAATATGGTGAAAAATCATTTTACTAATTAATCTGATTAAATTATAAATATCAAAATAGAAAGATTTTAAGTTATTATAGTGAATGAAAACGTATAAACGTATAAACTAAAAAGATATTTTATATTACAGGTTATATTACCTAGTACATTGTAAAGAAAAAATCATGAAAAAATAAGTTGGAAATTAAATACTACTGTATGTCAATATGGTCTATAAATTATACTAACATATGTTTGTCAATCTGTTCATAAACCAATAGTACAATGACAATGGGCAAAACTAACCTACATATCCTTCTTGTTTGTCTTTCTGCTCAAGGCCATCTCAACCCATTCTTTCAACTCGCTAATAACCTCATATGCGCAAGTGCACGCGTCACCCTCGCCACCACTGTTAGCGGCTTCCATAAGCTCAAATCCTTACCTTCCATTCATGGCTTATCTTTTGCTTGTTTTACGGATGGCCATGATGACAACAACAATGCATTCTGGAACCTGGGCTATGCTTACGATCTCGAACGCTTTGGATCCGAGTCCATTGCTACTCTTGTAAAAACTTTGTCCGAAAGTGGTAACAAGGTGACCTTGCTTGTTTACTCCCTATACTTACCTTTCGCGGCCGATGTGGCACGTGATCTAAATGTACCTTCTGCTCTTTTTCTTATCCAATCCGCTACTTGTTTCTCGATTTATAATCTTTTTTGCAACCGTTATGATTGTAGCGTTGCTGTCAACAGCGATATCAATACCTCGGTTACACTGAAATTACCGGGCATGCCTTTGTTTAAATGGAATGATTTTCCAACGTTTGTATTGCCAACCTTTCCTCGTTATTTGGACTTAAATTATGTTCATCAACGACATATGAACGTTCTAGAGAAAGATCCTAATGCATGTGTTCTAGTGAATACTTTAGATGGTCTAGAGCCCGATTCATTGAAATCAATTCAAAATTCTATTGTGGTTGGGCCATTGGTTTCGTCAACATTCTCGGCCAATAATGGCTCGTGTTTTGAATGGCTTGATTCAAAGAAAGAAAATTCGGTTGTTTACGTGTCATTTGGGAGCTTGGCCGTGTTGACAAAGACTCAAAAGGTAGAGCTTTTACATGGGTTAATGAAAACTCAGCGACCTTTTTTATTGGTTTTGCGTGAGGATGGTGAAGACGAAGATGTGGAGATAAAGCAACTAAAGGAGAAGCTGAGTGCGTATGGGTTAATAGTTGGTTGGTGTGCACAGCTTGAAGTGCTGAAACATCGTGCAATTGGTTGTTTTGTGACGCATTGTGGATGGAACTCGACTTTGGAGAGTTTAGTGGCAGGAGTGGCTATAGTCGGCTGTCCTCAGTTTTCAGATCAAACAACAAATGCAAAGATGGTGGATGAGGTGTGGGGAAATGGTGTTAGAGCGGTTTTGGACGAAGAAATGGTGGTGATGCGAGACGAGATTCAGAGGTGTTTGGATGTAGTGTTGGATGGTGGCGAAAGGGCGAAACAAATCAAGAAAAATGTTGAGAAATGGAGAAAGGTGGCTGAAGAATCGTTGAAAGATGGTGGCTCTTTGCAAACAAATTTAAAATTATTTTTGCAAAATATTTCATGAAACATTACTCTATTAATTCACTATGCATCTGCCATACTAGACATATTTCTTATTTTGACAAGAATTGTGTGCTCTTTTTCTATTTCATGATTTTCTTAATGTATATAATCATCAGTTTTACTCTCGAATCCATATAATCATCGTTAGGATGAAAACAAGGACCATTTAATCGAGGTCCCATTGAGGGTGCCTTGTCAAACCTCCCAGGGCTGCGGCTAGGACTGCACTTTCCCCATCCTGAACCAGCTTTGACAGGAGGACTTCTGCTCCTGCCACGCATCTCTCAGACAAACCCAATGTACAAATCCACTGTTTTCATGGAAGCTCCAACCATATGAGTAAAGATCACGAGTTTTAATTGTATCCTTGCATTAAAGGCTGTGAGAGAGCTCCGCTCCTACCATTAAAGGATGTTAAAAGTTGTCGTTCTAATAGTATGACAGGAAGATTTCATGTGGGTTTAGCAAAATGTAACCATGCTTGCAAAAAACGTCACCGTACAAACTAACTTTAAAACCTTTTTGTTCTGTCTAGAAACTGGAAAATGAAACTTTGAAAAAATTCTCAAAAAATAAAAAGTTCTTATGAAATACTCAAATTATTAAATTTGTATGCAGAACATTGTAAAAAGTCATTATCACTAGAACTTTTTCCAAGTAGAGTTTCTGGTATGGCAGGATGAAGTCGCAACTATCGTTAACAAGATGCAAAAAAATAAACCAAAAGTGATCGAGGTTGGAAGACAAACACAAGCTCAGATATAAAGGAACATGTGAACCGTACCGCCCATCTTATTGAATATGCTACAACATGGTATGTTACATGCATCGGTAATATATGTCATGGGCTCCAATATTGTACATTTGTACATATTTGCAAACATACATTTTGCACAGAGATGTTTACTACGAGAACTCCTTAGTTGTGTTGTCGAATTAGATCCTCTATGATCATCTCTCGATGAACAACAATCAGAAATTATATAGAAATTAGCTCACTTGTAACATAATGGTAAGTTAGTAACTATAAAAGAACAAACCAATCGTAGCTGCCTGCTGTCAGACTTTTAGGCTCCTGGCTTTGAGCATCGTCTGCGGTAGTTTTCCTTTGGGTCGATTTCTTGAACTTCTTACACAATGAGCTTGCTTTACAACATATCCAAACATACACCCAAATTACAATCTTTCGGCTAAAATTGGAGGTTTATTTGAGACCTCTATAAAATGCTAAATCACTAGACATGTTCTCTATATCGCTTGAGACTAGGTTTTTAATAATGGTCAAAGGTTAGTCGGCAAAGAAAAATACATAGGTTGCGTTACTTAAAGAAAAACATACATAAAGAAAACAAAATTCACATTCAAATTCCCTTTATTTCCAAAAATTGACCAAGAAACAAAAACTAAATACTCTATTTTAATTTATGAAGCCTTGAATTACAGAAGGTTTTGGAGAGCATGACGTCATCACGCAGTAAAACCGACCGAGATAAAACAAGGTACACGTCAGTTCAATATGAATCGGACAAAAACAGTTCCTAAATACCTCACAGAACTTATAATTTTGTACAGTACTAGATTTTGATACTCATAACTCAAATGTTTTTACTTGACCTTGTTATAGGCCATAATTTTGTACGCGCAAGAGTTTTGACATCTGAGCGCTACTGGTAACAAAGCATTTACATGTCTCGCAGACTCGCACACTCGCACCATCGTATGCAGCAGCTGGTACTAGTGCAGCAACATTTTCCCATCCATTACCAGACGCTGGAGCTAAAAACAATAAAACCATACCTAAATCAGATACACAACAATACACTATACAAAGGTAGAAACAAAAATAACAATAAATAAGTCAGCTTCCTTGCCATCAGCACGAGTACAACCACCGGACCACTGGGTGGTATCAAGGATTGGTGGTGAGTTTATGGGTCAGTCAAGATGAGAAGACGAGGCTCACCGAAAGAAGTCTAAAGTTGATTGGTGAAGGTACCAGGAGTGTGACGACCAGCAATAGCATCAGCACAATTGTACTGAGCAAACTTCAACAGCTCTCTGTCCATAAGGTCTGGCGGATTGGACGATGATATATTGAGGATTCTTAATTCCGACAATCACCCTAGCAGCCATCTTAATCTTTTCCAATGTATTTCTAAGGTTGAAAAGCTAAATTCCTGAAAACAAATAGATAGATACCAATAACTTTGCTAACCAGGCAGGCATTATGTCTTTTATGATAAAAAATTATGTCAAGTGTTTAGAGTGCAATAGCATACCATGACAATTACGTGACACATGGAACAAGCAAATGACCCTTGACATGCTCCTGTAATCATGTTTAAATCTATTAGCATAAATGAACATACCAAACACTAAGGTGTAACTAATTGGGTATAAATATGACTTGACATATTTATCTTCAATCTCAATGCCGTTCTGATGGGCTGCTTCCAACATATTCATTCAAATCACTAAATTTATATAGAGAATCAATATGTCATATCTCTTTCATATCCAAGTTAGTCTAATGGTAGTAGAATGTGGTTTGTTACGTTTTACAGGATCAACTTGAGACTTTAAGGATAGTTCGTACAAACAACTATCCCCTAAGCAATATAACTGTCGCTCGCGTAATCAAAATTTCAGAACTTGATGCCGACTCACTTGACACGGTAAGTTCTATTTATAGTTTCTTCATACTGAAAATTAGCATTTTCCTTGTATAACGTAACTTGAAAAACATTTGAACTGGTTGAGATAATGATTGACGCGAAAGTACAACATCACCACAGTTCAACATGCAGCTGCACTAATCGAAAAGGTAAAGACCGTATGTTTAGATTACAGGCTCAGCTCGTGAAATCTGATGTTTACTACGGAGTAAACAAGATACTCCAGACACTCTGCTACCTGCCTTTAATTCAGATCGTGCAGGGTACATAATTTATTGAACCACGAGTCATGCCAGTGGTAGTGGAGTACCGGGTTTGATCTGCTACGTCGCAAAAGATGAAGCTTTCAGGCCTAACTTTGTTACAGCTTGCAACAAATCATTTTCTCACCATCTTATCCTTAAGCAACCAATGTTGACATACCGACACATTTGACGGTACATAATCGCCGCATTCAAGTAAGAGGAAATGAAAACGAAACATAAACATTGAAACCCATTAAATGTGCAGGTTACCAGTAACACAACTACTGCATATGAATCTGAAGTTATGGCAAAGAGCGTTGCTGTCTTAACAGCTTTTCGAGCGCAAGCAAAACCATTTGGATTTGAAGCAACATCGACTCTTTCATGCTAAAACCATCAAAATTTTGAACAGTCGACAACAGTTGAAGATAAATAGGCGGCACATAATTAAGATAACTAGGCATTCAAAGATAATTTCATAAACTGATCAAGCGAGTTCTTGTTCATCACAGCAGCGGCTTGCTCCACGCACACAACAGCAAAACACAACTGCCCGTCTTTTCTAAACGACCAAACTCGAATAGTTTTAGATTCCATCAAAACCGTCTTGTTTGCCTCCACAAAATCGGACCAGTTGGTCTCCAATACATATGAAAATTTCGATTTGGTTAACCTTGTTGGTTTGTTGAACATCTGCAAATTTGGCCCAACCAATGGAACGCAAATCTCACCACCGTCATCAAGATGCCGCATCTCTTCTTCTGTCAAGAAATCACGAGTCTCGACTTTTTCAAGCTTCATAAATAGCCAAATTCTGCAACGCCATAAATCGGACGGTCTTTGAAACACAAATTTCATATCACAGCCGTTGATCTCATCAATAAACTCCTTTAACTCGTCGTTCCTCACAATAACGACTTTCTTCTGCTTCCTAACCTTCTTCTTTTTCTTGCCAACTTCATCCCTGTTCTTCTTCCAATTCTTTTTTTCTTTAACTTGACGTAACACATTAAACTTGTTAACCTGCTCACATAACACAGTACTATTCGTTTGATCATGATCAGCAACGTCGTCGGCTACTCGGCTACATGAGTATTTGTCTTTCCCATGATATGTGGATTACTTTTCGTTAAGTGATCGACTTTGTATCTTTTATTTACTACAGAATTTTTTTAATCATATTTGATTATGGACTTACGATAAGTATTTTATAGACAATTTTACACGACCCTATTAGCCCATAAGCCCATAAGCCCATAAGCCCATAAGCCTATAAGCCCAGAAATAAGCTACTAATCCAAAACAATTAGCAAAAACTTCCCGCCAGTAAAAATAAGTTCACTTTGTTTAATAGCAAGACGTGAAAATTAATTTGTGTGGGTTTAGCAAAACGTAATCGAGCTCGCACAAAATGAAACATTGAAAATTTCTTAAAAATAAAAAGAACCATAAAGTAGCTGTTGGTATCGGACCGCGAACATTTGAGATGTAAAGCATGCTCCTTACCTTACCAACAGAACAGTACATCATCCTTGTTGATGGAATATTGAAATTATAAAATTTATATAGAAACTCTCTCTATATATATATATATATATATATATCATATCTCTTTCCAAGTTGTACGATGTGCTTTGTTATGTCTTACAGGAAAACTCGAGACTTTGATGATAGTTCGTACAAATAAATTCGCCCACACAACAAAATTTTCCGAACTTGGTGCTGACTCACTTGACACGGTAAGTCCTATTTATAGTTTCTTCATACTGAAAACTAGCATTTTGCTTGTATAACATATAACTTGACAAAAATTTGAACAGGATGAGATATTGATGGCGCGAAAGTGTAGCTGAGAACATCTCGACAGTTGAAGATGCATGATGCATGCGGCATGCCGCTGATCTTTTTGACCTGACACCTAGATTAATTTGTCGATTTTGGCCGGGCTGATCTAGACCTCACTACGGAAATGATGCTAATGAATAATGAAGACGAGTTTTGAGAGTATGACCTGACTGAACCTAAAAAAGTAAGTATTACGAGTTTTGAGAATAATGAACCACGTACCTATAAAATAGAGAGCCATGACTCTATCGCCACAATCGTCTATATTTCTATTCATAATATATAAATTATCTAATTTATTAAGTAACATATATTTACTACTGTAAAAAGCTAAAAAAGTTCTTACAAACTTTTAACGTAAATATAAATGATATTTATTACTGTATAAACAAGTTGTTTGGTGCCTGCGTTTCATGACGTGATGTTTTTTTTTGGTTATCTCGTTTTTTAAAATGTTGTTTAACCTTGTTTCGTGTATATCTCTTTGTATATTTTCCTAAGGCGCTTGTGTCGGGTTTTTTTAACTTCTATATATGTCTACGGACCTCTGTTTAAATAAAATGGAATAGATGATGGTTTAGTCGTAATTTGCACCAAATATAGCATGGACGAGATCATTTTTCGATGATTCTTTCTTTAGTTGCGTAAGGTGTCAAATATCGTCCATTTTTTTAATTATGGACATTTTATTTTTAATTTTTTAAAAGTAAATTACTTTTGTCCACCCATTATTGCGGAGTATCTTGCGTGTCACCGAGTCACCAAGTCTTTCGACCCGAGTTCGAATCATGTGATTCAAACCGGCTGCCAATTTTGGGAAAATCCCCCATATGGGGAATGACAGGAGTCGAACCCCTGAGCTCCCCCAAATGGAGATTATAACCAAATGCATCCATCCAACTGAGCTAGACTTCATTTGCTCGATGGATCTTTTATACCTTATGTTTTTTTTTCGACTTTTAAACGAGTATTATTTTATTTTATTTTACTTTTTTATATGTTTTTTTCCCGTTTAGCTCGTGTCCGGTTGGCTCGCACTCGTTTAGCCTGCACCTGTTTGACCCGCCGTCCGTTTTACCCCTGTGCCGCCTAGCCCGACCACTTTTCCACTCTAGTACGTCGTATGAGAATTAATGTCGTTTTTGCGCGTTTGGTCTTCTATTAGTGTTAAACAAACATACTGACACTAACGTGTACGTCATTGGAAAGTAGAAGACATTTATAAGGTAAAAGATAGAAGTGTATTGAATACTACATCATTATTATATACTGATTTAACATCAATGAGATTGAGTTTTGTAAGTCATAACATGTGTATCTGAGTAGGGGTGTTAAAAAAAACCAAGGAACCACAAAAACCGAAGAATCGTATCGGAACCATCTGGGAACCGAACCGTATATTAGAATCATGGTCCGGTTCTTGGTTCCTAAAATTCGACATTTTCGGTTCTCGGGACGGTTCGAGAAAGAACCGCCCGGTTTTGGTTCTTTCCCAAAAGAACCATTCCTTTGGAAATATAGTTTTTTTATAAGGTTTGTTTATGACATTATGAAGAACATGTATGTTTTAAAAAAATATATAAAATAAAACCCTAATCTTTAATCAATATGATTGTCAGATCAACTTGTGGAGACGTTACTTTGCATAAAGATTGGATAATAAAGGAGATATGGAAATAAATGTGAATGAAATTGAAGATCTTTTGAATGATAACAAGGTTGTTAATGAGATGAAAGAAGAGATACGAAGTTATAAAAGCAAACCAGTGATGGAGCGTTAAGCTTTTTTTATGAGATTTGGATTATAAACGCGTGTTCTTAGATAATTTTTAACAATTATACACTTAATTTTCTTTACATTTTGTGTTTTTGTTTATTTTATTTTAAACTATTAAAATTGATGGTATGGTTTTTATTGTTGAAGATATTTTTGTGTGTGTTGGTATTGTATAATATGTCCTTAAGTCCTTTAAGAAAAATTAAAAAATAAAAAAAAATGAAATTTTTATACAAAATGGTTCTCGTCGGGAATTCTCGAAAATTATAATCCTGAAACCGGAACCGTCCCGGAACCGAACCGAAGAATTAAGGACGGTTCTTGGTTCTACATTTTCCTATATCTGAGAAACATTAACGCGATTATTCAAATACTTTAACACTTTATTCAAATACTTTAAACCGAATTTGATTGAATCGGCTGAAAGTATCGGTTTTTGGCAAAACTCAATCAAATTCGGTTTAAAGTATTTGAATAATCGTGTTAATGTTTCTAAACATATTCAAATGGCATGTCATTTGAATTAGTGGTGGTTCAAACTATGCTTGAGGTTAATGTGATATTTCAGTGTACTTAATGATTTTTTTTGGTGTAATATATTTACCGGGGATAAGTCCCTTTTACCCACACAAAAAAAAAACATATTCACAGTCATATGAAGATGTCATTAATATGAATTCAAATTTATATGTAATGCCTTAGACTCCGACTTATACTAATATACTAAGAGTAAAAACATAACAGTTTCAAAATAAGGCAAAAAAGTGAGCTTATGAAACTTAAGCCGAAAACCAAATTAAGCCATAAGTTCGCTACATAAGCCGCGCAAAGTAAATGTTTCCAGGCTTGTCAGCACCCGCGTAGAGTCGAAGTCAACATGGCATGCAGATGTAAGCCATCTTGGAACAGAGTCATCAGCATATACATATAGCTGGTTTTCGTCACGCATATACTTGCAATAATGAAATGACTATAAATAGAAGAAAGATATACACGTTAAAGAAAATGAATATAGTAGGTGACAGTTTCGACCCAATTACTTATTACTGGATTGATTTGGATTGTGTTGAACAAGGCGATTGTAAATTTATAGTTATTGCATGCAATCCTGTTTCGACCCTTTAACTCAATACACCCAATATGTCACCTGTAGAACATATATTGAATTGAAATTTGAATGTGTGAATAATCTAACCTCTTAATATCTCTCACATATATCCAATCATGGCACGTGTGAACCGAGCTGATTGTATTAGGCAACAATTTATTCTCACAGTTTCTATGCAGCCTTCGTTTCCCCAAATTATAAAGCCGGAGAGTTGATTCGGTCCCCACAAGCAATCTTCCCTGGAACTGGCATAACGCAAGAGGAACACCATCGGCTTGGGTTTTATGCAGAAGTTCAAGCGATCTTCCATCTTGTACAAACCGATAAATATGAATGTATCCAGCTGTCAACGATCTTTTAGGCCAAAACTGAAGATCTTTTGTTGTACCCACTGCTAAAAGAGTTCCATACAGTATCATGAAAACTCACGGTTGTCCTGAAGCTCCACAAGACATGTTGTCTCTGTTGACTTTAATTCGGCTTTTGGGTAACCGTATTGCTCGTCAAAGAAGGTTTCATCATCATCCCCATCATATTCTATCTCTTTTCCATTATCCGGGTGTCCAACATCCTCAAAACACTCTTTCTTTGCGCTTTCACACAATTCAGCTGTAAATCATCCTTCTCGACTACAAATTTCTTGACAGTTCTCTTAAAATCTCATGCATTCTTTTTTATGATGAAGAAGCCGATTGCCAATATCACCTTCAGCATTTCCCAAATGAGAGTTGTCCCGACACATAAACAACTCCCGAAATCCCCATATTATTATACCTTCAACAGCCGGATGAGCAAAAGGTTCACGAAACATCAAGCTCAGTGAACCAAATGTGGAGTCCAAGAATTCCTAGTTTTTCAGAGCAGAACAAACAGCAGGACCAACTGGAGTATATCAATGTGTCATTGAATCCCAATGCCGTCAACTGGAACACCCTTTTGTTGTAGATGAAGGATTTGGGTTATGTATTTCTCTGGGGTTGATCTCGTATCACATCCGTCCTCAATGTAGTAATCATTTACAAATAATATGGCTGATGAGTCTATTTGGTTTGCGGTTTTGAACATATTGGGTCCTGTATCCTGGCTCTTAATCGGTCAGGGTAAAATGAGCCATGAAGAATTTCATTATTCACGTCATAATGCTTAAATATTAAACTTGCTTTTGTAACGGTTTAGTACACTTTCGATGACTATCTTTAGCTTATGCCTGATATGAAAAAAGAAATACTATAAGTGTGGCTGCTGGGATTCGAGCCCAGGTCTCCACGGCCACAACGTGGAATTCTTACCACTAAACTACAGCCACAAGATGTTATCAGTTGTGAAAAATTATCTGATATAAAAGTTTTTGTTTTGTACAAATGTTTACAATTTGTTAGGTGATATTCTACTGGACTACTATTGCATTTTAATATGTATAACAAAAAGGAACTCGATGGTCAAAATGTTTTCAGATTCGATATGCATTTCAATCATATATTTGTCGATAGTCGTCTACTTGGAAAGGAATTTGATGAATACTTGTCGGAAGGTTTGGAATGGTAGGCATAGAAGGCAATGGAGGGAGCGAAACTTTTGGCATGTTGCATGTTTGGCAATGTCGGGGTGGTGGGAATCTGAGGTTGTGGCATGTTCAGGATAGTGGGCATTTGAGGTTGTGGCATGTTTGGAATAGAGGGTGTCTGTGGTAAGTTGGGAATGGCGGGTATTTGTGGTTGAGGCGTTGAAGTTGCTTCTAACAAGTTGCGTGAAGCATAACACATCTCATTGCTCGTGAGAGAGATTAGCACTAGGGAAAAAATGCAAATGTAGCTGGTCGATGCCATAATTACGATTATGGTTTGCTAAATCAAGCGTTTACAAGGGTGGGAAGAGTTAATTAAACTAGAATTGGTTGTGAATGATAATGTGCTTATATGAAGGTTTACCATTTTCAAACATACTGGTTAAGTAATAGAGTTTACTAGCAATGACGCTAATGGCATTATCTGTAATGCTCATGTATCGAAGATCTAGAGATGACAGGGTCTTGCCAGTTTTCCCTTCACTTCAAAAATTTAATCCCTTTATCGGCTACCCACTTGCAGCCTCTTAAACATAGACATAAAATGGGAGCATTTACTTTACCTAGAATAGCCATACCATCGTCCCGGATTTCGATGCCCTCTAAGTTTAAAGACGTCAATAGCGTAAGATGTGAAACACTGCTAATGCAGAAATCTGTCACTCTTTTGCAGCCAAACAAATCAAGAACCTCTAACGAAGTACATGATGTTACCAAGTCACACACTCCTTTACTCGTTATAGAATGGGGTAATAACTTAAAAATGCATCTAACTTGACACTTTTTACCGTTCTATGTAGCCATCTATATTTTTTCCTATATTATCATTAAACTTTGTAGTTTCGTACATTGTGTGTACTGGTGACTTGTTTGACTTGCTCTAGCAGGTCACCTTAACGATAGTTTAGTTTTTTATTACAACGTTAGTCCTTATATTAACGATTGTTTACATAAACACTTCGACTTTGATTTTCGCAAAAAATAACATTTTTTAGAAAATGTATAACTTCAAAATAATAAAAAAATTTGCAATATATTTTTGTAACAGTTTTTACATTTTTTTTACAAAACGGTTAGCTTAAAATAATGCTTTTACGAATTTTTTTCACAAAAAATTTTTGGATTTTTTTACATAAATCGTAATTTTTTATACCAAATTTAAAATTCTTTCGTAAAAAAAGTACAATTTTGAAATTCTTTTGGAAAAATAGAACGAATTTTTTTCAAATAAATTCGTTTGTAAAAAAAGTACAATTTTGACTTTTAAAATTTTAAAATTTTATTAAAAAGAGTACGATTATCTGTATAAAAAATTTAAAATCTTTTAAAAATAAGTTGTAAAAAAGTACGATTTATTACTTCGAAAAATTTAAAACTCTATAAGAAAATTAAGATTTTTAAAAAATAAAATTTGAAAAAAATTCTTATAAAAAATAAATATAGACACGTTTATATAAAAAACACAAGAAACAAAGTTTTGAAGTACGAAAAGTTATGTATACACATTTTTAAATAAATTATAAAAGTAAAAAAAAGTTTAAAAATAAAATATTTTTTAAAGATTTAATTAAAAAAACGCACTTTAGTGTTTAAAAAAGAAAAATATTTTTTTCTTTTTTAAAACATTTCACTTCTTTTTTTAAAAAGACCAAGAATTTATTTTATTTTTTTCAAAATAAATACGACTTTTTACTTTTGAGATTTTAATATTCTGTAAAAAAGTAAGATTTCTGAAAAATAAAATTTAAATTTATTGTAAAAGAATAATTTTGTAAGAAAAAATGTTTTTTTTGAAGTTATACGTAAAAAAATTGTAAAGAAACTCTTAAAGAAAATTATTGTAAAAAATAATTTTTTTGAAGTTATACGTTTTCTGAAAAATACTATTTTTTTCGTAAATCAAAGTTAAAGTGTTTATATAAACAACCGTTAATCTAAGGACTAACGTTGTAATAAAAAACTAAACTGCCGTTAACGTAACCTACGTACGAAATCATAAAGTTTAATGATAATATAGGAAAAAAAAAAGATGGCTACATAGAACGGTAAAAAGTGTCAAGTTAGATGCATTTTTAAGTCATTAGCCCATTTTTATTCATATCCTCTAGTTATTGCTGTTTACCATTTGTATACTGGTATCTTTGTGTATCTGATTTACGAACATTTTTTATTGTTTTCAGCTCCATTGTCTGGTGCTGATGGATGGGAAAATGTTGATGCACTATGTCGTTGCTGCTGCATATGGCTAGGAATGAACCAAAACGTCTCTACCTTCTTTATTATTAGTGTTGTTTAATGTGTAGTACAATGGAACTAGTTCTATTATGATGAGTATTTGATATTGTCGACTGTTTCAAAAAATTTGATGGCTTTAGTATGAAAGATTTAATATTGCTTCAAATTATAAGGATCCTTGCCTGCGTTTGTTTTATTTAAGGCTTTGATAAGTTGTGTTACTGATAAACATAGTGCATGATATTTGATTTTGTTTCAATTCATTTCATTTCCTCTTGCTTGAATGTGGTGATTATCTATCGTCAAATCTGTTGCTTGATTAAGAAAGCGAGGAAAGGATTTGTTGCAAGTTGTAACAAAGTAAGCCCCGTAAGATTCATCTTTTGTAACGTAGCAGATATAACCCAGTACTCCCACTACCACCAGCATGACTCGTGGGTTCAATAAACTAATGTACCCTTTCACGATCTGAATTTGAGGCGGGTATAGTGTCTGGAAGATCTTGATTCCTCCGTAGTAAAAATCAGATTTCACGAGGTGATCATGTAATCTAAACATAAACGGGCTATACTTTTTCGATTAGAGCGGCTGCATGTGAAAGTGTGGTCACGTTCTCAGCTCCGATTTCGCCTCAAATTGTTCTTCCAAAGCCATAACTATCTGTTCTGACTTTGACAAACTTAATACAAGCAAAATTATCATCTTGTTGATGATAAAAACTTTATTGTCGGGCCTAATGATATTTTACAACGTTATTATAAAACGGGAAAATTCTTGAAATGACCCAAGGTTGTACCCACTTTCCCAAAATGCACCAACTAAATGAGAATTTCCTAAAATGTCTTATACGACTTATGCAACTTATGCGACTTTTCCAAAAATGGGAAAATTTTGGGAAAAATTTTAAATTTTTTTTTCTATTTTTGAAAAAGTCGCATAAGTTACATAGGGCATTTTGAGAAATTTTCATTTGATTGGTGCATTTTGGGAAAATATGTGCAACTTTGGGGCATTTCAAGAATTTTGCCTCGTAAAACTAAGTAGGGGTTTGTAGGGAGTTGCCTTTCCATATGAAGGTATCCCTCTACTTTCTGGTCTTTTTGTTTTTGGGTTTTACTAACAGCAGCCCTATGGGTTGTTTTTAAAGTCACCATAATTAAAAATCAATTATTAATTTAACAATTAATTAAAATAAATCATTTTATATTTAACTACACTTACTATAATTGTGATACTTAAATATGTATAAATATAGAAATAATGAGTTCATTAAATGCTACTTTACATAAATAACATGTCTTAAAAACAACTCATAGGGCTGCCTGTTAGCAAAACCCTTGTTTTTGAGATTTTTTCGAAAATGTTTTATTTTTTATTTTATAGATCGACAATAAAGTTTTTCAATTTAGTTTGTACGATCATAAACTTTATCACTTTTTAGAGTCTCGATACGCGTCTAAAAGTTAATAAGATGTTTTTTGTTAGATCAGAATATTGCTTCATGCAATCACGAGTAAATGTTTGTTAGATTGTAACGATAAGTTTTTTGTGCCTTATTTTGAAACTTTTCGGCCTTACATAAGTTTATCATGTCATAATAAACTCATATAAGCTGTAATGTTTCAAAACACCCCAAAACAGTGAGCTTGTGAAGCATAAGTCGAAAACAAAATAAGCTATAAGCACGCAATATAAGCCAAAACAAACACCCCGGCCAGAACTAGTCAAGTGAAGTAATGTCCTCATAAGAGCTCATAGGCTCAAACCTCACTAGGTTCACATCTTGCGGGCGAACAAGAAAACGATCATACTAATGAGTAACTTTTGTCGTTAAATACTACTAATGAGTAAGTTTGATCAAATGTAGAATCAAGGCCTCACAACTATAACGAATATTATGCATAACATAACCTCATGAGTAGTAAAATAGACAATAGTTATGTCATTTGGCCAAACCCTTAAAAATACCAAGTGATTCTCTATAAGTTTTATAATCGAAATATTTCGCATGTTGGGGTTGTATTAGTTGGTAGGGAGCATTCTTTACATGGGAAAGGTACGGGGTTCGATACCTACTAACGCTTCTTCAGCTTTTTTAGTTGAGTACTTTCCAGTTTTCACTTTTTACACGTGTTTAAAAGTTAATGGAATGTTTTTTTCGTCTAGACCGACGTAACAAATCCTTAAAAAATCGCCGATTACCTTTTGCTAGACCAACGTGAAATTTTCTTGTTTTGTAGACGAATCTTCATTTCTTTATACCTTCTAAATATCTTAAGTTCGATGTCATAATCTAACATTGTTGTTTGTGTTGTGTTTGAAGGCGGGCGGTTTGCCACCTGGAAGGAGTAGGATAGCAAGAAAGGGGTCTTCGAGAAAAGGCTGACACTAACATGTTCTCGCTCGTCTAGCTTTCAACTCCCCATTTGAGAGTATGGACCGAGCTCGAAGGAGCATTGTTTAGAGTGTATCATGGATTCTAGTGATGACCATTTTATGTACGAGTTAAACTGGCTTCCAGCTTTAATTTCGTTAAATAAATTATTAAACATATACAAAAAGTAGCTAATTATTACACATTGGGATCCCGTTGGTCCCAACCATTACGGGTAGCCAAAACTAGCCATACTTTTTTGCTAAATTAAAGGAATTCATAGGGTGTTAACACACGAAAACACTACTCGCGGTGTGGATCTCCTGCCATCATTTGGCATTTTTTGAAATGGCTCAAAGCATCGCAATTGGCCGAGGTGTTTATAAATTACAAAACTTCATGAAAATGTTATAGCTCGATTAGATCTTGAATAAGATATTTATACATTAAGGTTAAACATTAATATTTTAAGTTTATATTAGAATGAGCTAAGCTTTTTTATAAAATATTATAGCAGTCAGTTAAAAAAAATATCACTGTCAGTCACTAATATTTTTCAGACTAAAAAAGAACATATATCAGAATATTAATAAAGTCATAGTCGTTATGTTACACTTATAAAGGTCCGGTCATAACGACTTTTGAGAATGTTTCTGTTATAACTTTAATAATTTAAGTTTATATTAGAATGAAAAAGAAGAGCTGTCTTTGCATGCGAATGACATGCTTCAATACCAACCGAGTATCTTCTCTCATTTTTATTTTTGAGAATTGTCATAAATGGTTCGTTTTTCACTTATCTTAAAAAATGAGTCAAAATATAGTAACAAGCTCCATTATAAAATGAGTTCAACTTTTAATGGTGAAAATGAGTCTGAGTGTGACAACCCGTCAATTTCAGGTCGTTATTTTTATCTCGACTATTACGTATTACGTGTTTACTTTAATGAGAATTTTAATTTATCGACTAACCGAGAAGGTTATGACTTGAAACTAGCGTAAGAATGTCGATTAGATGAAACCGACAAGGAGTATGTTAGGTATCGATATTATATTCTCAAATAATCATGAAAATGATTTTTATTATATTTAATCTTTATTTCTCGTATTTTACGTTTTAACGAATGACGATAACTATTAGTGATCGCGATACCGACGGATGCCCAAAAATTTACGTTTTATTATCGATTGTCTCGATATTGTATATTTTCAACGTTTTCGATTTAATTGCGTTTTAAGTCGTGTCGAAGCTTTATTATTATTTTTATGAAGCGTTTTAACTTTCGAAAAGTATTTTTACGAAACCCGAGCCCCGTAAATATTTTTAAAATGTACAATTTACATTTCCTACCTTGTAAACTATTTACTTGCATTTTTGTACCAAAACTATGCCTAAATGACAAAAACTACCCTACCCTTGGACTATAAATACTTTTTCCACTAGCAAACTTACATTAAAAAATCATTTAACAAAATTTTTGTCCACTCTCTCTCTTGTTCTTCCCTTGACCGTCCACCATCAACCCCAATCCATCAAAATATTTTGATTTCTACTTTGAATCAAGAAAATCTAAAAGAAGACCCACCTTAGAAATTTCATAAGCTTCATATTGGTATAATTTTTTTCCACATGCATCCACAAAATTTTTATTTTCAATTTTTGGTGAAGAACTTGATGTTTGATCCATTTTTATGCTTATGTATGGTGTTAATATTATTATATTCATAGTGGGTTGTTGTTGCATGTAAGATTTTTAATTATTTAATTTTTGTGAGATTAAATTTGAGGGTGTTATGGGTTAGTTAGATGTGTTAGTATCATATTAGGATCATATTAGGACTATAGGAATTGTTGGAATGGGTCGAAAAATTGTTTTGGTATGATTTTTAGATAGGCTATTTTAGGCAGTAACTTTAAGTCCGTTTTTGAAATTGTTACTGTGATAAACTTGGTAAACTAATAAGATAGGGTCGTAGAGAATTTCGTTAGCTTCGATTTGAGCTAAAGTAGAGCTTCTAACTCATTACGAGCGAAAAGTTATGCTACTTTTAGTATTTGTGTACCGGGAGACGGGTATCGGCACAATCCGAAAATTGTTGTCGATATTTGGAACGAATCTCGGGGACTATAAAATGAGTTTTAAAAATGTTCAAGGGCTGTTGTAAGTTGATAAACCTCAGGTCATGAGTCTATTTTCAAACCCGAGTGTCGGTTTTGCAAACGGAATGGTTTAGATAAGTCAAAATGGTTTTACAAGTCAAAGGCGTAAAACTGTCCGGTTTTTGTAACACGAAGGTGTGTCGGGCAGAAGGTCTTAGAAGTAATATTTTTGAATGAAATTTAAACTGAGTCTTATTCATAATATGTGTGAGTTTGTCACCAAGTTTCGTCGAAATCGGACATGTCTAGATAGGTTAGATTGGTGTGTACATTCGGAGTGTACATGCTGAGTGGTATTTTGGACACATAGTTCAATACTTGTATGACGTGAGTTGAGTATTCACTATTGGACATGGTGACTTACTCAAGTGTTAAGTCATTATATAAATGACTTAGCTACTGGTCCGAGGGAAGTAAAATGATGGTTTGACTTACGTTGACTTGGCGTCTTATGACGGGTCAATGTCGAGGGTGTAAGTGTCTAAAAGAATAAGTGTTGAATAAAAGGGTATAGGAGTACACTTGTATTTTTGTTATTTTTCGGGGTTTTCATGGTCATTTGAAATTGGCTTTTGTATTATTTAAGTATTATAAATATACTTGAGTCGTTTATTAACGAACGCGCCTTAATTGGTAGGTTGCGGTCTTCGTGTTTAACGGGCATCACAAATCGTCGGCGATCGTCACATTTCTACTATCGTACCAAGGTGAGTCTATAGCCTCGCTTTAACATGTTTACTTGTTTTATAAAACCCGCGAGGGGGATAACATGCTTGTTTTATTAAAATAAAAAGGGGTACGACGAGAAGTTGTGGAAACCCTTATTATTGGAAAAACATTATTGTAAATGAAGGGTACAACGAGAAGTTGTGGTAAACCCTCTTTCTTTAAAATTGAACACAAAGGACCCGATTGTATGCTTAGATGAAAGTTGTTATACAAGTTTGTTTAGCCTTAAAAGACCCATGAATCGTGAATTGTTAATCGAAAGGAACGCTAATACTATGGATAGATCTATCGGGGTGACGCCCAGTCCGGTCGCGACTAGCTATCGCGTGGTGTTGTGATGCACCAGTAATGAAACATCGGATGCAATTGTATAAGAGAAATATACGCACTTGGCTAGGTGTGTTGGGCTGAAATAATATATGTTAACGTTCAATTTCACGAGACTTATGAAATAACAACGATAATTATGTCTGATCCACATGATTGTCAACCACGGAAGGTTTATTCAGAATACTTGTGTTCATTTATTTAATTTAAACTGTATAGATTCACTCAACATTTTTGTTGACTTTATAGCATGTTTTATCTCAGGTCCATGAAGAAGGCACTCAGGGAAGGCGGTTTCGTGCAGCTTGCTAAATTAAAATGTTTTGGCCCGCTTTACTAAACTATGTCCATTCTAAGAAACTTTTATTGTTTGGTTGGTTGTGTAAACTTAAAACTATTTGGGACCGTGTGTGAACTGTTTTATTTTTAAACAAATGAATGGATGTATGTTTTGGTAAAACGACTCATTTTGAGACGTTTTCTATGATATTGAGGTTGAACCATGATAGTAACACCCAATGACCCTTCCGCTGCTATGAACCGAAATTGGGGGTGTTACAGATTGGCATCAGAGCTCAAGTTATAGAGAACGAAAAGATTTTCCAAAAATAAAATTTTGAAATCTTTTGACTATAACATTTGCAAGCGAAACCTCCGAGTTGCCAATGGACGAGAATAAGAAAAGTATATATATGTTATACATATTTAATTATTATTTATGCTTAAAGCATAATGGATTACATTTATTTATTTATAAATGTTTATTATTTGATTATTATAATACTAATACGTGATTTACAAACGACGCTGATTGTCACAGTAGAAATCCCTGTCTTTTGACTCATTCCTCGTGAATCTTTGTTCCTTGTCTAAATTCTATCCTTCGTTCTATCATCCTTTCTTGTTTCTTTTCACCCATCTATTCTTATTATGTGTTATTCGTGTTTTGTTATCACAAGCGTTGAATGAATACTCATTTTGATGTGAATTGTGTAACAGGATCATGCCGCCAAAACAGTTGACTGAGACTCAGTTACGTGCTATAGTAGCTGATCAATTTCAGATATCTATGAATGCATTTATGGCAAACTTGAATAATGGAGCTGAAGGATCTGGCGGATCTGGTGGAGCTGGTGGATCCGGTGGAGCTGGTGGATCCGGTGGAGCTGGTGGATCTGGTGGAGCTGGCGATACTGGAGCTGGCAACACTGGAGCTGGTGCTACTGGAGCTGGCGCTACTGGAGCTGGCGATACTGGAGCTGGCAACACTAGAGCTGGCGCTACTGGAGCTGGTAATGCCGGAGCTAGCAATGCTGGTGCTGGAGCTGGTGATGCTGATAGGCCAGTGATTCCTGAAAACAAGAAGTGCAATTATACCTCGTTCATGAAATGCAAACCTCCAACTTTTAAGGGTACTGAAGGCGCTGTTGGGTTAATGCAATGGTTTGAGAAATTGGAATCCGTGTTTCGATTTAGTGGAAGTGAGGAAGGAGATAAAGTGATGTTTGCCTCTGCTACTCTTCAAGGGCGAGCATTAACTTGGTGGAATGGAAGAATGGCATCATTGGGTATGGATGCTGCTTATGCTACACCTTGGGTTGAAGTAAGAAGGTGGATGACTGAGGAATTCTGTCCAAGGAGTGTTATTCAGAGGTTAGAACAGGAACTATATCAGCTGAGACTGAAGGGTACTGACATCGATGGATACACCAACAGATTCCATGAACTTGCTCTACTTTGTCCAAACAAAGTTAACCCTGAATACTTGAAGGTAGAGCAGTATATTCGAGGCTTACCGACCAACATCCGTGGTGATGTGACCTCATCTAAACCTGCCAATATTGATGAAGCTGTTCGTATGGCCTACCAACTAATGGGCCAAATCATCCAAGACAAGGCTGATGGTGTTTCTGAAGGCAACAAAAGAAGAGCTGAAAATGACAATGATGATCGTGGTGATAACCGTCAATCTCACAACAGAAATCAAAACCGAAGGAGGGGCAACGCTAATGCGATGACTGAAGCTGCAACTGCTGATAAGGGAACCAGATGTCAACGCTGCAAGAAGTCTCATACTGGTGAATGTGCTAAGTGTGGAAAGTGCAACAAGTTAGGTCACAAGACTGAAGACTGTTGGGGACCAGGAAAGAAGGGAGTGACGTGTTATAACTGTCAAGGTAAAGGTCACATGAGGAACCAATGCCCTCAACCTCTGAAGAATGCACGTGGTGGAGATAACCAAGGAAAAGCTTATCAGTTGGGAGAAGCCGAAGCGAAGCAAAACCCGAAAGTTGTCACTGGTACGTTTTTACTAAACAACCGTTATGCTACAGCTTTATTTGATTCTGGTGCGGACAAAAGCTTTGTGTCTACAAGTTTTAGTACCTTAATTGATATCAAACCGGTCGAATTAGACGCGAGTTATGAGGTAGAATTAGCTGATGGTAAATTAGTGAGTACCAATCGTGCGCTCCTAGGATGTTCTCTTAATCTTTTGAACCGTATTTTTAAGATAGACTTGATGATTGTTGAATTGGGAAGTTTTGATGTTATTATCGGAATGGATTGGTTATCCAAGTATAACGCGTCTATCTTGTGTGGAGAAAAGAAAGTTAGGATTCCTTTAGATGACAAGACCATGGTTATCGAAGGTGATCAACGTAATTCACGACTAAAAATCGTTTCGTGCATTAAGGCTCGTAAGTATATCGAAAGAGGCTGTGAGTTATTCCTAGCTAAAGTAGTGGAGAAGGAATCAAAGGAGAAACATGCTGAAGATGTACCTGTTATCCGCGACTTTCCTGAAGTGTTTCCGGAAGATTTGCCTGGACTTCCTCCTCCAAGGCAAGTAGAATTCCAAATTGATCTAATTCCTGGTGCTGCACCCGTGGCTCGTGCGCCATATCGTTTAGCCCCATCCGAGCTGAAGGAGTTATCTGTGCAATTGCAAGAGCTATCTGATAAGGGTTTTATACGACCGAGTTCGTCACCTTGGGGAGCTCCTGTCTTATTCGTTAAGAAGAAAGATGGTTCGTTTCGTATGTGTATTGATTACCGAGAGTTGAATAAGCTAACGATCAAGAATCGTTATCCGCTTCCAAGAATTGATGATTTATTCGATCAACTTCAAGGTTCTCGTGTTTTCTCCAAGATTGATCTTCGTTCTGGTTACCATCAACTTCGCATACGTGAGGAAGATATTCCTATTATGGCGTTTAGAACTCGTTATGGTCATTATGAGTTTCTGGTTATGCCTTTTGGTTTGACTAACGCACTTGCTGTATTCATGGATTTAATGAATCGCATTTGTAAGCCGTATCTTGATAAATTCGTGATCGTTTTCATAGATGACATTCTAATCTACTCCAAGAGCAATGAAGAGCATGCCGAACACTTAAGGATTATCTTGAACTTGTTGAAGAACGAAAAGTTATACGCTAAGTTCTCAAAGTGTGATTTTTGGCTCAATTCTGTACAATTTCTCGGACACGTGGTCGATAAAAGTGGAGTACATGTTGATCTTGCAAAGATCGAAGCCATCAAGAATTGGAGTGCTCCGACTACTCCAACTGAAGTACGACAATTTCTAGGTCTGGCTGGTTATTACCGAAGGTTTATTGAAGGATTCTCTTTGATATCGAAACCATTAACGAAGCTGACTCAGAAGAATAAACCGTATGTGTGGGGCGATGATGAAGAAGAAGCTTTCCAAACCCTGAAGATGAAACTTTGTAGTGCGCCGATTTTATCGTTACCTGAAGGAAGTGAAGACTTTGTTGTTTATTGTGATGCATCTCTTCGAGGATACAGTGCTGTTCTCATGCAACGCGAAAAGGTGATCGCATATGCCTCTAGACAATTAAGGAAGAATGAGGAGAACTACACTACCCATGACTTGGAATTGGGCGCTGTGGTTTTTGCTCTGCGACTTTGGAGACATTATCTGTATGGAACGAAGTGTACAGTATTCACTGATCATAAAAGCCTACAATACATATTGGATCAAAAGGAGCTGAATATGAGGCAACGTCGATGGGTTGAACTATTGAGTGACTACGACTGCGAAATTCGTTATCATACGGGAAAGGCGAACGTGGTAGCTGACGCGTTAAGTCGAAAGGAAAGGGAGAAACCGATTCGAGTGCGTGCTTTGGTAGTGACAGTTCATAATAACTTACCTGAGCAGATTCGGAACGCACAAGTCGAAGCATGCAAGAAGGAATATATTGCTGCCGAAAGATTTAAAGGAGACGGTGAAACATTTGAGACGCGAGCCGATGGTATCAAATGTTTGAGAGGTCGAATCTGGTTACCATTATATGGTGGACTGAGAGACTTGATTATGTTAGAATCTCATAAGTCCAAGTATTCTATTCATCCTGGATCGGACAAATGTACCAAGACTTGAAAAAGTTATACTGGTGGCCGAATATGAAAGCTGATATTGCAACATACGTCGCGAAATGCTTAACATGTGAAAAAGTGAAAGCTGAATATCAGAAGCCGTCAGGATTACTTGTCCAACCTGAAATTCCAGTCTGGAAATGGGAGCGAATTACGATGGACTTCATCACAAAACTCCCAAGGACACCGTCTGGGTTCGATGCAATTTGGGTTATTGTTGATCGTTTAACTAAATCCGCTCATTTTATTCCAATCAACGAGAGGTTCGGTTTGGAAAAACTCGCCGATATTTATCTGAAGGAAATCGTGTGCAAGCATGGTGTTCCTGTTTCAATCATTTCCGATAGAGATAGTCGTTTTGCTTCTGGATTTTGGAGATCACTTCAAAAGTCGTTAGGAACCAATTTGGATATGAGCACAGCCTATCATCCACAAACTGATGGGCAAAGCGAAAGAACAATCCAAACTTTGGAGGATATGCTACGTGCTTGTGTGATAGACTTTGGAAGTAGCTGGGATAAGCACTTACATTTGGCCGAATTCTCGTACAATAACAGTTATCACGCTAGTATTAAAGCTGCACCTTTTGAAGCACTTTATGGGAGAAGATGTAGATCGCCCGTGAGCTGGAGTGAGGTTGGTGATGCCCAACTCACTGGACCAGATTTGATTAGAGAGACGACGGATATGATTGTGCAAATCAAGAATAGGTTGTTGTCTGCTCGAAGCCGACAGTTATGCGGATGTGAGAAGAAAACCATTGGAGTTTAACGTGGGAGATAAGGTTATGCTAAAGGTATCACCATGGAAAGGTGTTGTACGATTTGGAAAACGTGGGAAGTTAAGTCCTCGTTATATCGGACCATTCAAGGTTACATCTAGAGTAGGACCCGTGGCATACCAACTTGAACTACCACAAGAACTGTATGGGATTCATAACACTTTTCACGTGTCGAATCTGAAGAAGTGTTTATCCGATGAAGAACTCATTATACCGTTAGACGAGGTTAAGGTTGATAAAAAGTTGCATTTTATTGAAGAACCAGTCGAGATCATGGATCGTGAGGTCAAGCAACTGAAGCAAAGCCGAATACCTATTGTCAAAGTTCGATGGAACTCTCGAAGAGGACCGGAGTTTACTTGGGAACGAGAAGACCAAATGTGGAAGAATTACCCTCATCTCTTTGATTTCAACAAGCGATCGGGCAAGAACGCAAGTTGATCTTCGAGGGCGAAGATCCTAATTTGGTGGGGATGATGTGACAACCCGTCAATTTCAGGTCGTTATTTTTATCTCGACTATTACGTATTACGTGTTTACTTTAATAAGAATTTTAATTTATCGACTAACCGAGAAGGTTATGACTTGAAACTAGCGTAAGAATGTCGATTAGATGAAACCGACAAGGAATATGTTAGGTATCGATATTATATTCTCAAATAATCATGAAAATGATTTTTATTATATTTAATCTTTATTTCTCGTATTTTACGTTTTAACGAATGACGATAACTATTAGTGATCGCGATACCGACGGATGCCCAAAAATTTACGTTTTATTATCGATTGTCTCGATATTGTATATTTTCGACGTTTTCGATTTAATTGCGTTTTAAGTCGTGTCGAAGCTTTATTATTATTTTTATGAAGCGTTTTAACTTTCGAAAAGTATTTTTACGAAACCCGAGCCCCGTAAATATTTTTAAAATGTACAATTTACATTTCCTACCTTGTAAACTATTTACTTGCATTTTTGTACCAAAACTATGCCTAAATGACAAAAACTACCCTACCCTTGGACTATAAATACTTTTTCCACTAGCAAACTTACATTAAAAATTCATTTAACAAAATTTTTGTCCACTCTCTCTCTTGTTCTTCCCTTGACCGTCCACCATCAACCCCAATCCATCAAAATATTTTGATTTTTACTTTGAATCAAGAAAATCTAAAAGAAGACCCACCTTAGAAATTTCATAAGCTTCATATTGGTATAATTTTTTTCCACATGCATCCACAAAATTTTTATTTTCAATTTTTGGTGAAGAACTTGATGTTTGATCCATTTTTATGCTTATGTATGGTGTTAATATTATTATATTCATAGTGGGTTGTTGTTGCATGTAAGATTTTTAATTATTTAATTTTTGTGAGATTAAATTTGAGGGTGTTATGGATTAGTTAGATGTGTTAGTATCATATTAGGATCATATTAGGACTATAGGAATTGTTGGAATGGGTCGAAAAATTGTTTTGGTATGATTTTTAGATAGGCTATTTTAGGCAGTAACTTTAAGTCCGTTTTTGAAATTGTTACTGTGATAAACTTGGTAAACTAATAAGATAGGGTCGTAGAGAATTTCGTTAGCTTCGATTTGAGCTAAAGTAGAGCTTCTAACTCATTACGAGCGAAAAGTTATGCTACTTTTAGTATTTGTGTACCGGGAGACGGGTATCGGCACAATCCGAAAATTGTTGTCGATATTTGGAACGAATCTCGGGGACTATAAAATGAGTTTTAAAAAATGTTCAAGGGCTGTTGTAAGTTGATAAACCTCAGGTCATGAGTCTATTTTCAAACCCGAGTGTCGGTTTTGCAAACGGAATGGTTTAGATAAGTCAAAATGGTTTTACAAGTCAAAGGCGTAAAACTGTCCGGTTTTTGTAACACGAAGGTGTGTCGGGCAGAAGGTCTTAGAAGTAATATTTTTGAATGAAATTTAAACTGAGTCTTACTCATAATATGTGTGAGTTTGTCACCAAGTTTCGTCGAAATCGGACATGTCTAGATAGGTTAGATTGGTGTGTACATTCGGAGTGTACATGCTGAGTGGTATTTTGGACACATAGTTCAATACTTGTATGACGTGAGTTGAGTATTCACTATTGGACATGGTGACTTACTCAAGTGTTAAGTCATTATATAAATGACTTAGCTACTGGTCCGAGGGAAGTAAAATGATGGTTTGACTTACGTTGACTTGGCGTCTTATGACGGGTCAATGTCGAGGGTGTAAGTGTCTAAAAGAATAAGTGTTGAATAAAAGGGTATAGGAGTACACTTGTATTTTTGTTATTTTTCGGGGTTTTCATGGTCATTTGAAATTGGCTTTTGTATTATTTAAGTATTATAAATATACTTGAGTCGTTTATTAACGAACGCGCCTTAATTGGTAGGTTGCGGTCTTCGTGTTTAACGGGCATCACAAATCGTCGACGATCGTCACATTTCTACTATCGTACCAAGGTGAGTCTATAGCCTCGCTTTAACATGTTTACTTGTTTTATAAAACCCGCGAGGGGGATAACATGCTTGTTTTATTAAAATAAAAAGGGGTACGACGAGAAGTTGTGGAAACCCTTATTATTGGAAAAACATTATTGTAAATGAAGGGTACAACGAGAAGTTGTGGTAAACCCTCTTTCTTTAAAATTGAACACAAAGGACCCGATTGTATGCTTAGATGAAAGTTGTTATACAAGTTTGTTTAGCCTTAAAAGACCCATGAATCGTGAATTGTTAATCGAAAGGAACGCTAATACTATGGATAGATCTATCGGGGTGACGCCCAGTCCGGTCGCGACTAGCTATCGCGTGGTGTTGTGATGCACCAGTAATGAAACATCGGATGCAATTGTATAAGAGAAATATACGCACTTGGCTAGGTGTGTTGGGCTGAAATAATATATGTTAACGTTCAATTTCACGAGACTTATGAAATAACAACGATAATTATGTCTGATCCACATGATTGTCAACCACGGAAGGTTTATTCAGAATACTTGTGTTCATTTATTTAATTTAAACTGTATAGATTCACTCAACATTTTTGTTGACTTTATAGCATGTTTTATCTCAGGTCCATGAAGAAGGCACTCAGGGAAGGCGGTTTCGTGCAGCTTGCTAAATTAAAATGTTTTGGCCCGCTTTACTAAACTATGTCCATTCTAAGAAACTTTTATTGTTTGGTTGGTTGTGTAAACTTAAAACTATTTGGGACCGTGTGTGAACTGTTTTATTTTTAAACAAATGAATGGATGTATGTTTTGTTAAAACGACTCATTTTGAGACGTTTTCTATGATATTGAGGTTGAACCATGATAGTAACACCCAATGACCCTTCCGCTGCTATGAACAGAAATTGGGGGTGTTACACTGAGCTCCTGTAAAAAGCCCGAGATCAAATCAATAAAGAGTTTGTTCCAGCCGAGTCTAAACGTGTTTGAGCCTAAACTTGCGGTCATTTAATAATCGAGCTTGAGCCATGCAAGATTAACGAACTAAGCTCCATTAAAACTTCTTTTTCTTCAATGCATCATATAATTTTTGTTTAGTCGAGCTCGAACTCAAACGAGCTCATTAACTATGTAATATACAATGTTATTTTTTTTTTCCTATTTCGTAACATGTTTTGGCACTCACGGTTGTTTTTTATGCATGGAATCACATCTTCTATATATAACCTGTTAGTTTCGGCTTTATACTAGCGGACGTATATGAATGGTGTATTTTTTTCATATTGTTAACGATATGATAGCCGCGACATTATATTGCCGCTCCAAAACCTCTACATGAAAAAGTCCGAACCTGATGAACTTTTTACAATGCTCTATATAGAAATTTAATAATTTAAATATCTCATTGGTAGAGGTTGTTTGAGCTAGTAGAGGCCTGACTTTCTATGCGACAGGTGTTGGGTTCAATACCAGCAAACATTCTTCTATCTTTTTATTTTTGAGAAATTTTTAATTAAAGAAAATAGGCCTGCTTATCTTGAAGTTAAAATTAACAGTTTTTAGATAAACTTTCACCAATAGAATCTGAAGCCAGCATGATCTCATTCTGTAAAAATTCGAGCAAGTAAGTTATATGATAAGCAAAACTTTTGTTCTTAATATGCAAAAACTGTAAAGAGAACTTACCGCGTGTCAAGTGAGTCACCACCATGCAAGTTCCAAAAATTTGGTTGCAAGGGCGACCGTCTCATTGATTGACAATAGCTGCTTGGTGATAGTTATTTGTACTATCCTCAATGTGTCGAGCTCCTTTGGTGCATCTTTATTTCAACTTTTAATAACCTTTTTCAGTGTTCTCTACAGAAATGTAATAATTTGATTATTTCATCAAGTCATAGGATAGTATGAGTTGGTAGGAACTAGAGGTGGCAAATGGGTTGGTTTGGTTGGGTTTGGTTCATGGGTCAAATGGGTTGTGGGTCAAATGGGTTATGGGTCAAATGGGTCATCATTTAAGAATAGGTCAAATGGGTTATGGGTCAAATGGTTTGGGTCGGGTCAACCCACTAACTTACAATATTTTCCTATCTTTTAACATGTTCAAACGTTTTTATCTGTATTCGTTCGATTTTTACGTTTTAGTCAGTTTTTTAAGTTTTCATCGATTTTTGTACATTTTCAACTTTTCATCAGTATTTTTACGTTTTCGTCAGTAAATATACGTTTTTGTCAGTAAATTTACGTTTTCGTCTGTAAATATACGTTTTAGTCAGAAAATTCACGTTTTCGTCAGAAAATTCACGTTTTCGTCAGTAAATTTACGTTTTCCTCAGAAAATTTTACGTTTTCGTCAGTAAATTTACGTTTTCGTAAAAAAATTACGTTTTCGTCAGTAAATTTACGTTTTCGTCAAAAAATTTATGTTTTCGTCAGAAAATTTATGTTTTCCTCAGTAAATTCACGTATTCGATAGAAAACTAACGTTTTCGTCAGAAAATTTACGTATTCGTCAGAAAATTTACGTTTTCGTCAGTAAATTTACGTTTTTGTCAGTAAATTTAAGTTTTCGCCAGAAACTTTACGCTTTTGTTAGTAAATTTACGTATTCGTCAGAAAATTTAAGTTTTCGTCAGAAAATTTACGTTTTCGTCAGTAAATATACGTATTCGTCAGTAAATTTTCATTTTCGTCAGTAAATTTACGTTTTCGTCAGTAAATTTTCGTTTTCGTCAGTAAATTTACGTTTTCGTCAGTAAATTTACGTTTTCGTCAGAAAATTTACGATTTTGTCAGTAAATTCACGTATTCGTCAGAAAATTCACGTTTTCGTCAGAAAATTTACGTTTTCGTCAGTAAATTTACGTTTTCGTCAGAAACTTTACGTTTTCGTCAGAAAATTTATGTTTTCGTCAGTAAATTCACGTATTCGTCAAAAAATTCACGTATTCGTCAGAAAATTTACGTTTTCGTCAGTAAATTTACGTTTTCGTCAGAAACTTTACGTTTTCATCAGTAAATTTGCGTTTTCGTAAGTAAATTTACGTATCCGTCAGAAAATTTACGTTTTCGTCAGTAAATTTAAGTTTTCGTCAGAAAATTTACGTTTTCGTCAGAAAATTTACGTTTTAGTCAGTAAATTTACGTTTTCGTCAGAAAATTTTCGTTTTCGTCAGTAAATTTACGTTTTCGTCAAAACGTGAATTTTCTGACGAATACGTGAATTTACTGACGAAAACGTAAATTTTCTGACAAGAACGTAAATTTACTGACGAAAACGTAAATTTACTGACGAAAACATAAATTTGCTGACGAAAACGTAAATTTGCTGACGAAAATGAAAATTTACTGACGAATACGTATATTTACTGACGAAAACGTAAATTTTCTGACGAATACGGAAATTTACTGACGAAACGTAAAGCTTCTGGCGAAAACTTAAATTTACTGACGAAAAAGTAAATTTACTGACGAATACGTAAATTTTCTGACGAAAACGTGAATTTTTAACGAATACGTGAATTTACCGAGGAAAACATAAATTTTCTGACGAAAACGTAAATTTTCTGACGAAAACGTAAATTTACTTACGAAAATGTAAATTTACTGAAGAAAATGTAAATTTTCTGACGAATACGTAAAATTTCTGACGAAAACTTAAATTTACTGACGAAAACGTAATTTACTGACGAAAACGTGAATTTTCTGACGAATACGTAAATTTACTGACGAAAACGTAAATTTACTGACGAAAACGTAAATTTTCGGACGAATAGGTAAATTTACTAACAAAAACGTAAATTTTCTGACGAAAACGTGAATTTACTGACGAAAACGTAAATTTACTGACGAAAACATAAATTTTGGACGAAAACGTAAATTTACTGAAGAAAACATAAATTTACTAACGAAAAAGTAAATTTACTGACGAAAACGTAAATTTACTGACGAAAACGTAAATTTACTGACGAAAACGTAAATTTACTTTCAAAAACTTTAAATTACTGACGAAAACGTAAACATACTGACGAAGACGTAAATTTATTGACGAAAACGTAAATTTACTAACGAAAACGTAAATTTTCTGACGAAAACGTAAATTTTCTGACGAAAACGTAAATTTACTGACGAAAACATAAATTTACTGACGAAAACGTAAATTTTCTGACGAATACGTAAATTTACTGACGAAAACGTAAATTTACTGAAGAAAACGTAATTTTTCTGACGAATACGTAAAATTTCTGACGAAAACGTAAATTTATTGACGAAAACGTAAAGTTTCTGACGAAAACGTAAATTTACTGACGAAAACGTAAGTTTTCTGACGAAAACGTGAATTTTCTGACGAATACGTGAATTTACTGACGAAAACGTAAATTTTCTGACGAAAACGTAAATTTACTGACGAAAACATAAATTTTCTGACGAATACGTAAATTTACTGACAAAAACGTAAATTTAGTGACTTAATGATAAAAACTAACTTTTTACACTATTGGGTTTTTGGTACAATAATAGGAACCATGTGACCTATTTTTAAACCCATTTGACCCATTCTCAAACCCATTTGACCCAAACTTCATTTTACACAAAGAAAGGGGTTGACCCAATTGACCCATCACTCTATTTTTTGCTCAACCCATTTCAACCAATAAGGTTATAAAATTGAACCCAAATGGCCTACTTTTAGTGGAATGGGTTGAAATTGCCACCTCTAGTAGGAACATGCCTTGCATTGTTATGTATACGGGGTTCGATTCCCATCTGCTACTCTCTTGGCTTTTTATTTTTAAAAGTTTTTATAACTTTCATTTTCCAGTTTATGGACATTGTGGGAGCACGATTATGTTTTCCTCTAAAATGCTGCCGGACGACGTAGCCCCATAACGGACCACGTGTCATCTTGTCTTGCGACGTTGTTGCTAGCCCAAATAATCATACTGTTATTTTATACTACTTTTTATTTGTGTATTGTATACATATGCTTTAGTTGGGGATGGGTATCGAGGGAATGATGTTTTTGGTTTACGATACAAGCGGGATGACTCCACGACATCCGATGCTCTAAAACTAAATAACAATATAACTAGAACTAATGATTTAAGATATATCAAGCAAATTGTTTGTTTTCAATACACAAAAACTATTAAGAGAATTTTTCATGTAGCGACAATGGTCTCGTCTATTTATAAAATTAATAGAAGTGTGATGTAATAAAGTTGGTAGTGAGCATCCTTCACGTGATAATTAACCAGGGTTTGAACATCTTTCTTTTTTTATTTTTGTTTTAGAGATTTTTTTAGATAGGATAGGATTCTGGGATCACTGGACCTCACTAATGATAAAATTCCGAACCTTTTGGACTGATGCACAAGCTCTCCTATGTCCTTAATTTCCTTAAATGAAAATATGGTTCCAATTATACCATGCAAGGTTGTAAAAATAAAAATTCATTAGTCGGGAGGCCCAACACTTTGTAACTTATAATCAACCAAGAAAGTGTGATTAATCGACAACTAATCGGATTGATATTTTTGGCAAAATTTGAATGTTGTTGGCAAGTTTTGAATATTTTTGACAAGTGTTTAATATTAATGGCAAAACTTTTTCCAAAAAATAAAACTTGTAATAAATTTATATAGATATTAAAATTGACTAAAACAAGTTTTTGACTACCTTTGTTCGTCGTTGATCACCGTTGACGTATGTATTTGACCCGTTACATTAATCGTCAGAGTCGGTAGCTTTATTGCGTGTAATTGATATTTAATCAGTATTTTAAACCTTATTTTCCAACAATGATATGGGGTAACAAAAGTAGCCTATATTTTACTAAATTGAAACATGACACAGCTATACTCGAGTGACAATTAGTAGAAAATGAGCTAGCTTTAGAATTCTTTGAAATTACTAGTCTTTTTTAACAAACAAATGAGTTATACTTTAACATACTATTGTAGTTCAAATAAAGTTGTCTTTTCTTAGAAATATTCTCATAAAAAGATAAACTAAATCGTATAAAATATTGTGACAATCAGTTAAAAATCACACAAGACACTATTTTTCAAACAAAAAAAGAACATATATCAAAAAATTAATAAAGTCATAGTCGTTATATTACCGCTTTAGAAACTATATTTATAAAGTTCCCGGTCATAATGACTTTTGATTTTATAAATTTAATTATTTAAGTTTTTATTAGAATGAAGAAAATGTTGAGTTAGTAGAGAGCTGTTTTTGCATGTGAAGGGGACATGGTTCGATACCAACTGAGTATCTTCTCTCATTTATTTTTGAGAATTTTCATAAATGGTTCGTTTTCACTTTTCTAAAAAAAATAGTCAAAATATAGTAACAAGCTCCATTATAGGGAAAAGCATATATAGTCAAAATATATAGTCATTATAGTTAAAAGAAAAAATTTCATGTTTGGTCCTTATTGTTTACACTAAAAATCAAGTCTGGTCCCTATTTCAAATTAAGTTCGCAGATCATCCCTATCGTTTATATTTTGGATCAAGAATAGTCCCTATCTTGAATGGACGTTAGTTTTGGCTGTTAACTTTTGGGCGTATGAGGGTATTTTTGTCCTTTACTATTTTTTTTTATTAAATACAAACACCTTCCACTTTTTTTTTCTTTTAATTTTCTCTTCTCTTTTATCTCTCTTATCTCTCCCGTCTGTGTAACCACCCAACCTAACATCTATCTATCTCTCTCTCTCAAAGCCATCAAACCCAAATCTGTGATAAAAAAAAACAAATCCCTTTTTTTCACTGATAAATCGTATCAGTTTAACACACTTAAAATAAAAAGACAAAATCAATTAACCTCGGATTATTTCCTGTGGCGACAAGAAATTAATACATCTTGTGGGTTGGTGTTATTGTTTCAATGATAGATGGAATCTGGGTTTCATGAAATCGTGATTGAATTTCAGATGTGGGGTTCTATTGTTTTAGGCTATATAGATCGGATGATGATCGTGATTGAAGGATTTGTGTTCTTGAAACACTATGGTTTCTGGGTATGCGAAAGCGGGGAGGGTGGATGAGGCGAGGAGTGTTTTTGATGAGATGGTGGAACGGGATAATTTTTCTTGGGCTGTGATTATTTCGGGGTCTGTGAGATGTGATTTGCCGGAGAAGGCGTTGGAGATGTGTAGGGTGATGATGAAGGAGGGAGGGTGAGATGTCATCACCCACAACCGTATATCACAGCCACTAGCACCACCATCTCTCTCATACCTCACCACTATTCGAAATCACCACCGGATCTGACGCCATCGGCCATCCACCAAAGGGGGTGTTGGTTCGCTATGCTTAACATGAGAGAGGTGTTCGTTTTGGGGCTGTTGTCCATCAACAGAAGTGTTGGTTCGTGGGTTTTCCCTCGAAGACCACCAGACCCATCGTTTGTATATGCACCGCAATCATCTTGGGTGGTGGGCCACCGTCGCCCGTAACTCAGTCACCATCAGGGGTGCTCGGTTTAACAAGATATCAGCAGAAAAGGGAGTGTTTGGTGTAGTAAGAAGTTGTTAAAGGTGTGTTGGTTTCGGAGTAAAAACAACACAGCAAAGGGTGTTTAGATCTGCTGATGTACTAGTCGTAGGGGCATTCAGATCTGCTGCTAACGGTCGCGAAGGGGTGTTTGGATTGCTGTTTAAACAGCAGCAGGGGGACTGTTTGGATCTGCTAATTAGCAACAACAGGGGGACTGTTTGGATCTGCTGATTAGCATCAGCAGGGGGACTGTTTGGATCTGCTGCTAAGTGCCAGAAGAAGGGGTGATGTATAGATGGAAATGATAAGATTTTGGATCTGTTTTTTTTTTGTGTATATTGACAAAGAACAAAATGACAGGTAGGTTATTTTTTTTGTGTAATGAAAAGAAAAAAATTAAAAGAAAAAAAAAGAGTAAAGGACCAAACTACCCCTCCTCTCATACCATTTAACGGCCAAAATTAACTCCCATCCAAAATAGGGACGAATTTTGATCGAAATTGTAAACGATAGGGACAACTGATGCACTTATTTTGAAATAGGGACGAAAGTTGATTTTCAGTGTAAACGATAGGGACTATTCTTGAAATTTTTTCTAGTCAAAATAGTCAAAATATAGTTTTAAAAAGTGCATGATGGGAAAAGCACGTATCGAACCCCTCACCTATTGCATGCAAAGCCAACCTCTACCGGCTCATACCATCATCACATGTGAAATGCTTAAATTATTAAATTTATATTCAAAACATTGTAACAAGTCATCAAGTCCGGACATCTTTCTATGTAGATGTTCTAGAGTGTCAATATAAAGTCGCGACCATCGTTAATAAGATGTAAGAAAGATTCACTACGTTGGAGGATGAACACAAGCTTGATATGAAGGAGCTCATGTTTATCGATCCACAACATGACGTTTACACCCACACATTTTTCGCATGTATTTTCAACAGACCATTTAAACATGTATCTATTGATGCAACTTATCCAAGTTATTAGTCTAATGCTAGTGAGATGTACTTTGTTAAGATAGTACAAACAACTATCGCGAAGCAATTGATTGATGTGACCATTGTTGCCCCTGTAACCAAATTTGACGAACTTGGTGTTGACTCACTTGATAGGGTAAGTTCTGCTTTGTATAAGTAACTTGACAAAATCTATATGATGTCTACTATAATAAAGTATCATTTAAAATTATTTTTGTTAGGAAATAAAAAGGAACAGTTGACACAAATGGTGGGTATGGAACTTTGTACCTCTTGAGTAGAAAGCCATCACGTTACCATCGTATTAACATGTTCGTTTAATATATTTATTTGCAAATTAGTAATAGCAACTTTGCATATAATCTCTTAACCTTTAAAAAAGTTCATAAGTTATTCTCATGTATGAAAGTAACTCATTTGCTTTTTCTAGAAAGTATATGTATTTATTTATGGAGTTATCTTATTTCTCTAAAAATTATTGTGTTCCTATAAAATAGGGGTGAGCATTTGAATCGTCGGATCAGACCGGACGGGACCGGACCGACCTGGACTGGACACTTTTGATCCGGTCTTCGGTCCGAAGTTTTGCACCATTTCGGTTCTCGGTTCGGTTCGATCTTACCAAAACCCGTTGATTATGTTTAATAGGACCGGACCGGACCGAATACCGAATCGGACCGGAAGATGTCGGTCCGGTGTTGGTCTAGGGTTTTGGATCATTTCGGCTCTCGGTCCGGTCCGGTCCGATCCGGACCTATTGCTCAACCCTACTACAAAACTTTTATTTTATCGAGATAAAAAATGAGATCATTATTTTAACACAACATGAAATGGAATTCGGGAGTACAATTTGAAACCGGTAAAGTGTTTTACACATTTTGTTGCATAACCGAACTAGTTACGTAGAATACGTTCTCCTTTAATTTAGCAAAAAAGTTAGGCTAGTCGGGACCAATATGTAATTGTTATGTTTACTCATTATATTCGCCTAAGTCGTGTATAGGGAGAGTGTCGATTAGCCTAGTTTCCTAATAGCTAAGAATAAAGGTCGGTTGGCAATGTCTAAGCCCAACCCGACCCGTAGGACTTGTATAGTCGGTTCCCCCTCATCTCTATAAAAGGAGATGAGGGGGAACGAACCAAACACGTCATTCTTTCAATAAACTAATCGGGAAACGATTAGGGATATTACCTTGTGTGGGCGTCGCTTTACTTTTCTGTCGATTGCTGTATGTGAGTGTTCTTCGATCGATATTCCGCATCTAGATAACCAGGATTGTAGGGATTAAACCCTACAAGTGGTATCAGAGAGCCCAGGTTCGGAGGGTGCACTGATTTTCTAGGATCGATCGTTAGGCTTTCTTGTTGATCGAGTTTAGATCGATAAGGTTGCAGCTGGGGGGATCGACAGTTAAGGGCTTTGATCTTCGAGTTGAAGATCGCCATTGTTTTTTCTTTCTTTGTTTGTGTCGCAGAAAGGAGGAGGAGAAGAAGACGGTTCTTTTTTTTTCTTTTCTAAAAAGTCAACAAAGGAAAAAAGAAGGAGTAAAGTACTACTAGTATTTGGTGTGGTTTATTTTGGGCCAACCAAATAATTTTGGGCCTATTGGGTTAAGATTGTTTTTTTTTTAAAAGAAAAATAAACAAAAGGTTAGTATTATTACTTCGGGTATTACACAAGGGGACTTCGTAATTCGTGATTGTGAGGTTTAACGTATCACAAGGTTTAGCGAATTATCGAAGGGACTTTGTCGGTTTGTGATTGTGAGGGTTTATCACAAGGTTTAGCAAATCAACAAAGGGACAAAGAATGACGGGAGCCGAGTTTGACATCGAGAAATTCGATGGAACTGGCGATTTCGGGTTATGGAGAATCAAGATGCGTGCTTTATTAATCCAGATTGGATGTGAAGCAGCTCTGGAGGTTTTACCCGCGAATATGCAAGCTGAAGAGAAATCTAAGCTTGACAAGAAAGCTCACAGTGCCATGATTTTGTGTTTGGGTAACAAGGTCCTGAGAGAGGTTACCGGGGAGACGACTGCAGCGGGGTTTGGTCAAAGCTCGAGTCTTTGTACATGACAAAGTCGTTGGCCAACAAGTTGTACCTGAAGAAGAAGTTGTATACATTCTACATGCCGTCTGGACGAAAGATTTCCGAGCATATAGATGAGTTCAACAAAATCGTTCTTGATTTAGCAAATATTGAGTTAAAATTCGAGGATGAAGATCTTGCTTTATTGTTACTCACGTCTTTACCAGCATCATACGAACACTTTGTGGATACCTTGCTTTATGGACGGGAAGATTTGACTTTGGAGGACGTGATGGCCACACTAAATTCAAAGGAAATCAAAGAAAGGTTCAATGCGAAGGGGGATGATGGTGAAGGGTTATATGTGAGGGGAAGAACTGATCGTAGGAATTCGCATCAGTCAAAGGGAAAGTCAAGATCGAAATCTCGAGGTGGAAGACTCAAATGCTTTATTTGCCAATCTGAGGAGCACTTGAGAAGAGACTGTCCGAAGAATAATCGCAAGAAGTCAAAAGGTTACGTCAAGAAAGATGATCAACCAAGCTCCAGTGGTTCGATTTATGACGATTCTGAGGTGATGATGGTGATGAGTGCAGAAAGACTGCAAGATTGGATCATGGATTCAGGAGGTTCATATCACATGTCACCCAGGTTAGATGTATTTTTTGATTTTCTGGAATGCGATGGGGGCAGCGTACTGTTGGGCGACAACAGGGAGTGCAAGATCAGGGGTATTGGCAAGGTAAAGGTACAACTGAAAGATGGGTCAAGTTTTGTGTTACACAATGTCAGGTACATTCCTGAATTGAAAAGAAACTTGATATCGCTGGGAACTCTTGAAAAAGAGGGATATACCGTAAAATTGCAGTCAGGAAAAGTCAAGGTGATTAATGGTTCTAGGGTTATTGTATCTGGAACCCGAAGGGAGAACTGCGTGTACTCTTTGGATGGCCATGCATTGGTCGGTGAGCTTAATGCTAGTGTTGAAGAAAAAGACAGTCTTGTGCAGGTTTGGCATAAAAGACTGGGACATATCAGTGAGGCGGGACTACACGTGCTGGAAAAGCAGGGTTTGTTTGGCAAGAAGAGTCTAGGTAAGCTCGATTTTTGTGAGAATTATGTTCTGGGAAAGTCACATCGAGTCCGTTTCGGTGTAAGAAGGCACATTACTCAGGGAGTGATAGACTATGTTCATTCAGACTTATGGGGTCCGTCTCAGGTGGAATCATTGGGAGGTAAGAGGTATTTCTTATCTATTGTCGATGATTATTCCAGAAGGGTATGGGTTTATGTTCTCAGGTTCAAACATGAAGCATTTGGGAAGTTCAAAGAGTGGAAGCAGTTAGTAGAAAATCAGACTGGGAGGACGGTTAAGAAGCTTAGGACGGATAATGGTCTTGAGTTCTGTAACCGGGAATTTAATCAGCTATGCACTGAGAGTGGGATTGCTAGACATTTGACGGTTGCCGGGACGCCGCAGCAAAATGGGTTAGCAGAACGGATGAACAGAACTCTCATGGAAAAGGTACGCTGTTTATTAATACAGTCTGGATTGCCTAAGACCTTCTGGGCGGAAGCGACATGTACGGCCGCATATCTTATAAATAGGTCACCATCGACAGCGATTGAGAAGAAGACACCTATGGAGATGTGGTCGGGACATCCTAGTGATTATGGGATGTTGAGGGTTTTCGGTTGTGTCGCGTATTCACACGTTAAACAAGGGAAGCTCGAGCCGAGAGCGGTAAAATGCGTTCTTTTGGGGTATCCTGAAGGTGTAAAGGGGTACAGACTATATAGGCTTGATAATGAATCGCCTAAAATAGTCACAAGCAGGAACGTGGTCTTCAATGAAAGTGTCATGTACAAAGACACGTTGAAGGATACTGGTGCAGGTAAAGATAATTCTGTTGAGGAATTACAGGTTGAGGTGGAACTACAGAGGTTAAATAATCATACGCCTGAGGAAGACCAGACAGGTCAGGAAGATCAAACAGGTCAGGAAGATCAGTCAGATCAGGAAGACCATACGGATCAGGAAGATGGCGATGATGAAGATGCAGGGGTTCAAGAAATTGATCATCCACCGGATCTCACAGATTATCAATTGGTTCGGGATAGAGAGCCAAGGATAAGAACGAAACCGGCAAGGTTTCGGGATGAGAGTAATATGGTTGCTTACGCGTTTGCTACAGCAGAGGAAGAAGATACTCATGAACCATTGACATACCAGGAAGCAGTTGCTTGTGAAGACAATTCTAAGTGGAAAGCTGCTATGAAAGAAGAGATGGATTCTCTGAAGAAGAACAAGACCTGGGTGTTAGTAGATCATCCAGCTGGGCAAAAGCTGGTGAGCTGCAAATGGCTGTACAAAATAAAAGAAGGGATTGAAGGTGTTCAAAAGCCTAGGTACAAGGCAAGGTTGGTGGCTCGTGGATTCACACAAAGGGCAGATATTGATTACAATGAAGTATTTTCGCCGGTAGTTCGACACACATCTATTCGGGTTATACTTGCATTGACTGCGTGTAAAGATTATGAGCTGGAGCAGCTTGATGTAAAGACGGCGTTTTTACATGGAAATCTTGAAGAAGTGATTTACATGAGGCAACCACCGGGATTTGAACAAGGTAACAAGGTATGTTTGTTAAAGAAATCTTTGTATGGTTTGAAGTAGTCACCTAGGCAATGGTACAAGAGGTTCGATGAGTATATGCTGAGCAACGGGTTTAAGCGTAGCAATTACGACAGCTGCGTATATTACAGGAGTTATGCACCAGGGAAGTATATCTATCTATTGTTATATGTAGATGATATGCTGATTGCTTGTAAAAGCAAGGCTGAGATCTCGGCTACCAAGTCTTTGCTTAAAAGGGAGTTCGACATGAAAGAGCTCGGGGAAGCAAAGAAGATTCTTGGTATGGAGATCTTTAGGGATCGGAGTCGCAAGATTCTGAGGGTGTCACAATCCGGGTATATTTCTAAAGTTTTAAAAAGGTTTAGAATGGACAATGGGAAGTCGGTTCAGACACCATTGAGTTTCAAGCTGTCGTTGAAGGATTGCCCGGTTAGGGGTTGTGATGTTGAAAGAATGAGTAGGGTGCCGTATGGAAATGCGGTTGGGAGCTTGATGTACTTGATGGTATGCACGAGGCCAGACATAGCGTATGCAGTAAGTGTAGTTAGCAGATATTTGGCGAATCCGGGTAAACTCCATTGGAAAGCAGTGAAGTGGATTATGAAATATTTGCAGGGCACTGTAAACGTGGGTTTGGTGTATGGGACAAATCGTGGTAACCATGTGGACGTAACAGGTTTTGTTGATTCAGACTACGCTAAAGATCCGGATAAAGGTAGGTCTCTCACTGGTTACGCATTTTTAGTACAAGGATGTGTTGTAAGCTGGAAGGCAACGCTACAACACGTGGTGACTCTTTCAACTACAGAGGTAGAGTATATGGCCCTTACGGAGGCTGTGAAGGAAGCTATTTGGCTAAGGGGACTCTTGGAAGAGTTGGGCGTGAAGCTCAACAATGTTGCAGTTAATTGTGATAATCAGGGCGCGATTCACTTATCGCGGAATCATGTTTTTCATGAAAGGACTAAGCACATCAATGTGCGTTATCACTTTATCAGAGAAGTCTTGGAAGCAAAGACGGTTGAAGTTCTGAAAGTGGGTACTGAACACAATGCTGCGGATGCCTTGACGAAGGTGGTACCTGGACGCAAGTTACAACACTGCTTGGAGTTGCTGAGTGTTTGGATAGGCTAATATATGCCTAAGGTGGAATTTGTTATGTTTAGTCATTATATTCGCCTAAGTCGTGTCTAGGGAGAGTGTCGATTAGCCTAGTTTCCTAATAGCTAAGAATAAAGGTCGGTGGGCAATGTCTAAGCCCAACCCGACCCGTAGGACTTGTATAGTCGGTTCCCCTCATCTCTATAAAAGGAGATGAGGGGGAACGAACCAAACACGTCATTCTTTCAATAAACTAATCGGGAAACGATTAGGGATATTACCTTGTGTGGGCGTCGCTTTACTTTTCTGTCGATTGCTGTATGTGAGTGTTCTTCGATCGATATTCCGCATCTAGATAACCAGGATTGTAGGGATTAAACCCTACAGTAATGTTAGCTACTTTTTGTAAATGTTTGATTCATGAGCAAGGAAGTATGTAATTTAAGGAAATTAATAACATAAGAGAGCTTGAAGCCAATTTAACTCAATACATACAATGGTCAGCACTAGAATCCATGATGAATTCTAGACGATGCTCCTCGAGCTCGGTCCAAAAGGGATTCCAAAGTTAGATGAGAACATCTTAGTGCCACCCCTTTCTCGCGAAGACTCCTTTCTCGCGTTCCTACTCTTTCCAGGTACGCAACCCACCTACCTTCAACACAACACAAACAACAATGTTAGATTATGACATTTTTTAAAACTATAAAACAAAGATTCGTCATTCGCGTATCAAAGACGAACCTCGTTTGTTAGAGTTTGAGCCGACATATAAGCCGAAGTCAAATAAGCTCATAAGCCGAAACAAAATTCTGTTAAAATATGTAAGTTAAGGAAAAAAGTGTTCTCTTTGTTAACAGAAACAATAAAATTTCATACCGGTCTAGCAAAAAATAATCGTCGTTTTCTTTCTGAAAAAGAAAGGTTATTTCGGTCTGGCAAGATACATTCCTTTAAAAAGGTAAAATAGGATTGGCTAGTATCGAACACTGTTCCATCCACATGTAAAGAAAGCTCTTTACCAACGAATCCACCCAGTACCTATGAAATATTTCAATTATTAAATTTATATAGAGAACATAGTTAAAAGTTATTAGGTACAAACATTTTTTCCGTTGTAACATATAAGTTCTCGTTATACTTTCTGCATATATTGAAAAGTGATAACTTGTATAAGTAAGTTGTCAACATTTGAACACAAAATGACGACTTTGTAAGAACAATTTGTTTTTTTATAATTAATAACGGAAGTGGAGTTGAGAACATGCAGATGCTCTAATAAAAAAAGTAAAGACCGCTTATACGAAAAGATCACGGAAGGTACATAAGTTTCTTCAACACACGAGTCATGCCAGTGGTAGTGGAGTATTGGGTTTGATCTGCTACGTCGCAAATGATGAATCTGGCAAGGCTTACTTCGTTATAACTTCCAACGCATCACATTCTCACGTTTGATAGTACATAATCGCCGTTTTCAACAAAGGGCAAATGAAATGAAACATCAACAAACCAATTCAAATTATGCACTACGTTAACAGTAACACAAGTATTGCATATGATTCTGAAGTTAATGCGAAGAGAATTGCTGTCTTAACAGCTTTAAAAGCATACGTAAATCAGATACACAAAGATATATCAGTAAGCAAAGGTCGAAAACAAAAATCATCACCAGTCGAGCCACCGCAATCGATGCACCAAATTGGTGCACCAGCCTCACGGGTATTTGATTGACCTACATGCACGGGTGAAAAATGAGATCTATTAAGGATTAAATTATGATACAAGTAGCTTGGTCCGATATGACACATGCTATAGACTAAATCTGTTTTCAAGTGTACAAATTATCATGAGACAGACGAAAATGAAAATGCTACAGAACTTGTAATCTTGGTTCCTCGTCTTTAAACTCAGAAATATTTCTTTATATGTGAGTAATCTAGTGTCGTTTTGGTTTAAAGCCATCAAATGCGCAGTTTCTAATAGCAGTAGGGATGGCTAGATGAAGTTCATCGAGTTCACGTTTTGTGATTACTTGATAACTGAGACGTGAGCTGCACAGAACAGACCATGTATAATATTGTGATCAAACGATTTGGATGTATCTTGATTATGCGAGTGTTAAAAAATAACGTACATTTCTAATTGAATTGGATAGGCCCGACTACTCTTGGGCCAGAATATGTAACTTCACTCAGGTTCTCAATTTTAAGAACATGATATTTAGGAGGCCTTGGTAAGGCTCAGGTCAAAGTGTCGAACTTCTTTCTCAATCAAGGTTATTATGTTTTGTAATACTCGATAGAAATAGAGGCGAAGACTCAAGCGGTTTTTTTCCATTTGAACAGATTAGGAATGATAGTTATTGTTTCAAAGAAAGTGGAGTGATAACATACTACTAGTATGATTTTACTACAATGTTCTTGAGTAGGGTCGAGTAGGTAGTGGTTTGGACTCTATTTGAAAAGGAAATGAACAATATATGGGGTGTTTTCTCGAAGAGGTGGCAAACTCGGCGGGTTAGGCGGGACACATGCAATGGGTAATAACGGGCACGGGTTTGAGTGCACACGTACGCACCCCGTTCATAATATTCATCTTCATATCTATTGGATATCCGATTAATATTATCCATCATAAAAACCGTAATATTTATTGGACAAAATGGCACACAAAGATTAAGTCAACCCGAAATACACCAAACCTGTATCTAAACTGAAACATATTACAGCAAATGACATATACTATCGATGAAAAATAACATATTGCAAGACATTTCACAAGCCACATACATATCCAGCCACTATCGAGGAAAATGTACTAGCTGCGCCCACTACTCACTATCGATATTATGATTTTTTTTTGTAGTCTAAGGTTTAGAGAAAAATATTCAGTGTAATACGAAAATAATCAAAATGAACGAGGTTTTTATATTGGAACGACCTTAGCATTTTCTAACGAGCAGTAATCTTATTATTCAATTTTAGTTACTATTCATAATTTAGTTACAGTAGTCTAAGAGGTTCTTTTAAAATTGGCGAAAATGTTTCAAGTTTAAGTTCGGGGTCGGGGAGGTAAGGGACGTGCACGGTGAGGTGTTTACGGGTTAATGAATCGGCTGCATAGTACTCTTTAGAGACTAAGGAAACAACAGAATTAAGTTCGGGATGAAAGTGCATTACAGCATTAAACACTAACTCAGAACCCATCTTTTTAACAAGAATCACAGATAAGCCCTAAAATCAGATTAGCCCTAAACCCTAAAATCAGATTATCTCTTACCCTAAAATCAAATAAGCTCTTACCCTAAAATCAGATATGCCCTAAACCCTAAAATCAGATAAGCCCGAAACCCTAAAATCAGATAAGCCCTTACTCAAAAAGCCTCGGTCACCAGGTTTTGCCGTTAGTGTATAAATGAAGAATGAATACTCTGTAGTACCCACGTAAACCGAAAAGCGAACCCAACCGAACCGAAACTAAAATCGAACCGAAACTAAAACCGAATCTGAACTAAAACTGAACCAAAAATAGAAATTCGGTTTTGGGTCATAACCGAACCAAAAGTAACTAATAATTTGATTTTCGGGTTAGATGTGGGTTTGTTGGACCCGAAAACCGAACCAAATTCAATTTTGGTTTTTGCTTCACTCCGGTTGAAATCTAGTTCGGTTTGATTTTCGGGTTGACCCTGACTAAAATTTAACCGAATAAACTGAACAACCCAAAAACCAAACCGATGGACACCCCTGTCTAAGTGTCTCTAGTCTCAAATTTATAAGTGAATTTAGGTAAAACGTACACAAGACCGTACTTATTATAATGTATCGATTTTAAATACTTATTAGTTGACATTAACAATAAACTTTAAAATTGTTTGTTAAATTGTTTTTCTTCACCTGTATCATCTTTTTCTCTTTTATTTAGTTTTCAACCAAACATTCTTCTCTTCTATTTAGTTTTCAACCAAACATTCTTTTTGTTTGCAAGTGAAACTCAGGGCCACCCTTCCATGAATGACAACACTTTTAAGATCATTTAGGAACCCTTTATACTATTCACTTTTCAAAAAAAATAATCAGCACGGGTAGTTGTGTCGTGTCTACGTCTCAATGACTTCATGCCTATGCGGTTGTGCGGGCACAAGGTTCTCGTACATTCTCACTTGATGCAGGGGCGGAGCTAGTAGGGGGACTAGTGGTGCTGAGCCACCTCCAATCAATATGTTTTGCTTATTATTTATGTGTATCACAAGTGATTTTTCTATTATTTTCTATATTCAGTCTCCCCCAACACTATGAACTTTCACATTAAGTATGGTTAGCCTCCCTTAACTAAAAATTATGACTCCGCCCTTGACTTGATGCATGTCCATCGAAGCAACCACCGTCCACCTGCATGGCTGCATATATAAGTAAATTGATGAGGCATGATATCAATTGTCTGTTACGGATGTACAAGTCCTTTTGTTTTCATAACAATCAAGTCCTTACATGGGTAACGACCATCCATTAGGGATGAACATGTATTTATCAAAAATATCTATACGTCTTTTTGTTGTTAGATTTGTAATGTGTTTTCATATGTAACACCGTTAAATAATGTTACGCATATAAGATTATTTTAGTTTTAATGATTTTTTATAAATCATCTAAGTTGAACGGGTACGGAAACGGGGACGGGGACGGGGACGGGGACGGGTACGGGTACCGGGAAACGGTAACATTCTAAAATTCAAGATACGGGTACGGCGGGAAACGTCTATTTGGCTTATGATATTTTAGTATATAGGAAATTTTCATAAAAAAATATTACAAAACATTTAAAAACTCCAAAAAATGTTATGATATTTTCACTATTGTTACTTGTACCGGGATTTGAAGTCATGCTTCTGCAAACAAGAACCCAAAGTACATAAGTTTTAGTCTAAGTCTAACAAAGCAAAGCTACTGTCTACTGAGATGAAGATGATAACAGATTAACAGCAGGTTGTTAGGAATAAGGATGGTCTACTGATATAATAAAAGCAAAAGGGTAAGGTAACAAACTAAACCTATCAACTGTCTACTTGACTACTTCTAAACAACGTCATACTGATATGATAATAGGAATCTAATAATAATGTTATGCTCTAATCTAATAATACTGTAATGTAAAGTGTAACATGGCAAGGTAACAAACTAACAATTACCAATTAACAAAGCAAACCTACGAATCTAAGCCTAAGGCATGCATGCGATTGACACTTTGGCAATAGTTTATGACTTATGTATTATAAACATAATGAATTAGAATCAATCAATTATAAAATTTTACTAACGAGAGATACAGAAAATCAAGATGAAGAAGCACTGAATTAGTTTATCAGTTTTGGAGTGTTTATCTGCCGTCAGTTATGATTTATGAAACCATTTATCTTCCAAGTATTTAGGTTAATTAAAAAGGTTTTTTACTTCGTGGGCCAAGGAAACGCCACTTTATGGGCCAGAAACGTTTCCCAAAACGTATCCCTTTTACTGTTACGCGTATCGCATTTTTGGAAACGTTTCCACTTCTTTCAGAGATGTTTCCCCGCGTTTTCCGGCGTTTCCCCGTTTCCCCGCGTTTCCGATACGTCAAACGGCATCCCGGCGGAGTTTCCGTGCTTCCTAGTAAATCATTGATTAAGTGATGGGGGGACTTGCGACAGTTAATTTGCTTGCTAGCCAACTAAGCTACCCTAATGTAAAATCATCAATGTTTTTAGTTTTAGAGATTCGGTCAGTGTGTTGGTGTTGTTTATGAAGAGATGATGGTTGTTGAAGGTGACAATGACAGTTGAAGTGACGATGACAGTTGAAGGTTGTTGATGCTAAAATCCTCTGGTAGGGTCTACGAGACTAGAAACCTTCCACTTAAGTTGAGAGGGGATGGAGCACCTACACACAAGAAACATCACACATTAACTCGCCCCGGGTGTTATCCCAGGACCAAGCTCTGGTGTGAGAATGAGTAATGGAACGTGATATGGTATATGGTATTAAGTGTGTTGTCAGAGCATTCAATGTGTTTAGTAATAAATATGAGGACTATATATAGGGTACTGTTGGTACCTTGATGTTGACAGTTCATACATTGTCTTCTTTCCCGAAATGGGTATGTGTACTTCGCAAGTTCTGACACTGTTCCTTTCTTCTTTGGGCATACGTCAAGACTCTAGGTGGGGCCTTGAATCAGATGACGTCACAAGACGTCACAAAGGATGTCATAGTACTGTTCATATCACGTGGGTTCGTGTTCCGACCACCTTCTCCGGTCTGTCCTCCGGTAGGTGACACGTGTCATGGTCTCCGGGCACTTTCCGGGACCACACACGAACATGTCCCCCCCAGTAGGGGTGTCAAAAAAGTTGACCCGACCCGAACCCGACCCTAACCCGAATAATCATATTCGGGTCGGGTCGCTCGGGTCCAAAAGTGTATTCGGGTCAATTCGGGTTGACCCGAATTGACCCGAGTTCTAATTAGGCTCGGTTTTGGGTTATATATTTTTACCCTTGACCCGACTTGACCCGACCCGACTTGACCCGAACTCGACCAACCCGACTTGACCCGACTAAAATTACACTTTTTACATTGTATTTATACTTAATTGGCCACTTTTTACACATTTTTCTTAAACTCGGGTTGACCCGACCCGAGTTGACCCGACCCGAGTTGACCCGAACCCGAGTGACCCGAGTTCTAATTAGGCTCGGGTTCGGGTATGATTTTTTTGCTCTCAACCAGACTTGACCCGACCCGAGTTGATCTGAACCCGACCGGGTCAACCCGAATCACACCCCTACCCCCCAGTATAATGTTATCCGAAGGGTGGCATTATACATAACTTGGGCTTTGGCCAGTTTTGTGACCGTTGTGGGCTTGGGCCCATAATCGATTGTCGTTTTTTTAAGTAGGCTCAAGAGGAAGCCACTTGGAGCGCGCCCACACGCGTAGGTTGCTTCTAGGCGTGCCACGTGTGATGCCCATTAATGCACCTCTCACACCTCTCGAGGTTTTTCCTATATATACTTGCTTTTTCTCATTTTTCACTTTCACTTTTCACTTTCTCCTTTCACACATTATTATTACTGTGCACATCTCTCGCAGTTTCTCTCTTCGTCTAGGTTTTCTTTCCCGGTTATATATTGTTCTGTTCCTCTTGCATCCGAAATGTCCGACGACGAGTCAGATGGTGTTGCTTCTAGCTTCAGTTTATTGGATCCGAAGTGCGAATTGCATATTCGGTATTCCGAGATGACTGATGAAGAGTTGGATCTTGTTATCGATGAGTACCGGATATCGAATAAGTACCAGCCCCAATTACCGGATCCAAATATGACTATGGATTTATTGCGACGGGACAAGCACATAGGTATATACTTGGCTTTTTGGAACACGGTGGGCTTCGGATCCCCTTTTCCTCCTTCTTTTTGGCTGTAATTAAGCACTTCCTAGTACATATTTCCCAGTTGGTCCCTATTGGTGTGAACCGGGTCGTGATGTTCGAGGTCCGGTGTCGGGGCATGAACATAGATTGTACAGTTGATTTATTCCGGGTGTTCTACAAGCTAGGCAAGCAGGGACATTGGTTCTCTTTCGTTAGCAAGGTGCACAAGAAGGCGAAGGAGTTTTGTATAGAGACCACGTCTAGCCTAAAGGAGTGGAAGAAGAAGTTCTTCTTGATTGACCGGAGGGTGATTCCGGATGCTATGCCTTCGAGGGATCGGAATACGTGTGTTACTCAACTCAAACACGACCCAATTATTAAACGGGTTATACGGGTTGACCTGTTTTCGACCCAAACATATTTATCCTCAACCCATACCTGTTTAACTTCGTGTCGGGTTCGTGTCATTTATCGTGTTGTGTCAAAAATCGCCACCCCTACCCGTACCCAAATTATAGTATTTTTCTAGAGCATTTATAAGCGTTAGCATCTGCCAATTAACGACTAAGATGACCTATTACATTCTTGTTCGACTATATAAAGTATAGGGCTAACAGTGTTGTATTTGAAGGCAGGCGGTTTGCCACCTGGACGGAGTAGGAATACGATAAAGGGGTCTTCGGAAAGGGTTGGCGCGCTAATATGTTCTCGTCTAGCTTTGAACTCGCGGTTTGAGAGTTTGGACTGAGCTCAAAGGAGCATTATTTGGACTGAGCTCAAAGTTTCACAAGTATTTCATAAATGTAAAACGAGGAACTACTGCCAAGTTATTAGTACGAAATCGAATAAATACCATTGTAAAACCAAAAAGTAAAAATTCAATAATATGTATCAATAAATTTTGGAATAGTAAAATTTGTGAACTACCACATGTGAAAATAAAATGTGACTTATTTGATTCTTTAATATATGAGACTAAGGCTGTGTTTGTTTTCTCCAAAAAAGTCTGATTCACGTCTGATCAGTCAGACGCGGTCAGACGTAAAGCTTGTTTGTTTTTTCGTTCAAATTCAGACACGGTAAGAGCTTTGTTATATGATTGGGTCAGACTTGATGAGCAAATCTGACTACCTCTTACCCTTTCAAAACTTCAACTCGTAGATTGGGACATCAAATATAATCTGAATGAGTGTATACAAAGTTTGAATCTGAACGAAATAAGTCAGATTGGGACATCAAATTGGTTTCTAGAAATCGGGCAATAATCAAAAGAACCTAAAAGCTAACTAGATTCATAAATAAGTGTATACATTTGACTTTCAAAGTCTTTTCTTTTTAACTTTGATCGTAAATAAGTTTTTTTGTGTTATATATTACTTGATGAAATTTATATTAGTGGATTAGTTTTTAAACGTAACTTCATTAATATCATTCTCATCAAGTATTAAACAACACAAAAAAACTTATTAAAAGCCAAAGTTGAAGAAAAAAAACTCTAAAATCAAGCGTGAACATTGGGACGAAGGTAGTTGGTTTTCGGTTTGATTTAATCTGAGATTTATTTTAACCGATTTACCTTAACCGAATAACCAAACACCCGAACCTATGAATACCCCTAAAGTAGGGTTGACAAAAACCGATCCGAGCCGATAATCGAATAAGGAAAACATTTAAACCGAGAACCGAGCCCAGTAAAAATATTTAGGAGGCGTCTGGTGAATTGAGAGGATTAGCATTAAATTCAGGTACGAAAGAGGTTGTATTGAAAGTAAAAATTCTACTGTCATTAGAAGTGTTTGGTACATATAATATATAAGATCGGAAATTAATGTGCATGCATTTTCAAAGAATTAAAAATATAATAAAAAAAAGAATGGACCCTATGATTGTAAACAAAACGACAAAATGTGGGTCAGTAATTGGATTTTTTTCAAAAGAACATAAAACAATTTTCTAAACCTGGCAGTGGAGTAAGGATTTGTAAAGTATCTCAAATTTGGTCATGATGCCCGAATTTAAATCTTACTCCCGCATACCAAATGACTAATTTCACTTTAGGATCTACTCCCAACCTTTAACACCCCATAACAAACAGCCCCTTAAATTGAAACATAACCGAATAAGATACCAGTTCAATTGGGTTCAGATTTAGTTAGTACTTTGAACCGAATTAGTGAAACCAAACCAAATTAAACCAAAATAGATATAGAAACCGGATAAAATGCACTATCATCATCTTCTTGGCCTTCTCTGAAACTCTTTTTTTTAATTTTAGAGGCGAAGATACCCGCAAAACGTTTGTAGCCCAGAGATCGTATCCATGGATCTGTACTAGCAAAATGTTTTACGGGTATCTTCGCCTCTATAACTAACTCAACAACTTGTTTACATTTCTTGATGGGAACTAAGAACATCACTAATGGGTAATTTATTTCATTTCATTTCTTTAATCCTAATTTTAACCTTAATTTTCCTGTTTTTTAGCTCAATAGTCTTAGTTTACCTTCAATTACAATACCCATTAACCAATTTCATTAAATTTCCCTGAATCAAAAACCCCTAATTTCAGAATTAATTAGGTTTTAAGTGTTTCAATTGCCTTCAATTACAATACCCTTTAACCGATTTCATCAATTTTCCTTAAGTCAAAAACCCCCAATTAGCTTAGTTCTATAAAAACTGAAAACCCCCCAAATTTTCTACATAAACCCTAATGACTTTGATCTGAAACCTTCGCCACCTGAAGACGCTTTGCCGTCCATTAGAACACAAAAGGATGACTTAGCTAGCTAGTTTGCGTATTTGCCTTTCGCGTTGTATTTGAAGCGTAACCATGTGCACTAGACTCTCATTTGTTCTTTCGAGGTCTGGTTTCGGTCTCGAGTAGACCGAATCCGTATCATTCGGTCATATTCGTGGGTTTGCAAGCTTATAAAGGTTATAAGCCCTTCAAAAACCAATTTTAGTATTAAGTTTTTTTTTTGTTCAAAGTGTCTTAAGTGCCTTCACTTTCATTACCCTTTAACCAATTTGTTCAATTTGCCTTAAATCAAAAACCCTCAATTTTACAATTAGACCCTAATTAGCTTAATTATATAAAATTCGAAAAAGCCCCTATATTTATATATAAACCTTAGTTTGAAAAACTATAGCAGTACCTGTTGAGGTGTAGGCTTCTGATTGGTGGCAGAATGTCATCATCTTATTTTAGGCGAAGATCATAGTTTCTATAATTAGGAGGTTTTTTCCTAATTATGTTTAGCCTATAAATATAGACTGCTGTAATTTTGTATTTGTGTGTCACACCAGAATATAATAAAATACCCTAGTTGCTACCCGTGGACGTAGGTTAATAGCAATATTAACTGAACCACGTAAATCTCTTGTGTTCTTCATTCTTGCTTTCGGTTTTACTATTGTGTGTGTAACCTTTAAATCCTAACAAGTGGTATTAGAGCTTAGGCTCTTGATCCGTTACACCAGTCACCATCTCCAAAAACAGCCAGCCATCGCCAAAACAACCACCAGTTCTGTAGATCGCCCAAACAGCCGTTTGGGGTTCTTCATCGCCGACAGCAGTCAGATCTGTGTTAGATCAGTCAGATCTGTCAGATCAGTCAGATCTGTTAGATCAGTCAGATCTGTTAGTCAGATCAGTTAGATCTGTTTGATAGATCAGTCAGACCAGTCAGAGGAGTCAGATCAGTCAGAGCAGCCAGATCAGTCAGAGCAGCCAGACCAGTCAAACCAGTCAGACGAGTCAATCAGTCAGATCTGTAAACAGATCGCCAACACTTTGGGACTGTTTTTTGCCAGATCTAGGCAGATCTATCTCGGACAGTTTGGTATAATGGCAGAGGAAGGAAAGTTCAGAATTGAAAAGTTCGATGGGCAAGATTTTGGATGGTGGAAGATGTAGATCGAGGACTTGTTGTGTCAGAAAGACCTAGATCAAGCCTTGAACGAAAATAAACCCGAGAAGCTGAAAGATGAAGAATGGGTTTTTCTTGATAGAAAAGCCCTAGCTGTTATCAGATTTTCACTAGCCAAGAGTGTGGCGTTTAACATCGTGAAGGAGACTACTGCATATGGTTTGATGAAAGCTTTGTCAAACATGTACGAGAAACCTTCTGCATCGAATAAGGTATTTCTGATAAGACAGCTAGTAAACACAAAGATGAAGGAAGGTGCGTCTATTACCTCTCACGTTAATGACTTTAATACCATTATTTCCCGTTTGCTATCTGTTGATATCAAGTTTGAAGATGAAGTCCAAGCTTTACTTTTATTATCCTCGTTACCGGAAAGTTGGTCAGGAACAGTCACAGCTATTAGTGGTTCAGCTGGAACCTCTAAACTCACCTTTGAGGGCATTCGTGATTTCATCCTAGGAGAGGATATAAGAAGACGGAGTTCTGGAGAATCATCGAGTGCTTTGCTTAGCACCGAGGGGAGAGGTAGAAAGAAAGAAAGGGGTAATGGCAGAGGCCGATCAAAATCTAGGAAAAGAGGTCAGTCCAAACCTAGGAAGGATATCCAGTGCTGGAACTGCAAAGAAATGGGGCATTTTAGAAATCAATGCCCTAAACCATCAGATGATAAGAAAGAGGTGAATGCAGCAACTGACGATTCAGAAGATGCTCTTATCTGTTATGTTGAGAATTCAACAGAGTCGTGGATTATGGATTCTGGTGCATCGTTTCATGCCACTTACAGCACGAAGATGATGAAGAATCTACAAACAGGTAACTTTGGTAAAGTTCGTTTAGCTAATAATCACACTCTTGACATCACAGGTATGGGCGACATAGACTTGAAAACTTCATTGGGCTCCACATGGACATTGAAGAACGTTCGTGTTATTCCTGGCCTAAAGAAAATGTTGATTTCTATCGGGCAGTTGGACAACGAGGGGTTTGATGTCAATTTTGGTAGGGGACAATGGAGAGTTGTCAGAGGTAATCTTGTAATCGCCAGGGGCAAAAAGCGAGGTACTCTATACATGGTTGAAGTCCCTGAAAATGGGATAAATGCAGTGACAAGCGGGATAAAACCATCCAAGTTGTGGCATCAACGACTTGGTCACATGAGTGAAAAGAGTATGAAAATGCTCGTTGCTAAGGGAAAGCTTCCAGATCTGAAAAAGGTGGATTCCGAGTTCTGTGAACCATGTGTGCTTGGCAAGAAAAAGAAGGTATCTTTTGTGAAGACAGGGCAGACACCGAAAGCTCAGAAACTAGAGCTTGTTCACACGGACGTCTATGGACCAACACTGGTCTCTTCTTTGGGAGGGTCAAACTACTACGTGACCTTCATCGATGATTCAACACGCAAGGTATGGGTTTACTTTCTTAAAAATAAGTTTGAAGTTTTTAATACTTTTAAGAAATGAAAAACTGTTGTTGAATTGGAAACCAACTTGAAGGTAAAGTGCTTGAAGTCGGATAATGGTGGGGAATACATTAGCACAGAGTTCATTAACTATTGTGCTGAACATGGCATTCGGATGATAAAGACAGTTCCAGGCACTCCTCAACAGAACGGAGTGGCAGAAAGGATGAATAGAACCTTGAATGAGAGGGCCAGAAGTATGAGACTTAATGCTGGGCTTCCAAAGACATTCTGGGCTGATGCAGTTAACACTGCAGCTTATCTTATCAACCGGGGGCTATCAGTACCATTGGGATTCAAGATACCAGAAGAAGAGTGGAAAGAGGAAGCAGTTAAGTATGAACATTTAAAGGTGTTCGGGTGCAGTGCTTATGATCTAATGAAAGATGGTGACAAGCTAGATGCAAAAGCCAAGAAATATACTTTCATTGGATATGGGGCAGATAGTATGGGCTACAGGCTTTGGGATTTTGAAAGCAGAAAGGTAGTCAGAAGTAAACATGCAACTTTCAACGAGGCAGAGCTTTATAAAGACTGGAGCACAGTAAACTCAAAGGGTCAGAAAGAACACATTGAGTTCGAAAGTGACGTCATTAGAATCAGAGAGTCAGCAGATACTCAGGATAGTGGGAGTAATGAGGCTGATTTTCAACATGAATCATTAGAGGCTGACGAGTCTCAAAATGATCAAGAAGACATTTCCAGCAGTGAAAGCTCAGAGGACGATGACGAAGAAGGATCACCTTCTCAGCCAGTTGCATCACATTGGGTTAGGAGATCTACTAGAGTCTCTAAACCACCTATGAAGTATAATCCATCAGTCAATTATCTTCTTTTGACTGAAAATGGTGAACCAGAAAGCTACTTTGAGGCAGTTAATCAGATAGATTCGCTTCAGTGGGAGCACGCAATGAAAGAAGAAATGGGCTCTTTAAACAAGAACAGAACATGGGTCTTAACTAAGCTTCCGCGAGATAAAAGAGCCTTACAGATAAATGGGTATTCAGGATCAAGGAAGAGCATGATGGGTCTAAACTATACAAAGCTCGTTTAGTGGTCAAAGGTTTTCAACAGAAAAAGGGGATCGATTATAATGAGATATTTTCTCCAGTGGTGAAAATGACCACCATCAGATTGGTCTTAAGTATTATAGCTGCAGAGGGCTTACATCTAGAGCAACTAGATGTTAAGACAGCATTTCTACACGGTGATCTTGATGAAGATATCTACATGGCACAACCTGAGGGGTTTCAGGTTGCGGGTAAGGAAAATTGGGTCTGCAAACTTGAAAGGAGCTTATATGGTCTAAAACAAGCACCCAGACAGTGGTACATGAAGTTTGATAACTTCATGGAGAGAACCGGGTACAGAAAATGTGAGATGGACCATTGCTGCTATGTGAAGAAATTCAAGGGCTCCTATATCATTCTACTTCTCTATGTAGATGATATGTTAATTGCATATATGAAAGAGATTAGCAAGTTAAAGAAACAGATGTCTAAAGAATTCGAGATGAAAGACTTGAGCCAAACAGATACTCAGAATGAGTATTGTCAGAAACAAGAAAGAAGGCTCTTTGACACTATCCAAGGAGAAATACATCGGGAAAGTGTTAGAGAGATTCAGGATGAATAATGAGAAGACTAAACCTAGAAACACACCTTTAGGAAGTCATTTCAAGCTTACCAAACATCAGTCTCCTAGATCAGAAGAAGATAAAGCATATATGGCTAAAGTTCCTTATGCGTCTGCCGTTGGTAGTCTCATGTATGTTATGGTTAGCACGAGACCAGATATCGCTCATGCCGTCGGGGTTGTTAGTCGCTTTATGTCACATCCGGGGAGAGAACATTGGGAAGCTGTTAAATGGTTACTTAGATACTTGAAGGGTACTTCAAAGTTGGGATTATGTTTCAGAGGTAAAGATGTAGTTCTCAGAGGATATAGTGATGCTGATTTGGGTGGATGTAAACAGACATTCAAAAGCACTACCGGGTACATTTTTACAGTGGGAGGAACAGCAGTTAGTTGGATGTCGAGACTTCAGAAAAGTGTGGCTCTATCTACAACACAAGCAGAATACATGGCAGTTGCTGAAGCCAGTAAAGAGCTAGTATGGTTGAAGACTTTTCTTGAAGAGCTAGACAAGACGCAGGCTGATTACTCATTGTACTGTGATAATGAAAGTGCTGTGAAACTTGCCAAGAATCCGGTCTATCATGCCAAAACAAAACACATAGGGATGAGGTATCATTTTGTCAGAGGGCTGATTAGTGATGGCATGATGAACTTAAAGAACATCTCAGGTGCGAAGAATCCAGCAGATATGTTCACTAAGTCTGTGACGCTGGACAAGCTGAAGTTGTGTGTAACTTCAGCTGGCCTTCGGAAATAGTTGAGAAGGCAGGTGGTAACTAGGGGAGCTTAAGATTCGTTTATACTTATAGAATTACAACGGAGTGCAGGTGAACGTGTTTCGAAGCCTCCAAGTGGGAGATTGTTGAGGTGTAGGCTTCTGATTGGTGGCAGAATGTCATCATCTTATTTTAGGCGAAGATCACAGTTTCTATAATTAGGAGGTTTTTTCCTAATTATGTTTAGCCTATAAATATAGACTGCTGTAATTCTGTATTTGTGTGTCACACCAGAATATAATAAAATACCCTAGTTGCTACCCGTGGACGTAGGTTAATAGCAATATTAACTGAACCACGTAAATCTCTTGTGTTCTTCATTCTTGATTTCGGTTTTACTATTGTGTGTGTAACCTTTAAATCCTAACAGTACCTACAATAACACTATGCACATCTCCACCTTACGACTTCAGCCCCAAACTGATTGTCGGTGGCCTTTCGTCGTCCGGAGACAAACTGCCGTCGATTGGAACAGGAAACGACGACTTTGTTAACTAGTTTGTGCATTCGCCTTTCGCGTCGTATTTGAAGCGTGATCATGTTCATCAGAGTCCGGTTTTGGTCTTTCGACGTCCGGTTTCGGTCTCGAGTAGCGCGAGTCCGTATCGTAATGGTTCGGCTTGTTTTGGGAGTAAAAGGCTGTTTAAAGGATTTGCGACACATGCTTTTAACTCGTTGTGTGGATTGTAATGAGCCACGTATGAGTTATAATGATAATGATGAGCCTGTGTTTGGAATGGATGATGGTTTAAACGAGTCGTATATTGAGTCGTGTTATAAGGAGTTGTTAAAGAATGCGCATATATAGTTTGGTTTTTAAGCGTTTTATGAGGCTGAAAAGCGCATAGAGGACAGGTATAAAATATGTTTTAACACGGTCTAAGCTCTACATTAGATGTGTACTTTTGAAATTGTTACATTATGTTTACCGAAAATATTAACTTGTTATTTTGTTCATCAAAATTGGCATATAAGAGTGTTTGGCAAGGTGCTTTTTAGAGCATTTATAAGCGTTAGCATTTAGTGGTTAGCGTTTAGAATTGAAATCTCAATTGGCAAAGAGCGGCTAGCATTTTGTCTTTCATAGAAACGATACTTGAAGAAGTTACCTTACGAAACACTTACATGTAAACTTATACTGATAGTTATATTGCTAATTTTGCCACACATATTCGAAGTACAAAATATCAAGTTCATGTACGAGATGAGAAGTATTTTGGGTACACATAACAACATACCATAATGGGACTTTTGAAATATGTACGTCTTATACAGCTTAAACGGTTATTTATCTTTATGTTCTTAGATCATTCTTTTGGTGTAAATAATTAGGGTTATTTATAATATGGTGGATGCGAGCTAGTGGTGATCCGTATATGCAACATTGTGTGGAAACAGTGGTATTGTTGGCTAAAATAGGTGTTAATGCGACTGTAGTTGCTGCAGGGTTGTTACATGATACACTTGATGATTCGTTTGTTAGCTATGATCATATTCTTCAAATGTTTGGGCTGGTTTTACTGATCTTGTTCAAGGGGTGCTGATTTGTTAACTTATTTATAATATACAAGATTTTAGTTTGTTAATAATATGAATCTGATATTTGGTGGATCTTCACTATGAAAAGCTACTAATACATGATTGAATATTTACAGGTATTTAGGCCAAGTCATTTGAGCAAGCTTGCTCGTGAAAGCGACACAGCCAACAGAACAACGGAACAACAGAAGCAGTTACCATGTTTCTTTCAATGGTAGACGCGAGGACAGTGCCAATAAAATTAGCTGATAGGCTGCATAATATGATGGCAGTGGCTGCCTATGAGTTCGAAATAAAGGTTTGCAAAGGAGACAATGAATGATCTTTGCTCCTTTGGCAAACCGTTTAGAAATCACGAGTTGGAAGGAGCAATTGGAGACTCTTTCTTTCAAGTACCTCAACCCGGAGCAACACGATGATCTATCTTCTCAACTTTTGAAGTCGTTTGATGAGGCAATGGTCACTTCTGGTGCAGATAAACTGGAGCAATCTCTTTAAGAGGGGTGTATATTACCATGTTTTGTATGGACGACACAAAAGCTTATTTAGCACCCACTGCAAAATGCTAAAGTATGTCACGTTTCCCTTGTATGAACTATTTTTCATCATGGTCATTGATAAAATTGTGTTATAATTGTTTGTTAATTCATATACATCAAACCTGCGTACTTGTAGTGTAGTGTTTTGCATTAATATTAATTATTAAATCCCAACAAGAGGTTATGGCATGTGATAGTAACGAGTATTGATTTCCCATCACCAACATGAACATATGGATATGGGCAATCATTATAAATATTGCAACTTGGTGTTGCTTGGTTCACCAGTAGGTTTAGATAAAGACACAATTTTTAGACGAATTAGGGTTAGAAAGATGGGAGGAAAATGCAGTAGCTTTAGATGACTCATTGGAAAGAGCTCTGACTGAAATAATAGCCAAAAAGCTCAGACTCGCTAAGATCTTAGATGAACTCATTGGAAAGAGTGAAGAATAGTAGTATAAATCTTTAGCATTCTCGATATCAGTCTAGTATTTACTTTAATTCAACTAGCGGGAAATTGTAAGGCTAATTCATAGCCAATAATCTTTAACTCGGAATGAGAATGCGTTTTATAGAGATAGATAAATCGAGTTCATGAATACAACGATTTGTAACTAAATACAGATACAGTAACTTTTGAAAGCTTATAAAACATGTAAACCTTTTCTAGCAACATTTACTTTTTTATTATGGAGTAGTCTAAATGTCTTTGCACGACTGACTGTTTTCGGCTCACACTTGATTTGAGTTAGAGAAAACGTTGCATATCATTTATATTGCTTGTAGAAGATGAAGTTGGAGTCAGACTCCACTGGTGTTGACCTCTAAAGTTTTAGGACCAAGTATAGTGTCCATAACCATACTAAGTACTAATTGACCAACAACCTATAAAAAAATACAAAACTCATTATAAATAGCCATCTGTTCGTGTTTCATTTCAAACAATTAAATACCAGCCTTATGGAATCTTGCAAGTTAGAGATTGTCATCCACTCCTGAGAGGGTCTCGTCGACGTTAAACACTTCGGTACCATGAACCCTAATTTGAATCTGACATATCTTTACTTTAATGTCTATCATCTCATTAATGGGTAATTTACTGGTTTTTTTTTTTTTTCATTCCTTTAAAACCCTAATTTCAACCTTTATTTGCGTGTTTTTTAGCTCAATAGTCTTAGTTTACCTTCAATTACAATAACCTTTAACCATTTTCATCAGTTTTCCCTAAATAAAATACCCCCAATTTTAGAATTAAACCTTAATGTTGTAAAAATCGAAAAACCCTAATTCATAACTTCCACCTAGGGGGGGGGGGGGGGGGGGGTTCTGATGAGGTGATTAGACCTACGTGTTACTAGAGGTTCTAATAGTGATGGAAAATTAGCTCCTAAGTATACATTTGCTATATCTAAGGCAGCTGTGTGTAGGTAAAAAAAGGGTTCTGAAAAGGGTAGGAATTTAAAGGATAAGGATTTGGAGACTAAGGATGAAGAGGTAGAGGGTAGGGATGAAGGTGCTAGCGGGAATAAGGTTGCTAAGGGTTTGAATTTGGTTGATAACATTTTTGATGGTTTTACGGGTGTAGTAAAAATAGTAAAGTTAGGAACTCCTTGACTGATGAAATGATTGAACAGTATGAAACACTGGTTGGGGAGAAGGTTGATAACATGATTTAGGAAACACATGTAGGGGTATGGATGAGCATTTCAAGCAGAATCCCGAATCCGAACCGAAACCGTACTAATTCCTCGTACCCGAATCCCGTTTGGTACGGTACCAGGACTACAAAATAAGGTGAAAAAAAACCGGGACCACTAATTCGTTGCTGAACCGGTACCAAATCGGGAAATTTCCTAAAAAAAGGGAAAATCTGGATTTCCCGGTACCGATATCCGAATCCCGTTCGGTATGGGATTGGTACATAGCTTTTTAGATCAGGAAAAAATATGGACGGGTTCGGGACGGGATGGGTACCGAGCTCACCACTAGGTAGGGGTGTTCATAAGAAGTTAGATTGAATTATGGTTAATGGGTATTTCATTGATGAGTATCGGACTGCTTTTGCTAATTTCCTCCCGTTTCAATCCTCTGGCCAGTCCTCTGTTGTGTTGGTATTGCCTGATGCTGTGGGTAGGAAAAATAAAGCTTTTAGGTTTATGAATTATCTTTCGGGTAAGGAAGAGTTTGTTGATGTGGTTAGAGATATCTTTTCAACTTATGGTTTATGTTCAAGGGATATTCCATCCTTGTGTTAGCTAAGAGGCTGAAGTTCCTTAAAAAGCGTATGAGGGATTTAAATAGGAATATAATGGGGATCTTTGTGAGAATGTGAAGGCGTTGAAATCTGAGTTGGGTAGAGTTCAAGAAGAGTTGAATAATGATCCTACTAATACTGATTTGAGAGCTGAAGTTAGTGTATTCAGCTGCTTATAAAAAAGTTGTTTTAGATGAAGAAATGTTGTTGAAACAAGAGTCTGTGAAGACCACTTTGTTTGACATTGCGGATAACAAGGCATCGGGGCCTGATGACTATACTTGAAAAGTTTTTAAAGCTGCTTAGAAGGTGGTCTCTAAGGACACTTGCGCTGCTGTTAAAGAATTCTTCAGAAGTGGTAAATTACTCGGTGAGTTTAATGCTTTCATTAATTCCTAAAATCATATCGCTTAAATAGGTTTTTGACTATAGACCTATTAGTTGTTGTAATGTGGTGTATAAAACAATAAGTAAAGGCATTACTAACAGATTGAAAATGGTTTTAAATGGGTTAGTGGGTGAAAATCAAAGTGCATTTATACCCAGGAGGCCAGGGCCCGGGAGGAAAATTTGCGATAAAATCTTATTAACTCAATAATTAATCAGGGGTTATAACTGGAGCTGGAGACAGTTAGTTAGTTAACCGATAAAATAAAAATGTTTGTTCATGTTAAAATTGGAAACGATATGTATGGTTTGATAAATGGCACCCACGTGGTAGCAGACTTATAAATAACAGAACTCTTGAACAAGCTAATATACGTGTGAAAGCTAAAGTTGGGGATATGATTTAGGTTTAGTGAGGTCACCAATGTCCCTGTTCCTAAAGTCATTTGGTGCAGGCATGTTTGGTTTTCTCAGTGTGTTCATAGGCATGCCTTCGTCTTGTGGAGGAAGACTTAAGACTAGAGATAGGATTTCTAAGTGGTTTAATGTCGGGAAAAATCCATAAATGCTTAATATACTTTAAAAAAAACTCATTTCTCAGATTGTACTTTTTTATTGTCATTATTCTTAGTCAACTCTTATTTTCTTTTCATTATACATACTTCACATAAAATTTAATATCTCTTTCGGTTTCTCCAATCGTAATAGTATGTTAATGATAAATGATTGTTATTTCTTAATGAGAAACATCAAACATGAGATGAAGTTTGAAAACATACTATTCCCTGGTTTCTCTATCGGCGATAAATATGAGTTCTATTTTTATTTTATTTCGAAGCTTGCTGATTTAATTTTGTAATTTTAGGGTTTATGTTGCTGATTGTCACTGGTGGTAGTAATTAAAGCAAATGTTTTAATCTTGTCGAAATTTTATTAAAGCATATATCATCAAAATATGGATAAATCAAAAGTTCTTGGTAACCTTTATCTTGTTGGCATTATATACTTGATTAAACCCTGTTAAACATACGAAGATTAAGGTTATATTGTTTAGTCTAGTGTCGAAATTTTAACTAGTTATAAGTAGCTGTGGTGCAGAGTATAGTTGTATATATGGGTAATTGGGTATTGTTTGGCACTTCGGCAAAGAAGGTTGAGATGATTTGGTTTGTTGCCTTTAGGATATGATGCAAATCATGATGTTATTGAGTAGCGTTATGGATAAAGTAAGCCTGGTATTAGTTTGTTTAACATAGCTTTAGTTAAATGATTGTTAATGAGAAACATGAGATGAAGTATGAAAACATACTATTACCATTTGATAAACCGAAAGATATATTAAAATTTATATAAAGTATGTATAATGAAAATAAAATTAGAGTTGAGTAAGAATGATAAATAAAAAAGTACAGTGTGTGTAATGAGTTTTTTTTGGAAGTGCATTAAGCATTTATGGCTTTTTCCCTTTAATGTCCCTAACCAGTTACGCCTTCTCTGTAATCAACATGATGAATCTCGCAGTCACCTTTTCTTCTCTTGTTCCCTTTCTAAGAGATTATGGGAAAGGTTAAAACCCATGGCTAATATGGACCACATTAGTAATGAATGGGCTAGTGTGATTTCGCGTTTTAGGTGCTGTTGTGTACTATTTGTGGCAGGAAAGAAATGTAAGGTGGAGTAATCAAATCTTCAGATCTAATGAAGCCCTTTTCAAGTTTATTGTGGAAGCTATTAGACTTAAGCTGATGGGTTTAACCATAAAATGGTCTACTGAAGCTGAAAGGGCTGCTGGAACATGGAATTTAAAGCTTAATACGAGTGTTTATTATAGAAGGATGATGGAAGATTTGAATAAGGATGGGGATATGTTTGATGCTGCAGGTCTTTACTAATTTGGTTATGGTGTATACAGTTTACACTAGTGTTTGGGTTACTGCTTTTGTATAAGTACTGGTTTCTGAGAATGCAATAGTCTTTGGGACATTGATATTATGGGTGCCATAATTAACTCTCAGGGGTACATTTGGATGGTTCTGGGGATTGAATGGCTAACAAACAATTCTTGTAAAATTTAAACACTCTTCATCTGTGATCCATATATGGTTGAATGGGTTCGTTGGGTTGTCACGTGGCAATGTGAGAATATGGGCGAATACAAAGCATGTGTTGACTACAATGAGGCCATCAAGCCTCCTCCCTACATGTTCCCTTTTCATTGTGAATATTGCCCACATAACATTGTTGTGGATCTGATGCGCATGTGTCATCATGATTGAGAATGACAGGTCGGTGCTTTACATATATAAAAGATTTTACCTTCTTCACATGCTTACATTTTTTATAATGCAAACTAATTTGGAAACATGCATTATATTTCTCAGATGTCGGTACAAGAATTCCCAGCAAATTCAACTGTGAAGGATATTTTCAACATAGCCTGTCTTGGGAGCTCTACAAGGTGAAAATAGGGGATGTGATCTAGCTAACACCAAGAATACCCGACAAGTCATTAACAGAGTACAGGGACGAGATTCAACGTATGTATGATAGGGGTCACTTTGTGCCAAACTTGAGCAGGAGGCAGACTACTGGTAGTTTTCTGGTGGGGAAGATGAAGTGCATATCTTCATTACAACAATGTATGTATGTCACGGGTCACTCGGTATCAAACTCGAGCATGATGCAGACTGGTTTTAGCATGATCCTCAGGTGGGAAAGATTAAGTGCACAGCTTCGTTGCTCTCTATTCATGGTAAATATGTATCCAAAGTATGTACAAGATTAGATAGATAATGATTGGATTATTTCTTGTAACATGTAAGAACAGGTGTTTTATGTTTATATAATTTAACATTAGATTAAAAAAAAACAAAAAGCAATATATGTAGTCTTTCAGCTTTTATTAATAGCAGAATATATTATGCTTTCTTATTCATGAAAAATTAGCTTCGTGTGTGTATTCTCCAACATGATTAGATGTAGGAAAACGATATGGTTCATAGGCATAAACATCGCTCTGATGAACTATTAACTGTTCTTAGTTGATAGATTCTGAGCTTTATGCTTTTATATTTGAAATATTCATTCTACACATCAAAGCTCATGGTGATTTGAGCTTAGTTTTGGTTACATCAACTGCTAAAGTATCTTCCCAAAACGGTATAGAGTTGACGAATCATAGAACAGGAAGTCTTGAGTTCATGCCCTCTGCAAGTTTGCGTGTAGAACTGCTAGAACCAAAAGTGGCCTTTACAATTTTTTTTCTTTGACTTGTTCTTCTCCGCTAACATCTTGAATTTACATACATGCGTATACCATAGGTTGTGTGCTTCCCAAGTGGGTCACAACTGGTCTTGGCTTCAACTTATTCGTACAAT